>CM069767.1:190000-370000 GCA_036169595.1 Dictyostelium firmibasis
GTTCGTTATTTTTTTTGTTGCGAAATTATTTTTTTAATTTTAAAAATACCATTAATTTTTTTTTTTTTTTTTTTTTTAAATAATAATCCATTTATAATCAAGTGAGATATTTTTAAAGAGAGAGAAATTTTTATTGTTTTTTTTTTTTTTTTAAATAAACAAATAAAAAAAAAAGTTAAAAATAAAAATTCATACCATTCGATTTTTAATTTCACAAAAAAAAAAAAAAATAAAAAAAAAAATAAAAATAAAAATAAAATAAAGTAAAAATTTAAATTAAAAACTTTTTTTTTTTTTTCCACACTCTCTTTTTAAAACGATTTAAATATCACACACACACATACACTCTCACACACCCACACTCGAAAATCAATTAGACAATCTTCACACAAATCAAAGTCAAAGATGGAAAGTGGACCAGCATCAATGAGCTCATCATCTCAATATCAACAACAACAAATACCACAACAACAACAACACACTGAAACAGGACCCCCTCAAACACCAAATTATATTCTAAAATATACATTAAAGGGTCATTTAAAATCTATATCATCAGTTAAATTCTCACCAGATGGTAAATGGTTAGCAAGTGCTTGTAAGTTTTTTTAAAATATATTCGTTGATCATAATAATTATTACTGTGATTAACATGTATTGGTTTTTTTTTTTTTTTTTTTTTTTTTTTTGTATGTTTGTTTATTTTTCAATAATATAGCTGCAGATAAAACTATAAAGATTTGGGGAGCATATGATGGTAAGTTTGAAAGAACTTTAGAGGGTCACAAACAGGGTATATCGGATATAGCTTGGTCACAAGATTCAAAATTAATTTGTTCAGCTTCTGATGATAAAACTATTAAAATTTGGGATGTAGAATCAGTATGTATAATTTTAATAGTAATAATGATAAAGTGTTTATTTTTTTTATTAAAAAATTAATATTAATTGTTATATTCAACTTTTTTTATTTATTTTTTTCAAGGGAAAAATGGTGAAAACATTAAAAGGTCATAAAGAATATGTATTTGGAGTTTCATTTAATCCACAATCTAATTTAATCGTTAGTGGGTCATTTGATGAGAATGTGAGAATATGGGATGTAAATACAGGTGAATGTACAAAGATGATTTCTGCTCATTCAGATCCTGTAACAGGTGTTCATTTTAACAGGGATGGCACTTTGGTTGTATCTGGTAGTTATGATGGCGCTGTGTAAGTTTTATTATTATTATTATTATTATTATTTTTTTATAATGTTTTATATTAATAATATTTTTATTATTTTAGGAGAATATGGGATACAACAACAGGTCAATTATTAAATACAATTTCTACAGAAGATGGTAAAGAAGTATCATTTGTAAAGTTTTCACCAAATGGTAAATTCGTATTGGCAGGTACATTGGATAATACTCTAAGACTATGGTCATATAATAATAACAAGAAATGTTTAAAGACCTATACTGGTCATAAGAATGAGAAATATTGTATATTCTCAACATTTTCAGTGACATGTGGTAAATGGATTGTAACAGGTTCAGAGGATAATTTAATTTATATTTATAATTTACAAACTAGAGAGATCGTTCAAACTTTAGCTGGTCACGAGGATGTGGTTTTAACCGTTGCTTGTCATCCAACTGAAAATATCATTGCCTCTGGTGCTTTGGAAAATGATAGATCTGTTAAAATTTGGAAGCATATGTAAAAAAATAACGATTAAATTAAATAAAAAAAAAAACCTCTGTACAAAGCAAAAAATAAAAATAATAGTTTACCAAAAAAAAAAAAAAAAAAAAAAAAAAAAAAATTATTTTGTGATCTTTTTTATTTTACTCGTTGTTTTATTATTTATTTAATTATTTATTAATCATTATTTTTTTTAATTCATATTACAAATAATTTTTATTTAATTGATTTTAAAATTGATAGATTTAATGGAATATAGATTAAAGTTAAAAATGGGAATAAAAGTGTTGAATATTGATCATACTGTTTAATGATTGATAATAAAAATATGAAAACATTTTGATCATTTAATATATAGTGACTGAATGAATATAAAATAACTGGTGGTGAGAATAATAGTAATAAAGAATAAACTATTAATTTTTTAATTATTAAAATTATTTTACTGATATTATTATTATTATTGTTATTATTATTATTTGTAATATGAGAAATAAAACAAAGTGGTATTGATAAAATTGAAGCAAAAGTACAAAATGAAAAGTTTAATAATGACATTGTTGTAATGAAAATTAAAATTGGTAAATTACTAAAAACAAAAAAACTATTTGAGCTACTCTTTAAATGGTTTCTATTACTGTTAGTAATAAGTTGAGAAGAGTTATCCGTTTTTAATTTTGATTCTTTAAATGTTTTAATTGGTTCATTCTTTGGATAAAAAATTTTGTCAAAAATTGGTAAAACTATTATAAATAAAATAAAATATGATAAACCAAAAACTCCAAATAATCCAATAATTTCAAACTTTAAAAAATAAAAAGAAAAATGTTAATATATTGTACTTTTTTTTTTTTTAAAAAAAATAAGTATAAATAGATAAATTATAATTACATTTGATAAATAATTTAAAATGATCGAAGTTGCATTTGTAAAAGTTTGAGGTAATGAAAATAATGAAATACCAATTAATTGAAAAAAAACTACAATGGCTATAGAATAAACAATATCTTTTGGTGTATCAAAACATTCGAATGTACCCAACTCTTCGAAAAGATTCTTTTTCTTTTTCTGGGTTGTTGTAGTATTGGTAGATTTTGATTTTGGTGTGAAAATAGTTGGAGAAGTGAAAACGTTTGAAAGTGAAATCAATAAATAAATGACACCAAAAGCTAAAGGAGATATGATTAAACCAATTGAAATCATATATTCGCCAATTGAAACGTAATGGAAAGGTGATGGTAATAGGTAGTAATAAAAGGATTGATGTAATCTTTCCAAGAGGTTATTCAATGATCTAATGGTACCAATTAGTACTCTAGCACCCATTGTTGAACTTGAACCCGACACACCCAGTGTAATAGCATCGATATGGTATTTATTGAATAGACCATGATCGCCAGTTGGTATGCCAATTGCTTGGTTTAGCATAAAACGTGCCAATGTTCTGTGTTCAATTGGTATGAATTGAAGTTCATCAATTTTATTCGATGGCGAGGAAGGTGATAGTAACATACTCTTTGAATACCCCTCTCTTTTGGCTAATCTACCAACGGTATTAATTAAATCAAGATTTGGTAACTGACCATTCGATCCCTCAGCCAATACATAAACATGATCGCTTTGATATTTCTTATTAGATGTTTCAATATTAATTGCCGCTTGAATTGCACCTGCTCTTGGAAAATAATTATTACCAATGAAATCACCACTATTATTATTTTTATTATTATTATTTTTATTAGCCTTTCTATTGATATCATCATTAACTATCATGGTTGAATCATGATAGTCATGTAGCCAACTCTTTAGACCGATGTTGTTATCAGTTGAAGATTGTTCTAAAAATGTATCGGATATGATTAGAATCAAATCTTTAGCCAACCAAATATTACCCTTCTTATGAAGATATTGCATAATGGTCAAAGCTACACCAATCGATGATTCAGTACCACTATTTATTGATGATGGTGTTGGTATTAATGAATCATCTGATGAATTGAATGATGTCGATAATACAATAGATTCACGCCCATCTGATTTTGGTGCTCTCAATACCGAATAAACATTATATCCTTGTCGTTTATATGTTTGGTTATTATTATTATTATTATTATTATTATTACCAATACTACTATTACTCATTGTAGTGGTCAAAGGTATATTATATCTATGAATATATGCTTCTAAACCAATATCTTTTAATTGTTCAACTAACCATTGAGAACATGATTTAGATCTTTCGTATGGATCAATCTTTACTTTCTTACCATGTAAACTTTGATGTTGTTTATTATATCTAGAGAGATGATTTTGAAATCCATTGGAAAATTGGCTAACTTTTGAGCCATCGTTATAATCGAAAGTAACCCTTGCTGTACCTGGCATTAATGCATTCTCTGACATATAGGTTGTGTGCGCATTTTTTGGATAGTAATATATTGATACTATACCTCCCAAATATAATAGTATACTATTATTATTATTATTAATGAATAAATAAAAAAAAACAATTAGAATCATTGTCAATCATTAACTTCTTTATCATATAAAACAAAAATGTAATTGTATTATTCATATTATAATCCCATATAATTTCTCAAATAAACTAATATAATCTATATAGACATACCCCAATAAATAAAGGATTTTGGTTTTTTTAATCATAATGTTATAATAAAATGAAAAAAAAAAAAAAAAAAAAAAAAAAAATTGAAATTAATAATTAATTTTTTTAAATTTTTTTTTATTTTTTTTTTAATTTTTTTTTTTAATTTTTTTTTCAAAGATTTTATGCACCAATATTTATTCAAAAAAAAAGTTGAACTTAAAATACAATAATTATTAATTCCACTTTTTTGTTTTTTGTTTAATTTAAATTTTTTTTAATTTTTTTTATTTTTTTACTAAAATTTTTTTTTTTTTTGACCAAGCATCAAAAGAACACATTCAAACTTTTTCTCACATAAATTTTTATATCCAAAAAAAAAAAAACAATATTTTTTTTCTTTTTTATTTTTTTTCATTTCAAAGAAAAATACATTCTCGAACAAATATGCAAACTTTTTTGATGCCAAAAAACAAAATGGTTACACAAATATTTTAATTTTATTCTTCACAGTTCTAATTTAATAATCTGCAAATATCAATAGAAGAAGCAATATTATTTTTTTCATGAATGCGAGAACTCTGATTAGATTAAATTAAATTAAATGAAATTTAATCTAATTAATTAATGTTGCAAACGAAGAAAAAAAAAAAAAAAAAGAAAAAAAAAAAAAAGAGAAAATGGTTAATATAAATATCGGTAATTATTCAAAAAAAAAAAAAAATAATAAATTAAATAAATAAATAAATAGATAAATAAATAAATAGATAAATAAATAAATAAATAAATAAATAAATATTAATAAAAATAAAGTATAAAAAAATGGAAGAGGATAGTACATTTCAATCGATTAGAATTTCAACAAATAATAATAATAATAACAATAATAATAACAATAATAGTTCTTTAAATAATGATGGTGGCAATAATGAAGATAAAACTATAGATAAAATTGAAAATATTTTTAAAAATTTTTCAAATGAAATGGAAAATGAATCGATAAAATTTAGAGAAACTGAATATTTATCAAATAATAATCGTGATATAGAATTAGGTGAAAGAAAAGCAGAGAATGAAGATGATTTTAAATTGAGGCAATACTTTGAAGACTCACAAAGACAAAAAATATTAATAAATCATAAACCAAAGAAAATGGGTGTCTCATTTAAAAATTTAACTGTTGTTGGTCAAGGTGCTGATAATTCCGTCATAGTTGATAATTCAACACCATTTAAATATTTAGCAAAATTATTAAATCCTTTTAGATTGTAAAATTTTTTTTTTTTAAATTTAAAAAAATAATAATAATTATTTATCAAATTTGTTAATTAATTTTTTTTTTTTTAAATAATAATTTAGTTTTGATAATGATAAAAATAAAATAAATACATTTAATATATTAAATAATGTTAATGGATTTATTGAAGATGGTAAAATGTTATTAGTTTTAGGTAGACCAGGTGCAGGTTGTTCAACATTATTAAGAGTAATTGCAAACCAACGTGAATCTTATATTAAGGTCAATGGTGATGTTACTTATGGTAATATTGAAGCAAGCAATTGGTCAAAGTTTAGAGGTGAAACAATTTATACAGGTGAAGAAGATATTCATCATCCAATTTTAACAGTACGTGAAACTTTAGATTTCACACTAAAATTGAAAACACCAGGTAACAGATTACCAGAAGAGACCAAAAGAACATTTAGATCAAAAGTTTATGAATTATTGGTTAGTATGTATGGTTTAGTAAATCAAGGCGAAACAATGGTTGGAAATGAATTTGTTAGAGGTTTATCAGGTGGTGAACGTAAACGTGTTACAATTGCTGAAGCAATGGTATCAGGTGCTTCAATTACATGTTGGGATTGTTCAACAAGAGGATTAGATGCTCAAACAGCTTATGACTATGCAAAATCATTAAGAATTATGTCTGACACATTAAATAAAACAACGATTGCATCATTTTATCAAGCATCAGATTCAATCTATAATTTATTCGATAAAGTATTGGTTTTGGATAAAGGTCGTTGTATTTATTTTGGTCCAGTTGGTTTAGCAAAACAATATTTCTTTGATTTAGGTTTTGGTTGTGAACCACGTAAATCCATTGCAGATTTTTTAACTGGTGTTACAAACCCACAGGAACGTTTAGTTCGTCAAGGTTTCGAGGGTAGAGTTCCAGAGACCAGCGTCGAGTTAGAAAAAGCATGGAAAGAATCATTCCTCTATAAACAATCTGCTCAAAAACAATTGGAATATGAAAATCTAGTGGAAAAACAACAACCATCTATTGATTTTAAACAACAAGTTTTAAATGAAAAAAGTAAGACAACATCAAAAAACTCGGAATATAGTGCAAGTTTTTTCGCACAAACAATGGCATTAACTCAAAGACAATTAAGTTTAGTCTGGGGTGATAAATTTTCATTGACCTCACGTTTTCTTACAATTATTGTCCTTTCTTTTATTTTTGGTGGTATTTATTTCCAACAACCTCTAACTACTGATGGTTTATTTACAAGAGGTGGTGCAATTTTCAGTTCAATCATTCTTGTTTGTATTTTAACTCAAGGTGAATTGCATCATTCATTCATTGGTCGTCGTATCCTACAGAAACATAAAAGCTATGCATTATATCGTCCATCGGCTTATTTTGTTTCACAAATACTTGTTGACATACCATTTACAGTTATTCAAGTTTTCTTACATTCATTTATAGTTTATTTTATGTATGGTTTGGATTATCGTGCCGATAAATTCTTTATATTTTGTTTCACTTTAATCGGTGTATCTTTATCAAGTGCTGCATTATTTAGAGGTTTTGCAAATTTCACTCCATCATTATTCACCGCTCAAAACTTAATGAACTTTGTTTTCATTTTTGAAGTTAATTATTTTGGTTATTCTCAAACTCCTGATAAAATGCATTCTTGGTTTAAATGGACATATTACAGTATGTATATTTTTTTGTTAAAAAAAAAAAAAAAAACTAATATTAATTTCAAAAAAATTTTATTATAGTCAATCCATTAGCATATGCATTTAAAAGTTTAATGATTAATGAATTTAAAGGTATTGAATTTTCATGTTTTGATAGTGCGATTCCATTTGATATTAATAATAATGGTACTCAAATGTATTTGGACTCAACACATAGAATTTGTCCAGTACCAGGATCAATTGAAGGTTTATTATTTGTTAGAGGTGAAGATTATCTTTCAAATGCATTACAAATTAATAGTGATCATAGATCATTGAACGTTGTAGTTATCTTTTTATTTTGGTTATTTTATATTGCTTTGAATTTATTTGCAGTTGAATATTTTGATTGGACAAGTGGTGGTTACACTCATAAGGTTTATAAACAAGGCAAAGCACCAAAACTAAATGATATTGAAGAAGAAAAGAACCAAAATAAAATAGTTAAAGAAGCAACTGATAATATGAAGGATACTCTAAAGATGAGTGGAGGTGTATTCACTTGGAACAATCTTAAATATACAGTACCAGTTGGAGGAAGTGATAAATTATTATTGGATAATGTTATGGGTTGGATCAAGCCAGGCCAAATGACAGCATTAATGGGATCATCAGGTGCTGGTAAAACAACATTATTAGATGTATTGGCAAAGAGAAAAACAATTGGAACAGTTTATGGTGAATCACTATTGAATGGTAAACCATTAGAGATTGATTTTGAGCGTATTACGGGCTATGTTGAACAAATGGATGTTCATAATCCAGGTTTAACTGTTAGAGAGGCTTTACAATTCTCTGCAAAATTACGTCAAGAACCATCAGTACCATTGGATGAGAAATTACAATATGTCGAGCATGTATTGGAAATGATGGAAATGAAACATTTAGGTGATGCCTTAATTGGTAATTTGGATACTGGTGTTGGTATCTCTATCGAAGAGAGAAAGAGATTAACAATTGGATTGGAACTAGTAGCAAAACCTAACATTCTTTTCCTCGATGAACCTACCTCTGGTTTAGATAGCCAATCAAGTTACAATATCATTAAATTTATTCGTAAATTGGCAGATGCAGGTATGCCATTAGTTTGTACAATTCACCAACCATCGTCAGTGTTATTTGAACATTTCGATCGTATACTTTTATTAGCAAGAGGTGGTAAAACAGTTTACTTTGGTGATATTGGTGAAAAATCCAAAACTTTAACTTCTTATTTCGAGCGTAATGGTGTTCGTCCATGCACTGATGATGAAAATCCAGCTGAATATATTTTAGAAGCAACTGGTGCAGGTATTAGTGGTACAACAAATGCCGATTGGCCTACTGTTTGGAAACAATCAAAAGAATATCAAGACGTTTTACAAGAATTAGATCATTTAAAATCAAAAGAATCATTAGAAAAATATGTTTCAAATGATACTGCTTTTGAAAATAAAGGAAAACCAAGAGAATTTGCAAATGGTTTTATAACTCAATTCATTGAAGTTTATAAACGTTTAAATACAATTTATTATCGTGACGTTTATTATACTATGGGTAGCTTTGCTCAAAGTGCAATCTCTGGTCTCGTAATTGGTTTCACTTTCTACGATCTAAACGATAGCTCATCCGACCAACAACAAAGAGTTTTCATGAGCTGGGAAGCAATGATCCTTGGTGTATTATTAATCTATTTAGTATTACCCATGTTCTTCATTCAAAAAGAATACTTCAAACGTGATACAGCAAGTAAATATTATTCGTGGCATTCATTCTCTTTGGCGATGATTGCCGTTGAAATTCCATATGTTGTTGTATCGAGCACTCTCTTCTTTATTACAACCTATTGGACCTCTGGAATTGATTCAACTGCTAGTTCAAACTTTTATTATTGGTTAATGCATACAATGTTTAGTGTTTACATTGTATCATTTGCTCAAGCATTGGGTGCTGCATGTGTAAATATTGCAATCTCCATTGCAGCTTTACCAATCATTTTATTCTATCTATTTTTATTGTGTGGTGTTCAAGTACCACCACCATCGATGAGCTCTTTCTATCAAGATTGGTTATATCATTTAAATCCTGCTAAATACTTTTTAGAAGGTTTGATTACAACCGTTTTAAAACCAATTAAAGTAGTTTGTACAGATATTGATTTAATTAAGTTTACAGCTCCAACTGGTTTAGATTGTCAAAGTTATACTGCACCATTCTTAGAATCAGCACCAGGCTATGTCACAACTTTAAATAATTCTACAAATGAATGCGGTTATTGTATCTATCAAACTGGTGAGGATTATTTTCAAACTAATCTTGGCTGGGACTATAGTCATCGTTGGAGAAATTTTGGTATTATCGTTGCTTATTGGGGTAGTTCAGTTTTAGCAATTTTATTCTTTGTTTATTTAACTCAAAAACCAAGACGTTAAATATTTATAATAAATAAAATATTAATATTTTCTAAAATTGTTTCTTTTTTTATTTATTTATTTAAAAGAAGGAAAAAAAAAAAAAAAAAAAAAGGAAAATTTGATTTAATTAATAATTTTATTTTAATAATTTTATGATTAAATATCGGAAGCTTCATATAATGGATTCATAGCAGAAGTACCACTTTCTTGATACATTGGATTGGTAGAAACTGTACCTTCAGTGAAAGCGGCTTCTCCAAAGAATGCGTCTGTTGGTGGAGCTGATTTCTTTAATAAGAACCAAGCACCTGCAGCAAGTAAACCTGCACCAGCAGCTGCACCAGCGATTGCACCAGTTAATACTGTTTTATTATCCTTATCTTTGGTAGTAACTTCTGGTTCAGTTATTTGTAAATCGACATAATCAGTTGCAGTCAAATGGTTTTCATCCCTAACTGATGAAGGGGCATTATAACCTAAATCATCGACAAATACTTTGAGACGATATGAACCACCTTTTTTATGTATTATATTAATTGCGGTGATTAAAGTGTTGAGTACTTTTTTGTTGGCTTTGCAAGTGAATTGAGAAAGTTTGGCATCTTTGACACATAATTTGGATTGAGTTGAAAAAGAGAGATCTGAAACTTCATTTGAAACCACTTTATTATCCTTGTCAACTAATGAAATAACCAAGGAAACATCATTTCTTTTGCTGTCTGGATCATCGAATGATACACCTGTGACAACAATTGAAGTGTTGGAAAGTGAAGTATAGTTTCTATTTTCAATAGTGATGAATGGTGCAACGTTTTTATTTAAAACATCAATAACAACTGGGGTTGGATCTGAAATTGCACCCAAGTAATCCTCCATTAAGATTGGAATACGAGCATAACCAGAACCATATGTACCTGGTGTTGGAACATAAACTATATACCAATATCCATCTTTTGCCATTGGTACCATTGTATTATTATTATTGACTAATCTACCTAAACCATCTTTAGCATTTTCATCATAAACATAGATAGTACCACGAAGTGGAGGATTGGAAATGTAAGAGGTTAAGTTTGATTTACCATCGTCAATATCTTTACCATCATATTTAATAATTACACTGGAGTTAATATCCATTGTAACAGTTTTTGTATCATCGAATTTAATGGCAATATTTGGTTTGGTAGAAAGGATATGTTCAATTAAGATAATCTCTGGTGCTTGATTTACTGGGATAACATTGATGATAATAGAATATTGTCCGGATACTACTTCTTCACCATCAAAAATATCAAAGAGCACAAATTTAATGGTAGCATAGTTATCACCGTTTTCATAGGTAACTGGTCTAAAGCTAAAGGTATATGGCTCAGATGTGAAAGAATTGGAAATATTGACTGGATTCTTTTCAGACATACAACCTTCAGAACCCATACAATGAGTTGCATGCAATGAACCATTGGAAACGATGGATTGAATTCTTAAGAATATATTGGAGCCGCCATTACCAACGATGCCTTTGATAGTGAATGGAAGATCAGTGTTTTCTTTGGTGTATAAAACAGTGACACCTTCATAGGTTGGTGGATTTCTTGGATTGATAAAGAATGAAACAGTACCAATGTTTGAAGAGATTTCATCTTTACTATCCTTTGCAATAAAGTTGAATGAATCAGCTGGACCAACATGACCTGGTTTGTTCCAATTTGAGTAACCTGCAATTGGAGTGTAAACAAAATCATTGAGTGGGTAAGTTGAAGATATTTGAGCATCTTTTCCTGTGGACTTAATTGAAAGAGTACCTTTTGATGGGAGAGATCTAATTACAACCTTAACATTAGGTTGATCTTCAAGATCGGTAGCTTTAACAGAAAAATTAATTGAACTATCTTGATCTAATCTTTCATCTGATGATATTGCTTTTGGTGGAACATTAATATATTTAAATGAAATTAAACCTGTTGCAACATTTGAAGCATCCTTACTTGAATCGCTACATTTTGCGTTGAATGAATCACTTAAATCGCTATAGAATGTCTTATCATTACTAATGGTAATAATATATTTGTTATCGGATAAATCGGTTGGTACAGATTTAACTTCAACACCAGCCGATGTTTTAATTGTGACATTGGTTGGTAATTTAACAATGGTACATTTGAAAACGGTATCGATTACATCAATATCAGTTGGAGTTAATTCCAAGGTTTTTTCGGGGGTTTGAGATGTAAAAGAATATGGATCAATAGAAAGGGTTGGTGGATGATTGACATGTTCAACGGTAATTTTAGTTGTCTTTGGTTTTGAATCTCTTAAACCCATACTATCTTGTACGGTATATGAGAAACTGTCTGTACCAGAGAATAATGAGTTTGGTTTATAGATAATCTTGTATGGTGCTTTACCACTAACTGATGCAGTGCTAGTTGTAGTGGAACCTGTTTTAACTAAGAGAACACCATTTTTTGGTTGTGTTGTAATGATTGATGTTAGTTGGTCTTGGTCCAATACGTCTGGATCAATACCGTCAATTGTTAATTCATTGGAAATACCATCTTCTTTCATTGTGAAATCTGGAATTTGATTTACAACTGGTGGATTATTAACACGATCACCATTGATATTGATTGAAACTTTTAATATGTTACTATCCAATTCACCGTCGTTGGCATAGAATTCTAAACTTGCATAATTATTTGCATTTAAAAGTGGAGAGTTATAACAAATATCAGAGAATGAAGCAACACCACCAGAGATTGTAATTGGTGTGGTTGTATATGGTAATGTAAATTGTGATGAATCACTACAGACATAGAAACTATCACCTCCACCTAATGTAAGTGATTTCAATGTAAAGGTAACACTTTGAGAATCGGAATCAGATGCTGATATGGTGATTGGGAGTTGTGCATTTTGTCTAATTGTAATTGGTGTGACTGCAAAAGCAACTGGAGCTTTATTGAAATGAATAAATTTAACCTTGAAAGAACATGATGTTGAATCTAATGAACCATCATTTACTTTAAAGCCTATTGTAACCTCTTTATCAGTTGTTATATCTTTGGTTTGGGTGAATGTAAGAGATGTAGATCCAGAGGAGAGTTGTACAGTTGATCCAGTGGCAATTACATTGCTACCACTTTTAATAACACCATAGGATGAAACAACTGAAACATCAGAAAATACAATATTTAATGTTGAATCTGTTTCGATATCACTACCAGTTAAGGTGAAACTTATTGGTGAATTTAATTTATCAGCGAAAACTGTAGATGCTACATTTGAACAAGATGGTGCTTGATTTACATGATTGATTTTAATTTCAACAGTTGCATAACCACTATCTAAACAACCATCATTAACAACAAATGTAAATATATCATTTGTTAATTTTGTGTAGTAATTTGTGGTTGGTTTAAAAGTAAATGTTGTATCAATTGGGAAACTATCACCTTGTTTAACTGTGACACCGTTTGAAAGAATTTCACCAACAGATACAAGTGGAATGCTCTTAAATTTAACAGTTAAAGTGTTTCCATCCATATCTTCACCCGATAATTTAAAATTGTAGTTTACATTTTGTTTGGTTTCAATTGAAGAGTTTTTGGCGGTTGGAGCATTATTATAGTTGATAACTACTCTAGTGGTACCAAAACCTATTACAGAGTAAGAAACAATTGGGAATTGTGGAATATTTGATTGGCCTTGTGGATATTTGATTTGAATTGGTAAGGAAACATCGGTTGATTTTGAATCAATAATGCTCAAAATGGTTGGTGGTGGAACTACTAAAAATCCATTTGGATCATCGATTTTTTTGACAACAGCTTTTTCTAAAACATCTTCAATACCACTCATTGACATTGTTATCCAATCGGAACCAGATTTCAAATATGCTTTTTTAGTTGAACCAAAACCTTGACTGCTGAAAAGACTTGACCATTTAGTATTATCACCAAAACTAACAACTACTGGCAAAATAGATTGACCAATTAAAGATGAGGTAAGTTTAGAGACATCTTGAGAGTTTGCAGAATAATCATTATCAGTAATGAGGAGAATGATTCTAATTGAACCTGTATTCCAACCTGATGGGAATTCAGCAGCACTTGAAAGTGCAGCAAGAGAATTATATGTACTTGAGGAACCAATGGTTCTATCTTTATCAGTTAAACCTTCTAAATTGTTACCAATGGATTTCTTCAAAACGAATGAATAACCATTGGTTTGAGCATCAGAGAAGAGACCTAAGCCAAAAGAAATTGATTCACTATATTTTTTATTGAGTTTTTCAGAAAAACTTGATAAACTTTTAGTGAATGCATCCCAAATATCTTTCGAAACTGGTTGGGAATCCATAACTACTAAAACATCAAAATTTTTAATTGGGAATGGAATACTAAGTCTGGATGGGATAGTTAGAGCTGCTTTTGATGGATCAGTATTTAAGTAAACTTGGGCAAAGTTTGGATTGATGTAACTTGATTGTGTAACAGATGAATCTGTAACAACATTGTCTTTATTTGCATTGCAAACTTGACTAATCTTAATATCACAATTATCACCCTCC
Organism: Dictyostelium firmibasis; assembly: GCA_036169595.1. Lineage (NCBI taxonomy): Eukaryota > Evosea > Eumycetozoa > Dictyosteliales > Dictyosteliaceae > Dictyostelium > Dictyostelium firmibasis. The sequence goes on from CM069767.1 coordinate 204,241, forward strand.
CATCCATAGAAGCAAATACATTTACCATCACCTTGTGTACCATTATTTACAGCACCATTGATACATGGATCAATTGGTTCACATTTTTCGCCATAATTATCTTTTAAACATTCATAACAATTCTTTTCTGGGTCCCAACCTGGATCACATTGGCAACCAGTTGGTGTATTATGACCGTGACCACAATTTGGTTTATCTTTAAAAAAAAATAATAATATAATTAATACCATTTTTTTTTTTTTTTTTTTTTTTTTTTTTACTTACCAACCGAAATAGAAAAAGAAGTAACAGTTGATGTTAGACCTTTACTATCAGTGCAATATGCTGAAATAACATAAGTACCAACATTTGTAATAGTTGGTGTCCACATATAAGAAAGAGTTGCAATTTGTTTGCTTTGAATCGAAGAAGAAAGAGTAACACCTGATGGGATGTTTGCTGGTTGAATGTCAACAGTTTTAGATGAATCATTTGTTTTACATTGAAGTGAGAAAGAGTATTGAGTATTTAGTTCATAGGAAAGGATTTCACCATTCTTTGGTGTTGGTGGATAAATGAAAGCTGGAGGAGCAGAAATACAGGTATTACCAAGGTTATCACTACCTGAGCATTTCTTACAGTCTGAATTTCCATTACAGGTTTGACCAGTGTTTGAACAACTTGGATGACATACACCTGGCTCAAAGACTGAATTGATGAGGAAATCGACAACAACGTAAGCACCTCTATTATCTTTAATAAGGATTTGAGTAGAGTAGAAGCCAGCTTGTGTTGGTTTAAATGAAACTAAACCAGTGGTACTGTTAATAGATAAACCAGGTGGTTGATCCATTGTGTAAGCCTTACTTAATGAATATTCTAATGGATCATTGTTTGGGTCTGATGCAGCTATAAGAAAGTTGTTTACTTTATCTCTATTCAATGTAATGATTGGTACCATACCTGAAACTGGTGAACGATTAAATTTAGATACATCACTACCTTGATTTGGATCAATCACTACAGATGTAGAGATATACCAACGACCCTCTGCATTGTTTAACAATGATTTAATTCTACAACAATCGGTAAAGATTGCTGTATATGTTTTGGTTTTTCCTGATGTTACAGTTGGATATGTGTGTGTGTAGGTAAATTCACCGGTGAACCAATCATCACCTACATTAACAGCTGTTACTGTTAAGTAAACATCTATATCATCTTTTCCTGGTTGTCCTAAATCTAATTCACCCACTAGTACTTTGTCTCCAACTTTGGCTCCCTTCAATTTATATTGGTCAAAAAAAGTGGTACGAAAAGCATAGTTTGATGAAAATTTAATAGTATTCTAAAAAAAAAAAAAAAAAAAAAAAAAATAATATTAAAAAAAAATGAACACAAAAAAAAAAAGTCTTGGCAAATAAAATGATTTTTAAAGTACATACATAAGTTCCCATTGGCTGCCAAGACATCGAGCCAAAACGGAAGTGAGTCGCTATATATACATATATGTATAAAGTATTATTACATTTGGTTAGCCATAGATTAAAGAGGGAATGAGAGAAAAAATATAAAAAAAAATAATAAAAAAAAAATTAATAAAAAAAAAATATATAAAAAAAAAATATAAAATAAAAAAATAATAAAAAAAAAAATAAAAATAAAAATAAAAAACAAAAAAAAAGGGAAGTGTCAAAAAATATACAAGATTTTTTTTTTTTATATATTTTTTAGAACATACACGAAAATCAATTTAAAAATAATTTTAACATACCATCACAAACTATTAATAAAGCTAAAAATAAAATAAATACATTTAATATTTTATTCATTTTTTTTTTTTTTTTTTTTTTTTTTTTATTAAAAATCTATTTTTTTATAAAAAAAAAAATTAAAATTTAAAAAGAAATCTTAAAGCAATAAAAGTACAAATAAATATATGTTGGGAAAAAAAAAAAAAAAAAAAAAAAAAGAAAAAAAAAAAGAAAAAGAGAAAAAAAAAAAAAGAGGAAAAAAAAGAAAAAAAATCAAAAAAAAAACAGTGTTACATGGTTGTTATTATTAATAGAAGGTGCAAATCAAAAGTTTTTTTGATTTTTTTTTTTAAAAAAAAAAAAAAAAAAAAAAAAAAAAAAAAAGAAAAAAAAAAAAAGTGTCAAGATATGTAAATTTCAAAAAAATTAAAATACTACAAATCTTTTATCTTAATAACTCAGGATTTTCTTAAATCTTTTTTTAATTTTTTTTTGGTTTCAGAATTTTATTTTCTTCATATTTATCCATTTTATTTTAAATTATATTTTTTATTCTTTTTTTTTTTTTTTTATTTCTTTTTATTTCTTTTTTTGTTTCTTTTTTTTTTTTTTATTTTTTCTTTTTTTTTTTTTTTTTTTTTGTTTTTTATTTTTCTTATAAAAATCAATTCAGCTAACAGCGAGGTTGACTTTCACAATTTTGTGATTTTCGGGTTTTTTTTCAACCTATCAACAGTTTTTGATTGTTTTTTTATTTTTCAATTTTTTCAATTTTTTTTGTTTTTTTTATTTTTGAAAATTAATTATCATAAATTAATTTTATGTTATCTAAAAACAAAGATGGTTGATTTGAGGTTAAAGGATTTATTATTGATAGTCCATCAAAAGATGAAATGAGTGAACGATGATTTTTGGGTAAAAGATTTTTTAAATTTTCAAATGGAATTCTTACCAAAAGCCAAGAGTTTTTTTTAAAATAATTTTCATTGATATTAAAGGGTAGAGATTTAAATTGTCTTCGACCAATTGAATATAAAAGTTGAATTGAAATTCTTTGTTTTGAATATTTATTTCCATTAACCCACATTTCAAAATATTTGATACCAATCGAAGGAATACAATGTTTACATTTGAATTTTATTTCAGATCTAGAGTTTGGATGATATGGTAGGTATGCAATACCACCATATGAATATTCACTATTATAAATGATTGATTTATCCATTTTAAAAGAATTATCAAATTTTCTATTGACGACTTCATCGAATAGAGTAAAACTACTACCGTAGGTTAATGATTGACAATCACCTGTTACTCTACCAACATTTTTACCAGTTAACTTTATGATTAATTCTTCACAACCTTTCTCTGGACAATAACTATAATGAGTTTTTGAATTATATTGATAGTACATTATATAGAGCATTGAGGTAGATTCATGAAAATAATAGGTTGACTCTGATACTAAATTCTTTGAAATAGTTGGATACAATTCTTGAACATTATTAGTATTACCATAGGTACCATTAACAGTTTTAAATACAGTTATATTAATACCTTTTGATGTACCAATACAAATACCAATGGTTACTTTTTCACTTTGTTTCCAATTCATCGGTTGAATTCTTAATGATGGAGGTGTTGGATGATTGGGAAAATGAAAATCATAATGATGATCTTTAAATACTAAGAATTGAAATTCGTTTCTTGGTGAATGATTTGGTAATCCAATTTGTTCAAGTTTTTGATTTTCAATACCATCTCTAATTGCAACTACAGTGGATCCCAATTGTGGTAATTTATTTGATAATAATAGATAATTTGTAGAGTCAGTATCTTCATTGTGAATATAAATTTGGCGTGTATCTTCTTTACAAATTAATGCATCCCATTGTTGTTTATAGAAACAATTCTTTGTTGAAAAAAATAATAAATTTCTAACTAATATTGAATTCGATGTATTTGTAGTACTACCATCTAAATCTCTAAGCGTTGAAATTTTATCACCATCCATTAAAGTTTGTTCGAAATGAATTTCTTTTTCAACGTTTATATATTTGATATTTTTTAAACTTGTTTCACTTGATATTTGCCAATCGTTTAATCTAAAGAAACCAATTGCACTTGAATTTCTTTTTGAATTTATTGAATTAAATGATGAGAATACAATTGAGTTCAATGTTATTGTACCATCATAAATTTCGAATCCTCTTATTGGCATTAACCCATTCTCGCCATATGGATAGGTTCTACCATTAATGAATGGAATATTATTTGATTGTTGACCAAAATTATCACTCTCACCAACTATCAAAGAATTATACATTTCTTGACCAACTGATTGATCGTTTGGCAATGTACCTTCACTTGCAAATGTAAAACCAATTGCATTATCAGCTATTTTAAAATTTTTTAAAAATAAATATCCACCTCTTGCCCAACCTCCTCTCCATTTATTTTTAAAAATTATTGCACCATTAAAGATTGAAGGAGCAGGTTTTGATAAAAAATCTTTTGGATTTGATCTTGGTCTATATCTTGCATTTATCATTGCATTCAATTGTTGCGGTTCAGTTTTACTTGGGTTACTTAATTTAACACCTCCATCAATTTGTAAACCAGTTGTACATGAATGAATTTTATTATTATAAAACTTTTTTATAGGAATAAGGTAAGGTTTAATAGCTTCTTTTACACCTCTTTCATAACTTAAACCACTTGGGTAATCTGAAAATAAATACCATATACCAGTTGATGCCGATCCAGCTGCAACATTATCAATCAATGTATTCCATGGATTTGAAATCCAAAAAGTTGAAACAGCATCACATTCTTTGCAATCAGTTGGATCGCCATTGAAATCTTTTGGAACAATACGTGTACACATCTCACAAGATCTATCATGTGGGAATAATAAACCATGTCTTGTTAATGCACCTAAATTATGAGAGAATGTATTATCCATTTCAATACCATCACATAGCATAAAACAATGTCCAATTGAATCGAATCCAATATTATCATGAACTAATAATCCATCAGTTCCATGTATTACATAACATCTTGAAAATGATTTATGTACAGAACAATGTTTAATGTATGCAGGTTTACTATAACCACCAATTTCATCGACTCTACCACAAAGATGAAAATGAATTGGATACCTTGAAATTACATGTGGCTGTCCAACATTATATAATTCAATACCAAAGAAATGGGCATTTTTAAATCCATTTTGAATCATTATATGTGCACCAAATGAATCGAATGGAAAGAAGTCACACACCACCTCACTATTATTACATGTTTTACCAAGTTCACCTTGAATTTTAATATTCCTACTTAATAGTGCAACTTCTGCTCTTTCATCTACACCCTTTGTTATTGACCCCCAATGGAGATATTTTATTGGGTACTTTAGTTTAATTTGATTTGGCTTACATTTTAGACAATTGTCAATAATGTTTACTTCACTTTGTTCCATATCATAATCTGTACTTGTTATTAGTACCTCTGAACCAATTGGCCAATCACTAACATTATCAAATAATGTTATAATTGTTGTTGTTGTTGTTGTTGTTGAAGGTGAAATTGTTGATATTAATTTTGTCCATGTGGTTTTAGTTACATCACCATGAAGTTCAATTGTACCACCATCATCAATACCAATTACCTTTTGTCCATAGTCTTTACCATTAATAGTTTGATTTGGTTCAGTGTATATTGATTCACCAATTAATGTTATTGTTGTTTTATATTTAAATTTACATTCTTCTCCACCAATAATTAATTGACCACCATTATATATTAAAATTGATTTGGCTCTCAATTCTAAATTTTTAATATGTTTCCATACTAAAATACCTTTATCAAAAATTCTAATAATCCCTAAATCTGGTGGTTTAATATCTAAAAGAATTGGTGTTGTAATATTAATTGAATCTCCTTTCTTTGGTACTTTTAATTCACTCCAACTCTTAAAATCTGACCATTTCTTTAGATATTCAATTTCATCTGGACATTTGATTATATTATTATTACTATTATTATTATTGTTTACACCTCCTCCTTTAACATTATTTGAAATAATTAATAGAATTAAAAAAATTAATAAATAATTCATTTTAGAAATTATTGTTGCAAATACATTTTTTTTTTTTTTTTTGATAGGTTGGTAATACAAAAATAAAAAATTAAATATAAATAAAATAAATTAAATTAATTATATTCACCACCATTTTACAAAAAAAAAAAAAAAAAAAAATAAAAATAAAATAAAATAAAAATTTAATAAATATATTTTAAATTATGCATTTTATTATTTAGTGTAATGTAATTGTTTTTTTTATATGTGTGTGAAATGAAAAAATAAAAAAATAAAAAACAAAAAAAAAATAAAATAAAAAAAAAAAAATTAATATGGCAATAATTGAAATCAAAATTGCAGAAAAAAAAAAAAAAAAAAAAAAAAAAAAAAAAAAAAAAATTAAATAAATTAGTTTATTATTGTCAAAATAGTAATTACTTTAGAAAATAAAATTTTTAAAAAAAATTTTTTTTTTTAAAATAAAAAAAAAATACCAAATTTTAAAATACAGTTGTTTATTTTTTTTTTTTTTTTTTAAAAAAAAATAAAAAACAAATAATTAAAATACAAAAACAATAATTTAATATAGTTTTATTTATAAATATTTTTAGTTACTATTATTAGTAGTGGTTGTTATTATTGGGGGGTATTATTATTTTCATTTTCATTTTGTTCTAATAATTTTTCATGGTATTGAATTAAAAATTCATTCCACTCTTCTTTTTCTTTTTCAACAGAAACAAGTTCAAATGGATTACTACCATCTTTTTTTCTTACTATACGGAAAATTCTACCAAATAAAGAAGTTTGAAAGATTTGATTTGGTACAGCTGGGTAAAGACGTTCTTTTATTTTAACAGGAATAAAAAATGAAACTACCCAACCAATCATAATAACTGATACCAACCAATAGAAATTTGCATTGTAGATGATTGGATCATCAACTGCGTGACCCTTTTTTCTTAAAGAATCATAGATACCTGTGAAAAGGAAACCGCCACCAACACCAGCTAAATTCCAGGCAGTTAAAATTAATGCATGACATGGACTAATATTTTTAGTACCGAAAAGATCAGTTAAAAATGCTGGTACTGTACCGAAACCACCACCATATGCCAATGAATACAACCAAATTAAAGCAACAAATCCACCATAGCTATGATCGGTAATAACTCTTGTTACAATCCAGAAAATGAGTACCATCATTGTTAAGATTACATTAAATGATTCCTTTCTACCAATCTTTTCAGAAGCAAAACCAAAAGCAAGTCTACCAACTAAATTGAATGCACCATTTACAGTTACAACCATTGCAGCGGTTTGGGCATCCTTTCCAAAAACATCTTGTACAATATTTGATAATCTTGAACTGATAATATTACTTGAAACACCATTGGCAAAGAACATAATATACATTAGTCTAAACTCTTTACTAGTTATCGCTTCAATGATTGACATTTTACTTAAATCTGGTTCAGATAGACGTCTAGTATCTTCATTTTCAGAAACACCTCTTGGAATTCTAGAATTGGTCAATGAACGTGATCTTACTACTCTGGTTTTAGGTGCTGGTGGTTTATAACCTGGTGGTGGATTTCTAAAAAAGTATGCTTGAATAATGAAAACTGCAAAAAATATACAACCTAGTGCAATAAATGTATTTACCAATTGTATATGATTAATCATTGGAAGTAAAACTTGTGAAAATACAATGGTACCAGCACTTAAACCACAAACAGCAAATCCAGAAGCAAAACCTCTATGATCAGGAAACCATTTTTGCAATGAACTCACTGGTGCAAGGTAGGTAAAAGCATTTCCGATACCACAAAATATACCATAACCAACATAAACTACGGCAATTTGTTTAGTATGAACTCCAACTGCTGCAAATAATTGACCAATACTAAATAATGTTCCACCAATCAAAATTCCTTTTCTTGGCCCATTTCTTTCTAACCATGGTCCAACAAATAGCAATGATACACCATAAACAGCCACTATTATTATTATTATTATTATTATTATTATTATTATTATTATTATTAATTTTATTATTAATATTATTATTAATTATAAATTAAATAAATTAGTTTGGTTTAATTAAAGTAATTTTACATACTAGTAATATAATAAGTTATTGGGGCCATTCCTTTTTTTGGGTCATCATAAATATATGAATCAATTGGTTTATTAAAAATTGACCAACCATAAAATGAACCAATACAAAATTGAACAAGAAATGCACAAGGAAACAATACCCATCTTGAAAATGGTAAAAGTCCGAAGAATAAATATTTTTCATTTTCAATTTGTTTTTCAGTTCTTTCATAAGTTTGTTCTCTATAATGATGTTTTATATATCTTAAAAAAATAGAATCTTTTTTTTCTAATTTACTATTATTATTATTATTATTACTATTAACATTTAAATTACTACTGCTACTATCAATTTTAATTACTCCATCCTCATTATTATTTTTTTTATGGTCACCCAAAACTATTGATGTCATAATTTATTATTAATTTTGAATGGTTTGAAAAAAAAAAAAAATATTAAAAAAAAATATAATTTTATAACTTTTTTTGTTTTTTTTTTATTATTATTATTTTTATTTCATTTATTCCGAGGCAAGGTGGGTAAAAATAATCAAAATAGGTGATTTTTTCATTTCATTTTTTACGAGCCTAAATATCGTCATTCTAAAAATATCTCTTTGAGTCATTTATTATAAATAGAATAAAAAAAAAATTAAAAAGGTTTTTGTCCATTTTTTTTACACACTTTTTTTTATATTTTTTGTGGTTTTTTTGAACATTTTTTTTTTTAACAAATCAGACCCCCGCTGTGGCCTATCGGTGAGTTTAATATTTTGACTGCAAATATTGTGGAAAGTAAAAAAGTAAAAAACTTTTTAGGGTCTCTTGAACCCTATTTTTTGAAAAAAAATTTAAATGGTCTGAAAACCTAATGTTGATGAAATTTTTAAAGAAAATTTGTCGATATGACATCAACGGTTTTTTAAAAAGTTTTTTTCAATAAAAAAATTAAAAAGATTGTGAAAAAAAAAATTAAAAGGGTGGTATTCAATATTAAAATTATAAATATATGCGAGCTGTTATTATTGAGGTATACATTTTTTTTATTTTTTTTTATTATATAATATATATTTTTATTGCTTTTTGAAATTTTAAAAACTTTTTTTCTTTTTTCCTTTTTTTTTTTTTTTTTTTTGTTTGGTATGCCAGCTAAACTTCGTTGGTGGTAAATGTTCTCTGAATTCTCAAATTTCACCTTCCTGGTATTCGTCTATTTATAATGCGTAGTATTTTAAATTTTTTGAATGATAGTGTTTATATATGATTTGAGTTTTGAACGGTTTTTTACATCATCATTAAAAACCAAGTTATATTTAAAAACTTAAATACATAAAAAGAACAAAAAAACATCTTTATAATTTCTTTCAATATTATTATTATTATTATTATTTTTATTTTTTTTTTTATGTAGTTTATTAATTTTATTTTTTTATTTATTTTTTGTTTCCCCAAATTTGTTCATTTATAATTTTTAAAGTCATTTTATCATTAAATGCAATTTTAACAATATTATTAATTTGGAATTGTACTGATTGAAATGTAAAGTTTGAAATATTAGAAGCCCATTTTATATAAAAATGTATGGAGTTTAGATCGTGCATTGAAAAGGAAATACATAATACAGACAAAGCCAATAGAGTGAATGACTGTTTACAAAGAAACTCGTTTGGTTTGAAATAAATGAAATCAATAATAGCTAGATAGGTTTCTTCTTGATTTTTTGATAAATAAAAACCATCTATAATTATACCAACAAAATCACTGACCAATGGAATGCTAATATGAAATTTAATAATATCTAAAAACTCTATTTCAAGCTTTTGGTATTCATCCCTTTCGAAATAAGTATTTACAATTGATTTAAACTCTAAAGTTTTACCCCAATAAACTTGATTTAATTTACATGATATATTTAAAGCACATATTGAAATTTGAAATTCATTAAATAAATAAATTTCTTTTGATGGTGATGATAAAGTATTTTGAGTGAATCTATTCTTTTTATTAAATTCAACCAATCCTAAATATCTTTGAATTAAACATATAGAGTAATGAACATTCTTTGTGCATATGGAATACTTTCTGGCCAAAGAAAATAATATTGAAATGATTGTTTCATTTGGGAATGGGTACAACTGGTTATAATTCCTCCAATTCTCTTCTTTTAATACTAAAAGTTGATAATATTCCCTAAAATTGAAATCAATATTATTTTGTGTAAAATCATTAATTATTTCAAAATTCATATTGATTTTAAATATTATTTCTTTTTACTCCACAACTTTGAAAAAAAAAATTAAAAAATAAAAAATATTATCATATTAAAGAGAAAATTAAATACATGTTTTTTTTTTAAAGAACTAAATTAATTTATTTGAAAAAAAAATTGTCAAAGCCCAACCCCTTATAAATTTTCAAATAAAAAAAAAAGATAACTATATAAATAAATATTTTTTATTATTTAAAAAGTAGGAAGAATGAATATTTCTTTATTTTACAAGTTTTTTTTTTTTAATAGTTTTTTGTATATTTAGTTTTTTTTTTTTTTTTTTTTTTTTTTTTTTGATTCTATTTATTAATATTTATTACTTATTTGATTATTAATATTACTAAAAGTATTATTACTTTTCTTTTTTTTTTTTTTTTTTTTTTTTTTTTTTTGGTTTAATAATAATAAATTCTAAATGTTTATAATATAATTATTTTTTAAATTTAATGATGATGATTATTAATATTATTACCATTATTTGAGATTGTACTGCTATTACTATTTATACGATTTTCATTTGGATCTTTGATAAGACCATCTTTGATTGTATGTCTAATTTTACTTCGATAATGGACAACCAATTTCATAAAGGTGGAGACATCGGCTTTGATATTTTTATCCTCACCGTTTGAGAATTTCAAGAGATTAACGATCTCTTCAAACTCCATTTTCAAGAGATGATCTTCGTAGATTTTAAAGAGGGAAAGACAGGAGGCAAATATAATTACAAGTCCATCATAGAGGAAGAGATCCCAAATACGGACAATATAGGAGAAGGGTAAATTGTAGATCAAAAGACAAATGAACCATTGAGAGGCGAAAAGTGGTGTGAAAACGTTTTGCTTTTGAAAGTGTAAAAACAATTGAGGGAAATGATTCTCCAAGAGGGTATCCAATATACTGAAACAAGTTTGAAGATAAGGAAAATCTGGTTTCCACATTTCTGCCATCCCATAACGTTCAGTGAGTTGAATAAGTGACCAAAATGCATCTTCCTCTGCCATGTAGATTAAGAGTAAACAAGTGATGAAACCCATACCTTGGCAATATCCAACCTCTGGATTATAGATTGAGAAAGCAGTTAAAATGTTTGAAAGAATTTGTTGACCCATACCACCCTTCTCTTGGAAAAAACTATGTTTTGGGAATGTACGATCCAAATCCTTTTGAATTTGAATATGGATTGCTTGTGGCAATGGTTTAGTGAGTAACTCTGAGTAGGTAACTTTGGCTTTATTTTTGATTGAGGTGGTTTCAAAGAGTTTTTTCCATGCCATACCACGAACGGAACTTGGAATACCTTTTGGTAAACGTTCACGGATCTTATGAGATGTGAATGAAACTTCAAATTTTATCAATTTAACCCATTTCTTTTCAATCTTCTCCATCTTTTTGGTCTTTACCTCTTCATCATTTAACCCACCACTTGGATTATTAGCTTTAACAAATCCATATTTATCAAGTTTTGGTGTTGTGTCTGGTGATGTAGAATTACTTAATAATGATGATGTATTTGTTGTTGGTGGTGTTGTTAAATGATGATTATTATGATGATGATTATTATTATTTGCATTTTGTAAAATTGCAGTTGCGCTACTAGTGGTTAGGTTTGACATTGTAGTAGTAACTGTTGAAATTGAGTCAGTTGAAGGTGTTCTGGAATGAAATGATGAACCATCATCAGTTGGGGATGAATGACTTTGTAATGGTGAATGTTGAATTGATCCTTCTTCTTTTGTCATTGATAATGTTGTTGGTGAATTTACATTTGATTCAACTGAAATAATATATTGTTGTTGTTGTTGTTGTGGTGGTGGTTGATGTGATGGTGAGGGTTGAGTTGTTGTTATTATTGGCGGTGGTAATAAATTCTTATCCTCTTGAATGTTTGAAGAAGATGATAACGATTCCACCAATAATTGTTGTTGGGATAATGGTGGCTGATTAGATGTTGTAGTTGTAGTTGTTGTAGTTGTTGTAGTTGTTGTTGTAGTTTGTTGTGGTATACCATCAATACGTGGTGATTGATATGCAGGTGAATTAACTTTACTATTACCTTTTTTAGATTTCTTATGTTTTTTCAATTCTTCAATAGGTGTTGATAGTAATGATGTAATTTGTAAATCTTTTGTTAAATTTTTTGGTGTTTTATTTGATAAATCTTTAATGTTTGAATCTGCACCTGCTCTTAATAATATTTCCACACAACCAATATGACCTTTATTTGATGCATAATGTAATGCTGTTCTACCTCTTTTAACATCACTAAAATAATAATTGTGTGATTAATATATTGTTTTTTTTTTTTTTTTGTTAAAAAAAAAAAAAGTAAAATAAAAACATACGTTATATCTAATTTACAATTACGACGAATTAATAAATTTAAACAACCTTCAAAACCATTTGAAGCCGCGTAATGTAAAGGAGAGCAACCATCTAAAGCTCTTTGGTCAGGATTTGCGCCTTTATCCAATAGGATTTTTGCACACTCTTCAAACCCATTGAAAACTGCATTATGAAGTGGTGTATAACCTTCTTTATCGAAACAATTGACTTCGCCACCCTTTTGAATTAAGAGTGAAACGGAACGATCACTACCTTTATAACAAGCCTGATGAAGAGCGGTGCTATTACTATTGTCCTTTGAGTTTACATTTGCGCCACCACGTTCAATCAAAACTGAGAGACATTTAAAGTTTTTACTAGATGCACTCTTGATTAAAGGAGTGATACCGTGGTTATCTCTAGCCTCCACTTGAGCACCACGCTCTATCAAAAGTTCTGCGCACTTGTGATAACCGGTGAATGATGTCTTATGTAATGCAGTGTTGAAATCTATATCGTGTGAATTTACATCGGCACCTGCATCCAATAACAATTGCATCACCGTTTTATATCCATTGAATGCTGCATTGTGAAGTGGTGTACATCCATCAACATCAGGTACATCAGTGTAGGCATTGCTTGCCAATAATAACTTTACACATTGTTTGTGTCCATTGAATGCTGCATGATGTAATGCAGTTGTACCTTTATCATCTAAACTATTAATACCTGTAAAATCCTGTTGATAATGTTGATTCAATGGGGAGTTATTACTACCACCATTACTATTATTATTATTATTATTATTCAGTGACAAAGGTGAGGTTGGTGTATTATGATTATTGTGACGTGAAGATTGTGGTGAACCTGATGGTGATTTTATGCTAGCCGATATTTTTCCTTGTGTAAATAAAATTAATGATACCAATCTATCATATTCACCTTTGTATGCTGCTTCATGTAATGGATAGGTTTTAGGTTGTGGTACAGTGGGTGATTGTAATTGTTGTGATGATAGAGATTGACTTGACAATAGCCTCTTTGGTGATCCTATTAAATTATTATTTAAATTTAAATTATTATTTATTGCTTGAGTTGTTGCTGTTGTTGAATTGGTACCGTTAATTAATATAGGAATTGGTTGTTGTTGTTGTTGTTGTGGGGGTGGTGGTGGTGGTGGTTGTTGTGGCATTGAAAAACTATCTGTAGAGATAGTTAAATCTGTTGTATCAGAAGTTGTTGTACTTGATGTGGAATAATCTGTATTTGACATCTTTTCTATATAAATATCTGATACAATGGCTGCATCTGCCATTACTCTTAAATTTAAAAAGCTATATTATTTTTTTCTTTATGATACACAATGTGGTTTTATTTTTTTTTATTTTATTTTATTCTTTAGAAATAACGAATATTTTTTTTTTTTTTTTTTATTATTTCTTATTTTTTTCAAAAAAAGAAAAAAAAAAGTGAATTTTTTGTTATGTGTTAGATAATTGTGATATTAGTGTCAATAATTTTGTTTATATATTTATTTTAAAAAAAAAAAATTTCAAAAAAAAAAAAAAAAAAAAAAAAAAATTAAAAAAATAAAAAAAAAACAAAAATAAAATTTGAAGGATTTTTGCAAATTATAAATAAAACTCTTTGGGGAAAAAAAAAAAATCATATCAAAAAAAAAAAAAAAAAAAAAATAAAAAATAAAAAATAAAAAATAAAAAAAAATAAAAACTATAAATATATTACATACATTATATGTTTTTTATATATTATTAATATTATTAAAATATAGATATTTTGATGACGACCATGATCATATGTATTTCTTTTTGTTTTTTTTTTTTTTTTTTTTTGTTTTTTTTTTTCTTTTTTATTTTTTTTGTTTTTTATTTTGATTTTGATTTGTTTATTTATTTATTTATTTATTTTTTGTTATTTTTTATTTATTTTTTATTTATTTTTTATTTATTTTTTGTTATTTTTTTTTTATTTTTTTATTTTTTTTATTTTTTATTTTTTATTTTTTTATTTCCTTTTTTTATGTTAAGATTGGGTTATAATAACCACACATCATTATATTGATTATGGAAGATCTTTTATTACAAATTTTATAATCATTACTATTTATTATTTCTCTCTCTAACATGTGTGTTACTTTAGTAAAAGTATATATAAATTTTAGATATATTTATTTACCTTTTAAAAATAATAATAAAAAAACTAATGAGATACTATAATAATTTATTATTAAGATACTATAAGTTTCTTTGTATTTTATAATTATTATTATTTTTTTTTTTTTTATTTTCCTAAAGTAATAATATAAAAGTATAAAAATTAATATTATTTGAAAAAATTAAAAAAAAAAAAAAAAAAAAAAAAAAAAAAAAAAAAAAAAAAAATAAACACACACCACAATAATTTATAAAATTTAGGTAAATTGTGTACATGTAGTTAGTAAACATAATTAAATAAAATTATTTTCAAATTTTTTTTTTATTTTTTTTATTTTTTTTATTTTTTTTTTTTTTTATTTTTTTTTTTTTTATTCAATAACTTAAAATTGTAAATTTTATTTTATATTTATATTTGTTTTTATTTTTATTTTTTATTTTTATTTTTTTAAACAATAACAGCTAAAGTTTTCTTATCTTCAACGATTTCATTAACGTTATAAGGTAATGATTCAACTTTACCATCGATTGGGGAACGAATGGTGTGTTCCATTTTCATTGCTTCCATGAGTAAGATTGGTTGACCCTTTTTAACTGAATCACCAACGTTTACCATAACTTTAGTGATTTTACCAGGCATTGGTGAAACCAATGAACCCAAAACGCCATCACCACCTTTTGGTTTGATGTCTTGTGGAATATCCAATTGGTATTGTTGACCTTCGTTAAAGATTGTTAAGGTATCTTTGACGATAACAGATTTAATGTTGTTGTAGAATCTACCATTGACATGAGCACTAATGGTTTCATTATTTTGATTTAATTTTGCATCTAAAACTTCGACTACCTTACCATTGTTTAATGTTACTCTAAAGTTTTGTTTACCACTACCACCAAGGAATTCAACATCGACAACTACTTTATTATCCTTTTGATTGAATTTAACTTGTTTCTTTAAGTTATGATTAATACGGAAACCACCTAAACTTGACCATGGAGAATTTGGATCCTCTTTGTTTTGTTGTTGATTAATCTCTTTTAAGAGTAAACTGGTAGCAGCTAAAGCCAATGAATCATCAGACATTGGTGCTTGTGGTGCCATTAAAGATTCTTTATGAATTGGGATGAAACCAGTCTCAACTTCACCAGCCATGAATGATGGATGAGTTGAAAGTCTCTTGAGGAAAGAGATATTTGTATTGAGACCAATGATATGATACTCATCAAGAGCATTTCTCAAGTATCTCAAAGCTTTCTCTCTATCTTGATCCCATACGACCAATTTGGCAATCATTGGATCGTAGTAGACGCTAACCTCATCACCTTGACGAACACCAGTTTCAACACGTAATGTATCAGATGGAGTTGGTGTAGAGAGATGAGCCAATTTACCAGTACCTGGTAAGAAATCACTATCTGGATTCTCAGCATAGATACGAGCTTCAAAGGAGTGACCATGAATTTTTAATTGTTCTTGTTCCAATGGGAGTGTTTGTGATTCAGCTACTTTGAGTTGCCATTCTACTAAATCTTGTTTAGTGATCATTTCAGTGATTGGATGTTCAACTTGAAGACGAGTATTCATCTCCATAAAGAAGAATGTATTATCGGCTGAAAGGATGAATTCTACGGTACCAGCACCTACGTAACCAACTGCCTTTGCAGCGGCGACAGCAGCGTCACCCATTTTCTTTCTAAGTTCCTCAGAGAGATGTGGAGCTGGTGCTTCCTCAATGATCTTTTGATGACGTCTTTGAACACTACAATCTCTCTCAAAGAGATGTACACAATTACCATGTCTATCGGCAAATACTTGAATTTCTACATGTCTTGGATGAACTAAATACTTCTCGACTAAAACTCTAGAGTCACCAAAGGAAGCGATTGCCTCTCTTTTTGAGGACTCAACTCCATCCTCTAAATCTTCCTCTCTCTCAACAATTCTCATACCTTTACCGCCACCACCCATGACAGCTTTAATCAATACTGGATAACCAATCTTTGCAGCTTCTCTCTTCAATACACTCATTGATTGATCTTCACCATGATAACCTGGAATGGTTGGTACACCAGCTTTAATCATAATATCCTTTGAGGCACTCTTACTACCCATTGCCTTGATGGCATCTGATGGTGGACCAATGAAAATGATACCTTCCTTCTCACAGAGATCGGCAAAATCTGAATTCTCTGATAAGAAACCATAACCTGGATGAATTGCTTGTGCTCCAGATCTCTTGGCTACCTCTAAGATCTTATTTCCACATAAATAACTCTCTTTGGCTGCTGCTGGTCCAATTAAATAACTCTCATCTGCCATTGAAACGTGTAATGAATTCTTATCAGCTTCACTATAAACTGCTACAGTCTTTACACCTTTTGATTTTGCTGTTCTCATTACACGACATGCTATCTCTCCTCTATTTGCAATCAATATCTTTGTAATTGGTTTAACCTTTAAATCTTTATTAACATTTGTTATATATCTATAAATATTTATTTGTTTTTCATTTATTTAATAATTATCATTATCATTAATAATCATTTTCATTACCAAAAAAAAAAAAAAAAAAAAATTTTATTTAAATTATTTTGTTACCATTAGTATCGTTTCATTTTTTTTTTTTTTTTTTTTTTTTTCAAAGAAACCTATTTAATATATTTTTTTTTTTTTTTCTTCATTCAAATGAATAAAAAAAAAAAAAAAAAAAAAAAAAGATTTTTACCTGTAAAAAGAAGCATCTTTTTTAATCAATTTTCCTAAATTGAACATTTTTTTTTTTGATTATATTTAAAAAAAGTGAATTGATCAAATGACTTAAAGAAATTTCATTTTTTTTTTTTTTAAATTTGAAAAAAAAAAAAAAATTAATAAAAAAAATAAAAAAAAAAAAAAAAATAAAAAAAATCAAATTTTTTTTATCGTTTCATTCTATACTTGTTAATTCTTTTTTTTTTTTTTGAGCCACACACATCACACACATCACACACAAATATATAATTTAAACATAAATAAATAATTTTTTTATTTTTTTAAAGTCAACAAATAATTTTAACATAGTTTTTTTTATTTTCTATTTTTTTTTTTTTTGTTTAAATTCAACAACAAATATTAAATTAAAAAATGGTTTCTTCTTTCATAAAAAAGATATTATTCTTTATATTAGCCTCCACCACACCACTAACAATTATTCTTTCATATATTTTATACTTTAAACATAGCCCACACGTATGTTTTGAAAAAAAAAAAAAAAAAAAAAAAAAAAAAAAAGAATGGAAGGTTTGAAGAGTGAGGTTGAGAGAGAAAGAGAAACGAAATGAAAAGTGAGAGGAGAGATAGGGAGGGAGAGAGATTGAGAAAAAAAAGAGTAGTAAAGATTATGAGTATGAGTGGAGGATAATTAATAAAATTTAACTTTTTTTATTTTAAAATATTTAAAAAAAATAAAGGCAAATCAAGATACAGTACCCTATATTTCAGATACAATTGAATATTTACCAATGGCTACATTTGGGTTAGCTATTTCAAGTATACTTTCGATTGGCCTTTACATTATTAAATTACAATACAATAGATTACAAATTAAAAATGGTAATACACATTCATTGGTTTCAACATTCAATATCGTTTGTTTATTGATAGCTTTAATTCAATCGATTGGACTATTAGGAGTATTTTCATTCCCACAACATTATATTAGAAATGTTCATTTAGTATTCAGTGCCATCTATTTCATCTTTGGTTTATTCTATATAATCATATCAACCACTTTAGATTATAATTTACATTTAAATATTTTAGCTCCAAAATTATTTATCTTTAGAATTGTACTCACTGTTTTATACACTGTTGCTATATTAATTTGTATGTTTTTAATATTAAAAATAATAATAATAATAATAATTAAAATAAAAAGATATTTTATTAATAAGATTTTATTTTTATTACATTTTTTTTTTTTTTTTTTTTTTTACAGTCCAAAGTACAAATTATAAAGAATATAATAATTTATGTGCTTTAAGTGAAATTACATGTGTTACTTTATATTTTTTGTTTTTTATTTCATTCTTCCATGAATATAAAACTATTGTAGTTGGAGAGGATTCAAGTTACTATTCATTTTAAATTTTATCACTAAATAATAATAGTTAGTAGTTAATAATAATAATAATAATAATATTAATAAAATTTTACTTAATAAAACTAGTTTTATTCAATTTACATTCATATTTTATAGTTTTATTTATATTTTATATTTAAATTTTTTTATTTATATTTATATATTTATATATATTAATCTCTTTATATACATTTGGTTAAAAGAACCAAGTTTAAGTTGGTTTTTCATAATTGATTGGTCTTGAACCTGAAAAGAAAGTGGAGATAGCAAGAACAGCAGCACCAATAAAGAATAAAGCTCTCCAATCGAAAATTGGACGTGTATTCTTTGATGGGAAAATTCTTAATGATTTTTCAAATGTTGTACTATTACCATTTTCATATTCTTGTGCTAAATAGATGAAAATAATAATTTTATAATTATAAAAATAGTTAATATATATGTTTTCAAGTATTAATATGTGTTAATGTTTTTATAATGTCATTATAAAATAATATTTACCAATTAAATCAGAATCATTGCCATCATCTAAAGATAATCTATAGATGATTGAGTTTACAATGTAATCACCATTTTCTAATTTATAGAATTTGGTTTTATTTTTTCTAATTAAATCTTGATTTCTATTTACAATTTCATTTACTATTCTATCAATTTCAATTTGATTTGGACGTTGTGGTCTTGGTGTTGGTGTTGAGGATAATGAGGGTGAGTTTGATGGTGATGAAGAAGCAGTTGGAGGTTGTTGTTGTTCTTTTTGTTGCTGTTCTTTTTGTTGTTTAATTAAATCTTGTAAATCTTTAATTAGTTTATCTCTTTCATCCAATAGGGATGATTGATGTTCAATACTAGATTTTAATGATGTAATTGAATTGTTTCTTTCACCAAGTAAATCTTTATCAGATTGAATTGAATTTTGAAGTATTGAAATCTTTGAGAGTAAATCATCGATTGTTTTTTGTTTATCATTGGAGTCCAATTCCAATGGTTGTAATCTTTCCTTAATTTTTTGTTCAAATTGATCAAATGATGATGATGACGACTCTTGTTTCAATCTTTGGTTTGATTGAGTTGATTCCTCCAATTGTAATTGAAGAGAGTAACGTTCATCAATCACTTTTTTGAATTGTTCATTTTGTTCATATGAACTTTGTTTTATTTGTTCCAATTCTTGTTGTAATTGTTGTAGATGCAATTGATCCTTTGATCTATTGTGTGAAATTTGATCAAATTCTTGTTGAGTTGTTTGAATTTTAATCTCTTTATTACAAAGTTCAGATTGATCAAGTTCTTGTTGTTGTTTCAATTGTTCAACCTCTTGTCTTAATCCTTCAATCTCTTTTTCATTGATTTCTTGTTGTTTTTGATTGTTTACTTCCTTTTGTTTATCTAGTTCATCTGATAATTGTTTTAGTTGTTGTTCTTTTTCACTCAATTTCTCTTGAAATTCCAATTGTTTAGAGTTTAATTGATCAGATTGTTGTTGTTGGTTCAATTGATTCTTTTCATTGAGATCATTATATTCTTGTTGTAATTTTTGTAATTGATCCTCTTTATCTTGTAATTTTTCAATGGTTAAAGTTTGTTCATCCTTTAATTGATTTAAATCTTGTTGAATAGATTGTAATCTTTCATCCTTTTCAACGAATTCTTTTTCTTTTTCATTGGTTTCTTGTTTTAGTTTATTTAAATCATTTTGAATACATTGTAATTTTTCATCTTTTTCCGAGAGTTCTTTTTCCTTTTCAATTTTTTCATCATTTAATTTATCAAGATCATTTTGAAGTGATTTTAATTGTTGTAATTGTTCCTCTCCTAGTTGAGTTAATTGGGAGTGTTGATCTTGTTTTAATTGATTATAGTTTGATTGTAATTGATCAAATTCAATTTGTTTATCTTGTAATTGTTTAGTTTGTAATTCTTTTTCATCATTTAATTTTGAAAGATCAGATTGATATTGTTGTAGTTTACTTTCCAACTCTGAAATATTATTATCAATTGATAGTTGTTGTTGATTTTGTAATTCTTTTAATTGATCTTTTAGTTGTTGAATTTGTTTCTCTTTTTCAATTAAATCATTTTCAATTGATTGTTTTTGTTCAGATTGTTGTTGTAATTGATTTTCTTGATCTAATTGATTCTTTTCTTTCAATTGATTCAATTCTTGTTGTAATTGTTGTAATTGTTGTTCTTTGTCATTTATTTGATTTAGCTGTTGTTGTTTTAATTCATTCAATTCATTTTGAAGTGATTTTAATTGTTGTTCTTTTTCTATTGAGTTAATTTCATCATTTGATTTACTATCTTTTAATTGTTCAAATTGTTGTTGTAATTGTTGTAATTTCTCTTCTTTTTCTTTTAATTGTTCAATGTTTAATGAATTTTCTTGTTGATTTAATTGAATCTTTTCATTTTGTTGATTTAATTCCTGTTGTAATTGTTGTAACTTTTCCTCTTTTTCCTTTAATAGTTCAATGTTTTCAGAGTTTTGTTGATTTAATTCTTGTTGTAATCTTTCTAATTCTTGTTCTTTCTCTTTTAATTTCTCTTGATTAATGTTTACTTGTTCATTTGATTGTTGT
The DNA here is from genome assembly GCA_036169595.1 of Dictyostelium firmibasis. Lineage (NCBI taxonomy): Eukaryota > Evosea > Eumycetozoa > Dictyosteliales > Dictyosteliaceae > Dictyostelium > Dictyostelium firmibasis. The sequence goes on from CM069767.1 coordinate 225,632, forward strand.
TCTATCATTTGATTCCTTTGATTTAATTGATCATATTCTTGTTGTAATTGTTTTAATTTCTCTTGTAATTCAGATTGTTTAGAATTTGATTCAGCTTGATTCAACTCAAGATTCTTTTGGTTTTCTTGATTTAATTGATCATATTCTTTTTGTAATTGTTGTAATTGTTGTTCTTTTTCTTGTAATTTTGATTGATTCAATTCTTTTTGTTCATTTAATTGTGATAGTTCTAATAGAGTTGATTGTAACTGTTGATCATCATTTTTATTTAATTGTTGTTGTTGTTGTTTAAATTGATCGATTTCATTTTGAATTGATTGTAATTTTTGATCTTTTTCTTTTAGTTGCTGATCTTTTTCAACTTTTTCTTCTTTTAATTGATTGAATTCAATTTGAATTGAATGTAATTGTTGTTGTTTTTCTTGAAGTTCTTTATCATTAGAATCTTTTTCATTGGTAATCTTTTGAAGATCATCTTGAATCGATTGTAATTGTTGTTGTTTATCATCGAGTTCTTTTTGATAATTATTTTTTTCATCAGATAATTTTTTAATATCATCTTGGATTGATGAGAGTTGTTTATCTTTCTCTTCAATTTGTTGATCTTTTTCTTTGAAAATATTTGATTGATTATCAGAGGAATTCAATTTAAATTCTTCAAATTCTTTTTGTAATTGTTGATACTTTGAATTTAAATCAATATTCTCTAAAAGTTGTTGATTAATTCTTTCAATCAAAGAATCCTTTTCTTTAATTTCTAAAATAAGATTTCTAACCTTTTCATGATCTTGTTCATTATTATTTGATAGTTGATTTGAAAGTCTTTCAATTTCTTTTTCTTTTTCTTGAATTGAATTTGAGTAATCTATTTTTAAATTCTCATGAGTTGATTGTAAATCTGTTAATTTTGTACTTAATTGTTGACTAGTTGTTTGATTCTCTTTAATTTCCAATTGTAATTGATTTTGTTTTTCATTATAATCAACTGTTAATTGATTCAATTGTTTTGTTAATCTTTGAATTTCCTCTTCATTTGTTGATTGTTGATTAGTGAATTGTTGTTGTAAAGAATTACATTTATCTTGATACTCTTGAATATTTGTAGTGATTGAATCAATTTGAGTGAGAAGAATTTGTTTCTCTTTTTGGAATTGTTCCTCTTTTGATTGTTGATTTAATAATTGTTGATGAATTGATTGTTTCTCATTGGTTAATTCATCTAGTATATTTTGATTATCCGCTAATAATTTTTTTGATGAATTTGATTGTTCAATGAGTTGTTGATCTTTTTCTTTGAGATTATCAGTTAATCTTATTAATTCTTGTTGTAATTGATTCGATTTTTCAAGTGCCAATGATTTATTTTCTTCAATATCTTTAAGTAGAGTTTGTTTCTCTTCTAAACTTTGATTATATTGTTTTTGTAAATTATTGAAATCATCTTGAAAATTCTTAAAATTCTTTTCACTCTCCATCTTTAGATTAGTAATTATTTCATCTTTCTCTTTTAGATCTTCAGTTGGTATCTCTGTTAGATCATTCATTAAACCACCAATCTTTTCCATTAATTCAGAGTTTGTTGTTTGCATATTTGAAAGTTGATTAGATTTATCAATGAGTTGATTAGTCTTTTCTTGTAATTCTAATTCTAAAGTTAATAGTTGTTTTGATTTATCTTGATATTGTTGTTGTTGTTCAATGATTTGTTGTTGTAAATTTGTTAATTTTTCAATATCGTCAACTTTAACGATCTTTTCAACTTCTACTATCTTTTCAACTTCTACAATCTTTTCAACTTCTACAATCTTTTCAACTTCTACAATCTTTTCAACCTCTACAATCTTTTCAATTTCAATAATTTTAGTCTCCTCTGCTAATTTCTCTAATGATGTTGATGATGATAAATTATTACTACTTATACTATTTTTAATTGGTGATGAGATTGGTGATAATGATGTTGATGATGATGATGATTGATTACCTTCAAATGATGGTGATTTACTAAATGATATTGAATTTCTATAACTATTTGGTGATAATAAATTTTGTTGTTGCTCAAATGATGTTGATTTAGAGAGTTGAATTGAATTTCTTTTATTTGGTGTATTTAATGATGATGATGAAATATTCAATGGTTCAAAGGTTTGTTGATAAACTTTTGGAAATAATGAAATATATGTTAAAATTGATAATTCATCAGGTGTTGTTAAAATATCTTGTGGATCTAAAATTGATGGAATTCCTAACTCCTTATTTGCAACGTCAAATGCAAGTGTAAGATTTCCTAATGAATCACTTTCACTCAATGATTTATAATCAATCTTTTCTGGTACTAATTTATGAACTAATGCACAAAATATTAAACCGTTTTGGAAACTTTTTTTAAATAAATAAATAAATAAATAAATAAATAAATTAAAAATAAATAAAACAATAGAATTAGTATTAAAGATGTTACAAAAAAAAATATGAAAAAATTTAATTTAAATTCAAAAAAAAAAAAAATATAAAAAAAAAAAAAAAAAAAAAAAATTAAAAAAAAAAAAAAAAAAAAAAAAAAGAAAACAGATCTTTTAAAATGTGTCAAAAAAAAAAAAAAAAGTCACAAATTTTGTTTGTGCTACATACACATGTTTAAAAAAGGAAAATTAAAAAAAAAAAAAAAAAAAAAAAAAAAAAAAAAAAAAAAACCTTACCTTGTTGTTAGATCTTTAATTGGATGACCATAATCAGAAACTTGAGATTTTACCCAATTTAACATTACTTCAGAAGGTCTACTTGAAGAGTGAAGATTTTGTTGACTTGATTTTGAACTTTGCATAACTTGGATTTGATAACGTAAAATTAAAGTCCAAATTAAACCCAAGATTAATTTCAAGTTACCATCTACAATATCCTCAGAGGCGACACCAACTAAACGTAGTCCTTCTTCTGCAATAAATTTTAGAGAGAAATTTAAGTTGTTTATATAGTGAAGTCTGGTTTTCAATGATTTACATTTTGAAAGAATGACATTCTTTCCACTCAATATCTCTAATAGGGAACCCAATAATAAACCATCATAAAGGTCTGCCGTTAAATCTTCAATCTTTTGAGAACGTTTATTCAAATAAATATTACACCAGTTTGTAAATACTTTTTTTTGTGCATTTACCCAATTTTCATCATTCTTTTTATGTACAATCTCTTCATTAAGTGGAGCTGAATGGTCCATTTTTTAATTTTTTAATTTTTTTTTTTTTTTTTTTTTTTTTTTTTTTATTTTTTTATCTTTTTATTTTTTTTTTAATTAATAATTTTTTAAAAAAAGGAAAAAAAAATAATAATGTTATATGAAATAATGATTTAAAAAAAAAAAAAAAAAAAAAAAATTGAATAAATAGATAAAAATAATGTTAAAAAAAAAAATATGCAGTGTTTGAAAGTTTTATCGCGCAGTTAAAAAAAAAAAAAAAAAAAAAAAAAAAAAAATAAAAATAACAAATTAATTTAAATTTTTTTGATTTTTTTTTTTTTTTTTTTTTTTGGGTTGTTTTATTATAATAGGTTATGCTGCAAATTTAGGTAGATCTTTTTTTGGAAATAATCACACATTGTATTTTTATCTGCACATAAACAAAAAAAAAAAAAAAAAAAAAAAAAAAAAAATTCACAAAATAAAATTAGTGTGTTTGGGTTTATTTTTTTTTTTTTTTTATTTTTTTATTTTTTTTTTTTAAATAATATTCATCAACATCAACATTGTTATTATCACTATCATTTTTAAAAACTGATAAACAATTTGTTATTATTTTGTATTTTATTTGAATACAACCTTTTTTTTAATTTTTTTTTAATTTTTATTTTTTTTATTTTTTTTTTTTAATATTTTTTTTTTATGTTAATAAATTAATCACTATCTTCAACAGTTTTGTAATCTTCTTCCTGGTCATCACTATCATCCTCCTTTTCTCCTTCTTCAGCATTAATTAAAATATTTTTAAAGTACCAATCAATTTTATAATATTCCCAAGGATCATCTTCATCTCTATTTTTCTTTGGTTTTTTATAATTTAAATTTGGGAAAAGGCTATAAATAAAAAATATGAAAGTTGATTGTTCTGAACAACCTGGTAGTGTGATATCGAATGATTGATCTGGTTCAGGTTCTAGAGCTAACTCATTTCTAAGATAATTGAATACATCTAAACAACCATTTTCTAAAGCAGCCCCTATCCAAATGGTTTGAGGTTTGTCATTTTCATTGATAGTGGTTGAAATTTTAAATACCTGAGGATACTTTTTATGAATTGATTGAATTGCTGGTAAATTTGAACCAGTAACCATTTCTTGAATAATATGTATTATAATCTTTTCGACTATTTCTTTTTTACTATTATAATCATCACCACTACTTGTTGTAGAGTTGTTAACAACTTCATAACCATCATTATTATTATTATTATTATTATTATTATTATTATTATTATTATTATTATTATTATTATTATTATTATTATTATTATTATTATTATTATTATTATTATTATTATTATTATTATTATTATTATTATTATTATTATTATTATTATTATTATTATTATTATTATTATTATTATTATTATTATTATTATTATTATTATTATTATTATTATTATTATTATTATTATTATTATTATTATTATTATTATTATTATTATTATTATTATTATTATTATTATTATTATTATTATTATTATTATTATTATTATTATTATTACAATTATTATTACTATTATTATTATTTTTATTTATATGATTTAATAATACTTCGATTACTAGTAAAATAAAATCAGATTTAGAAAATGTAAATAAAAAATCCTGAAATACAATTTCAAATTGATTAACCAATGATTCATAATTTCCATTTTTTAATTCATCTGAAATGTGTTGAATAAACTTTGTTTCTTGTCTTGATTGTAAATAATAATATAACCATTGATTATCTGAAATTGGTGGGAGTTCAAATCTTTTCATAATATCAAATCGATTTTCATTAATTAAGTATTCAAAGTAAACTCGGGCTTCAAACCAATTCAATCCTTCATTATTATTATTATTATTATTATTATTATTATTATTATTATTATTATTATTATTATTATTATTATTATTATTATTATTATTATTATTATTATTATTATTATTATTATTATTATTATTATTATTATTATTATTATTATTATTATTATTATTATTATTATTATTATTATTATTATTATTATTATTATTATTATTATTATTATTATTATTATTATTATTATTATTATTATTATTATTATTATTATTATTATTATTATTATTATTATTATTATTATTATTATTATTATTATTATTATTATTATTATTATTATTATTATTATTATTATTATTATTATTATTATTATTATTATTATTATTATTATTATTATTATCATGATCATAAATTGATTCATATCTATTTTCAACTAAATATTTTAAAACATTCAAAGATTTATATCGTAAAGCATACCTATAGATACCTTTGAATGTACAAGAGAAACCATTCTTTGTTAAATAGGATATTAAGAAAATGTCAACTTCATAGTTTTTATTAGGAAGATTATCAATATAGATTGGCGAAGATCTTTTATAAATATAATTATTATCATTATTATTATTATTTTCATCAACGTCATAACTGTTTTCAGTTAATTTAAAATTAATTAACCAATCTAAATTTTGAATATTATTTTCCTTATTGAGTGAGTATAAGATTTTTGATAATATTATTTCATTTTTAAAATCGATTTGATTATTTGAAAACAATAATTTAATGATTTCAATGTTTTGAAATGGATGATTTATAAATCTATGAGTTCCCATAAACAAGTTGGTTAAATTTGGTATAAAGGTCAATTTTGATTTATCGAGTAAATGTGAATAAATAATTGGGTCACATAGGCCAATTACATGAGTAAATAATGGTTGGAAATTACGTTCTAGATCTTCAATATTGTCTTTACTACAATTTTTTTTACAAATTTCTAATAGGTAATCAATGAATTTAATCTTTAAATCCCTATTGAAATCATTTGAAACATTTCTAAATAAATCTGTAGATTGGATAATATTTAGTGGTGTAGGAGTTGGAGTAATATTTGAAAAACATTCAAATGTACCACTATTTAATCTCCTTAATAATTCAATATCACCGAATCTATAAGCGTAATCATAAAAAAAAGTTTGATTTGCAAGGAGTGATTGTTGTTTTGAAATTTGATCGATATCACCACAAAATAATAAATAATCAAGTATTGTTTTTTCATGATGAATCTTTTCATATTCATTTAAAAAATTAACAACAACATCTAACCATTCCCTAACTAATAACCTTGATTTAATTTTATTTGAACATTTTGTAATTATTAAATTTCCATTATCTTCATCATTAAACTCAATGCCATTATAAACTTTTTTTTGTTGTAAATAATTTAATTTTACTTCTTCTTCTTCTCCTTTTACCTCTCCTTCTCTTTTTTTATTTGAAGAATTTAGTCGTTGAAATATTGGTTTTAATTGAATGAATATATTTAAAAGATGAGAAACTTGATTAAAAGTTAAACCACCCAAAATGTTTATTGATAAAAATGAGGATGGTATAGATTTTAAATCTTTAGGGGCTATATATTCTTTTATTGAATCCATAAATGAATAAATTTCATCACCATATTTATAGTAAGAGAATGTTTCTCTAAATTTAATTGCTTTCATACCTTTAAAATCCGATAGTTTTAACCAATCATTCTCCAATAGATAGTTTAATAGTTTTACAATCGATTTCCTTCTGCTTAGATCATTTTGATCACTATTTTCAAATGTATGTACGTTGGTTATGTTTTCAAATAGTTTTTGACCTTTTGTCAAAGATTTCTCGCCATTTCTTTGTAGGCAATCTAATATTTCAAAATTTCCAACTCTAACTGCCCAATCACCTAATTGAGTTTTATCTCTAATGAATTCCCATTGATATTTTGTGTTGTTTTTTGATATTAATGTTGATGGTTCATTTAAAAATGCTTCCAATGCATTAAGATTACTTGCTCTAATGATATATTGGAATAGATTTCTTTGTGGTAGTAATTGAATTCTGTAGTTTTCAATAAATCTTTTAAAGAATTCAACTTCAAATGATCGAGTAAAATAAAAGAAATCAACTCCCAATTTCAATGGTATTGATAGAAATTCTTTTCTAAAAACTTTATCTCGAAAAATTTGTTCACACTTTAATGCTGATAATATTCTTACATTATATACCTGTTCATATGAAAGTCTAATTCCATATTCTCCACCTTGGATTGGTGTTAACTTTACAAATTTCCATATCAAATATTTAATATATTGATTATTCCATACTTTAAAAAATAAAAATTCGTTATCTTTTTGAAATTTATTATTTTCTAAATATTTTATATCGTAATAATAAATATTATTCATTTTTTTTTTTTTTTTTTTCTTTTGAAATAATGGGGAAAAAAAATTAAAAAAGATAAATATATTTATTTTTTTAATAATATTACATATTTTTAAAATAAAATTATAAAAAAATAAAAAAAAATAAATTTTAAAAACATAAAAAAAATCTTTGAAAAAAAAAAAATGTACAAAAATTTCCCTTTTTTATTTTTTTTATTTTTTTTTAAATTTTTTTTTTTGAAATCTCAATATCTCTTTAAAAAAATCCAATAGACGAAAATATGTGGAAAACTAAAAAAGATATTGAAGGTGTTTCAGCTTCTTCTGTAAATATATTTAATTATTTCAATTTTCATTCTGCCACCAAAATAATAAAAAAATAATATTAATACAAAAAAAAAAAAAAAAAAAAAAAAAAAAAAAAAAATTACTTTTAGATCCTTACATTAAAATCTGTAGTATCAAATGAAGAAGCTCAAGTTAAATCACAACTAGAAAAAGGTATTACACATTCAAAACCAACTAAATCAATGAGACTACTCTCTGATAATAGTGGTGGCAATGATAATGATGATGATGATAATAATAAATCAAATAGAGGAGTTTCACAAAGAAATCAAAGAGATGTTGAAACATTTAATAAAACCAATGGTGATTCAGTAATTGAAAATAGTTATAATAATTTACTTTTAAAATCAAAATTGTACAATAAGTTGTGTAAGTTTATTTTTTTTTTATATTTTATTTATTTTTTTTTTTTTTTCAATTCAGAGTTTAAGTTTGTATTGTGTTGTGTTGATTTGTTTTTTATTTTTTTTTTTTATTATATTTTTTAAAAAAAGTGGGTGTTATAGTTTTCTTTTTTTCTTTTTTTTTTTTAATTTACAATATTTTTTTTTTCATTAAAAACTAAAAATATAACCCCTCACCTCTTTCTCGCTCCCCCCCCCCACATTTTCATAAAAACCTGAATAAAAAAAAAAAAAAAAGAAAAAGACCCCATGCTTACCCTTCTCATATTTTAGTGAATAAAGATCCATCAAAATTAAAAGAAAACTATCAAAACCTTGATTATGAAGATGAATCTTCATTGGTAGATTTCCAACAAAAATATATTGATCATAATGAAAATAACAACCACAGCAATAATAATAATTATAATAATAATAATAATAATAATTTCAATTTTAATAATAATGGAAATATACATAGTTCAAGGTCAATTCCAGGAATGAATAGTAATAATAATTATAATAATATTAATAATAATAATAATAATAATAACAATAATAGTAATAAAAATAACAACATGATGATACATCCAGAAATTGAAAGAGAAAAAAAAAGAAAACTATGGGAACAAGATATAGATGATAAACTAAATAACGACAATAATGACGATAGTGATGATGAATATTTAGAACAATTAAAAAAACAACAAAAAATAGATGATATGAAAAGAGAAGAGGAGCAAACTAAATTAAATAGAGCAAAAGTTATCATTGAGAAAGATACCCAAGAAAAAGAAAAACAAAATAGATTAGATCAAATTAATAAACAAAAGAAATTAGCTTTATTAAAACAAAAATTAAAAGAAAAACAACAAGAACAACAAGAAAAAAAAAAATAACAATAATTCCTCTTCAAAAGAGAAAAAAAAAAAAAAAAAAAAATTACAATATTACAATATTACAATAACCTAAAATAATCCCATATTTATATATCTCTTATCCCCTTCCCCCGACAATGTTAATAGATGTAAAATAATGAAATTAATTCATCTATCTATTTCTCACTCTCTTTCTCTATTTTTTCTTTTTTTTTTTTTTTTTTTTTATATATCTCTCAATAATTAAATATTTCTATCAATTCCCAATAATAATTTTCAATTTTTTTAATTTTTTTTTTTTTTTTTTTCTTTCCAATCAACAGAAATTTTAAAAATTAAATCTTTTAAAAAGGTATGTAATATTTTTGTAACTGTTATCATTAAATTTAATGTTACCCTAAAATATAATTTTCTCACTCCAAAAATACCCCCAATTTATAAACAATATCACATGGGTGTGTGTGGTAAATTATCAAACAGCACACACACACACACACACACACACACAAATCATTTTATTTTTTTATTTTTTTATTTTTTTTTTTTGTTATTTTTTTTTATTTTCTTTTTTTTTATTTTTTTTATTTTTTTTATTTTTTTTCTTAATGTTAATTTAATCATATATTTATACCACTTGAACATATATACATGCATAATTGCCATATATACAAATAAAATCCATTTATAATAAAATTAATTGTTTTTAACAGTTAACCGTGTTGTTTCAATTGTTTACAAATTTAAATAATAATATTTAATTTTTTTTTTTTTTTTTATTATTAAAAAATAAATAATAATAATAAAAATAATAATAACACAGAAAAAAAAAAAAAAAAATACTTTTTTCTCATAATAAATTAGTAATCAAATTATAAATATTTTTTTTTTTAATAATAAAAAAAAAAAAAAAAATTCAAACAACAATTAATTGAAATTATTTTTTTTGTTTATCTAAATAATTTTTTTTTTTCTACTAAAAAAAAAAAAAAAAAAAAAGGTATACTATTATTATATTTATTTTTTTTATTGTTGTTTTATTTAATCTTGGACATATAGAGTTTTAAATATTGATTAAAAAAAAAAAAAAAAAAAAAAATTAATTTAGGAATAGGAAATCCAAAAAAAATAAAAATAAAATGAAAATTAAAGTTGAATTAATAAATGGAAATGAACATAGAGCGTCATCATCATCTTCATCATCATCATCACCATCATCACCATCACCACAACAACAACAACAACAACAACAACCACAACAAAATCCATCAGTATCACATATATTTGATGGAGAGACAGCAGTAAAAGATCATATAAAGGTATTGTTAACACATTTTAAGATATCAGTTGACAAAGTATCAAGTTATGCATTACAGAATCCCTATACATTGGCATATGTTGAGGATTCATTTTTAACACCAGAAAGATTGGTTGAAGCAGAGAAAAGTTATTTCATCCTACGTATGAAACCACATGCAATAGCGGATCGAGTAGTTGAACAATTGTGTAAAATTGATGCAACTTCACCACATATCAAAGACACTATATTCAATATTCGTTATCAGATGAAAGATGTAGAATACGTTGAAGAGTTTATAATAAAAGGTGGTATCAATCAATTATTGGCAGTGATAATAAAGAGTCGAGGTAATACACAATCTTATGCATTGACAGCATTACGTTGTTTCATGGGATACAATAGTGGATTGGAAGAGGTGATGAGTAGACCACAACTTATCGATAAACTTTACTCATTAGTTTGTTCTATTGGTGTTTTACCGAGTGTATGTAGACAAGCTATAGAGTTATTATTTTGTGTTTGTAATTTCGATGGATTTCAATTGGTTCATCGTGCTGCAAAAAATCATGCACAAGAGACTTCCACACCAGCCTATAGTAATCTCATCAATTTACTCTCATCAGGTGATATGGAAACTCAATTGAATACATTAACACTTTTCAATTGTTTGCTCGATAATGCACCAAATCCAAGAAAATCAGAGAAACTTTTATCACGTTGGCAACAATTGGGTATTATAAAGATATTGAAATCACAAGAGCATGTAACTCATTCCGATTTTCGTACTCAGATAGCACGTTTTCAAGCAAACTCTGGATTTGGTATAGATGGTTCCGGTAGAAAAAGAACATTGACTCGCCAATTGTCGACACAAGAGTTGGAGTTTCAACTACATCAATTCAGAGAACAACAACCTTTAATCTCTCTTTTGACAAGTGAGTTGAAGTTCCTTAGAAATGCAATTAAATCGGCAATTGAAAATGGCTCATATATAAACTATAGAGCTCCCACTGAACGTTACGATGAATACTCTCAAAGAAAGTTTGAGATGATTGGTGACTCTCCAACAAATCTTCAATTTCTAAAGAGAAATGATAAATTCACCAATGCCTTTAGAAAGTCAATGTACGTTAGATCTCCTAACACTTCAGATCTATTCGATTCTTCTACTTTAGAAGATACTTATGATGCAAATAATGATTCAAATAGTTGCACAAGTATTTCAACAACCTCAACTCCAATTCATAATTCTCAATCAACAACTTTAATTGTACCAAGTCATAACAGTAGTGGACATAGTAATCATCCACCACAACAATCCCAACAAACTCCACCATTACAATTGCAAAAAGAAAAAGAAAAAGAAAAAGAAAAAGAAAAAGAAAAGGAACAACAACAACAACAACAACAGCAATCAAATAAACAATCAACACCAAAACCAAATTTATCTTGTTTATTATCACCAATTACAATTTCAAGTCAATTAAATAATAACAACAATAATACTAATACTAATAATGATAATAATAATGGTAATAATAATACTATTATTAAAGATTTATCACCAATTATTAAAAGTGAAAAGCTAAATGAAAATGAAATTCATGAAATATCATTAAATGGTGCAAGTAGTAATCATTCAATTGAGGAGCCAATAAAATATAAATTACAGCCAACTAAATCACCAATTACTCCTTCAAAGAGAATGAAACCATTACATTGGACTAGAATTTTAAATTCACAATTGTAAGTTGTTTTTCAAAATTGAAAAAAAAAAAAGATTCATAATAATATTAATATTATTATTATTATTATTATTATAATTATTATTGTTATTTTTAGTGAAAGTAAAAAAACAATTTGGAGTTCATATTTACCAGAAGTAACGTTTGAAGAGGAATTATTTGTAGATTTATTTTCATTGTATACAGAGAGAATAGTATCATTTAGTATATCACCAGTTGTTGGCAGTGGAACATCATCAATATCAGGTGGTGGACCAATTAAATCTAAACCAATTCAAAAGGTTATTAGTGTATTATCACAAAAGAGATCCAATGCAATCATTGTTATGTGTGGCAAATTACCATCGGATGAAATTTTAATTAGGGCGATTAGAAATTTAGATTCAAATAAACTTTCATTGGATGGTGTATCAAGTATCATTTCAAACTTTCCAACCTCTGAAGAGTTGGCCTCAATTCATGAATTACACTCAAATGAAGTTATTCTCGATAGACCAGAGAGATGGTGTCTAATGATTGATGGTTTCCCAATGATTAAACATCGTTTGAGATGTTGGGAATTTATGTTAAAATTTGATGATACTCTAAAATCAATCATCGAATCCATTGATACGGTTTCATTGGCTTGTAAAGAATTACGTACAAGTATCACCATAAATTATCTCTTCTCATTACTTCTTCAATTGGGTAACTATTTGAATGGTGGTCATCTCTATCGTGGACAATCCGATGGTTTCAATCTTGAGTCACTCAGTAAAATGATTGAGATCAAGGATAATAGTAACAGTGGTTCTCTATTGGATTTCGCTATAAAAACACTCTATCAACAGTCTCCAATGAAAGGAAATAGTAGCACTAGTATTCATTTAGAGTTGGCTCATGTTCCAAATGCTTCACTCATCAATTTCACTGAGGTGGGTACTTGGGTTTCTAAACTCCTTCAAGACTATTCTGAGATCGTTCTAATGTCTGATGAAATTCAACAAACCACAGATAAGGATGATCCTTTCCTTGATATCGTCCCAAAGTTTATGAGCAACACTCTATTACTCCTAAAGAATTTACAATCGAAATTTTTGGAAACTGAAAAGTATCTCTTTGAAACTATCGATTATTTTAATCCAACAAATCAAACCTTACAACAATATCAACAACAACAGTATCAACAATATCAACAACAACAATTTAATAATTTGAATAATAATTTGAATAATAATAACACTAATAACACTAATAACACTAATAACACTAATAACACCAATAACACCAATAACACCAATAACACCAATAACACAAATAACACTAATAACACCAATAACACTAATAACACTAATAACAACAACAATAATAATGGTCCAACAATTACAATAATTAATAATTCTTCCAATTCTTCACAATCAAATTTACAATCCCTATTGCATCCACAATATTATCTCACAAATTCATCATCATCTTCTTCATCTCCATATAAAATTACTCCTCCATTATCAAGTAGTTTATCAATAAATTCCCAAGTGGAATGGAACCAACAAAAATTCACTTGCGAAAAATTTTTCACTCTTTTTTCAACAATTACAACTGCTTTCAAAAAATCACCATCAAAGAGATTATCTCAAAAAGGTTTTGGTTTAAAAATTAGTAACTCTGATGATCCAATGGCTGTAATAATTGAAGCTTTGAAAACTGGTTCTCCAAATGATATGGTGAAGCGAACATATAACAATTAACCAATTTTTCAGAAAAAAAAAAAAAAAAAATAGTAATAACATTGTATAAAAATATCAATGAAGCGCATTTTGATTAAGAAATTCTTTAAACAAATAATATATATTTTTTAATATGAATTTTTAATTTCTATATAACATTATTATAATTTTTCCAAAAAAAAAAAAAAATCAAAAAAAAAAAAAAAAATTAAAATCAAAAATAAATTTGTATATAAAAAGATTAAAAATATATTATTTGTTTAAATTTATATTAATTAATATATTATTAAATATATTAAAATCTATTTTTTTTTTTTAAAATTTTATTTTATTTTAATTTTTTTTTTTTTTTTTTTTTTTTTTTTTTTTTGAAAATTTATTTTAAGCATACAAAAATTGTATTGAAAAAAAAAAAAAATAGCTAAAAATAAGTCAATAAATATATTTTTTTATGGATACTAGAGTTATGAAACAAAACTTTTATTTCAGGCCTTGATGGAACTTTCAAAGAGTTCGATCTATGAAAATGCTTTATCACATAGCATAAATAGTAGTAAAAAATCAAATGATATTATAAAAAATAATAATAATAATAATAATAATAATAATAATAATAATAATAATAATAATAATAATAATAATAATAATAATAATAATAATAATAATAATAATAATAATAATAATAATAATAATAATAATAATAATAATAATAATAATAATAATAATAATAATAATAATAATAATAATAATAATATTATTAATAATAATAATATTAATAATAATTTTGATATCATAGATAGTGACAATAAAAATAAAAGTAATAATAATGATAATAATGATAAAGATAAAAACAATCGGCCTCTAGTTCCAAAAATATTAAATATTCACAATTGTATTACAAATAGTAGTAGCAGTTTAATAGAGCAATCATCTTTCCCGGGAACTCCGAAAAAAAGAAGGTTTATCGATTATTTGGATGATGGAAACGAAGAGTTTATTGATTACAATGAGGAAAATTACCACTGTATTAAGAATCATAATCATCATAATAACTATAATCATAACCATCATAATAATAACCATATTAATAATATAAATAATATAAATAATAATGTAAATAATGATAATGATAATAATAATCATATAAATAATAATAATAATAATAATAATAATAATAATAATAATAATAATAATAATAATAATAATAATAATAATATAAATGAAAGTATTGATCATGACGATTGCACATTAATAAATAATTTAACACCCAAGGATGATCAAATTTATTTAAACAATTTAAACAACAATAATGATTTAGAATTTGTAAATAACAACAACCAAACTAATAATATTTTTAATAACAACACTAATAATTTTAATAACCCGTTTTTGAACCACATACCACCATTACCCTTTTCATCTCTATCTGATAATGATGATCTTGATCAGGAATTTAGTAATAATAATATTAATAATAATAATAATAATGAACAGCACGAAGATAGTAAAGAAATAGATTCAGATTTTGATAGTGAAGTTTCAAACTCATTTCATCAAAATCAATCACCTTGTAATAATATTAATGCCAGTAATGGTTCAACATCGACATCATCATCACCTTGTATATTTTCATCATCTTTTTCACCTTCAAGGACAACAATATCACCAAATCGTTTCAAAAAGTCTTATAAAAGTTTAAATAGGCCTTTAAAAAGTATTTATCAACGTTACTTACCTATATTATATACTATTTTTTAACTTTAAACTAATTAAAATATTTTTTAAACCTAGAATTCTATGAAGAAACAACAAATACATTATCAACACAATCAATACAATCATCGCAACCATCAACAACAACAACAACAACTAATTCAACCACAACGACAATAAGCGAAGTCTTAAATGAAAAATCTTATAGTTTTATCAGTTTTAGTGGTAATAGTTTTAATAATACCAATAATAATACCAATAATAATAACCAAAATAAAGTTAGTTTTTTAAATAAAGAAATAGAAATATCGTTAGCTCAAGAACCTAATGATGAACAAAAAAAAAGAGAAAAAGAGTTGGAAGAGGAAAAAGAAGAAGAGGAAGAAGAAATATCGGCCATTGAATCTGAAAAAAATAAAGATATTATGATGGATTTTTATCATAATACTCTATCAAAATTTTCCGAGTTTAAAATATATGACCAAGATGAACCTGAATTATTGGAATTTGAAAATAATAGTTTTCATGATAACTATCACGACGATCACTCTCCTAATGGAAGAACAAATCATTATGATAGATTTAATACTAATAGTTATAATAATAACTCTTCAACCTTTAATCGCTACAATAGATCAATTAATCCAATGGCTTTGTTTTTAGAGAGACAAGAGGAAGAAGGGGTTGAGGACCATAGTGAAGAAGATAGTGACAGTAATAGTTTTAGTAGTGGTAGTGATATTGGCGATGGTGATATGAGAACAACAACAATAATAAAAAAATGGAAGCCAATTGAAATAACCAACTCTACCACTGCTAACGATGAATTAAATGTCATTAAGGTTTTTAAAAACAATAAAAATGTGCACCAATAATAATTTTCTTAGCGGTTTGTTTTTTTTTTTTAAACGAACAAGAGACTCTTTTTGTCAATAAACAAATAAAATTAAATAAATAAAAAACTAAATTTGATATTTTTTATTATTTTATCGTAATTAATATATAATAGGTTTAATTATAATATTACAATTAAATTTAAATTATAATATTTGAATAGTTAATATTTGCAGAATTTAAATATTCTTTTGAAAGTTTGTTAAATTGTTGAACCAATTGAACTCTTTGTTTATGAGATTGGAAATTATGAGCAAATGGATTCTTTAATAAACGAATGACTTGTTTAAAATCTAATTTTGCATTCTTAACGATTTCAAATAACATTTGACTACGTGAATATGGATAAAGACTTGAACGGAAAGAACAGATTACCACAGGTACATTACCATCTAATAAGTGACGAATTGGTGTAGTAAATGAAAGATCACTTGTAAATGATTTTAATTTCTCAGTTAATGAGATCTCTACTGGAATCGAATAATTTCCCAAGTAAGACATTAAACGTGGGATTTTATGGGATTGAAAAGCACCAGATAATCTAGTGGAACCAGAGTAATGAATGGTACTAATGATAGATTCAACATCTGATTTACCAGCGAATTGAACTAAATTGAAATTGTTTTCTTTCAACAATGAAAAAGTTTGTGAAAAATGACGAGATTCGGTTGGAGTGATTGGATCAGCACCAAAAATACCGAAACCAATAACACCATTATTTTTATTTGTGATTGCTAATCTAGCGGAATCTAAAGTTTCAATTGGATCATCAGAGGTAGAAGAAGAGAAAACCACCAAACCAATTTTAATTGCTGTATTTCTTTCCCATTTACTCTTGTTTTCAATGATTAATGTTAGGAATTGTTCTTTGGTTAAACCATTTCTAGAGTGAGAGTTTGGTCTAATCATTAATTCTAAATATTGAACTTTATCCTTTAATGACACTTTAATGATATCATCGAATGCTCTATTAATTTGATCAGGTGTTTGTAAGAGTAAATTAATAATCTCCTTTGAGAGACGAATTGTCTCTGGTGTATGAGAAGGTGATTGAATTAAATTTTTAAATTCTTCAAAATCTTTAAATTTTGCATAGACTGCTAAATGTTTTGAAGAGAGTTTTTTTAAAAATTCTTGTTTACTAATTTCACATTTATCAATGGCCAACAATTGAATTTCACTCCACATTTGTTCAATTGAAACACCACCATCGAAACGACAATGTAAATCTGATTTTGGTAAGTTCTCCAAGAGTTCTAATGTAATTTGTGGATAGTTTCTAATGACATTTTTACCTAAAGAAAAATTGTTTAAAAGATTATTTTGAATCTCCAACTCTACATCCAATCCAATCTCTTCGAAATAGTAGGATTTATTATCAATTACACCACCAATATCATAACCTTCTGATTGGAAAATTTTCAATGCCTTTTTAAAGCTCTCCCTACGAATATTAATTTTTAATGGTGGATCAATGAATGAAGCAGCGAATGAATAATCAATTAAACGTATAACTTCTTCAACTGTAAACTTAAAGGTATCTATAGCCAATTTATATTCACCTGATAATGTGATATTGCTCATTGTACAATTATCACAACAAAGTGATACGATTGCACCACTATCGAAATATTTACGAATTGGATGTTCACTGGCACTACCAATAGCTTTAATTTGATAGTTACTGGTGATACAACATTCAATTGGAATTCTTCTGTTTACAATATGACCCAATAACTCTTCACTCTGTTGAACTGCAATACCATGACCAATACGATGTGCTCCACAATGATGAATTGAATCTGCAACACTGGTCCAATTTGAATCTTCACCACTATGTAATGTACAATTAATACCTTTATTTCTAATAATTGAAAATGCTTCTTTATGATATTTACTTGAGAATCCATCTTCTGGTCCTGCTAAATCAAATGCTTTTTTTTTAAAAAAAAAAAAAAAAAAAATTTAATAAATTATTTTTCAAACCAAAAGAATTCTTTAATTCAATATAATAAAATACATACCAATGGCACCTTTATGTCTATAACGCCATGTAATTTCTGCTAAATCTTTTGAAACTGATGGATCTAAATGACGTAAACCACAAACAATAATTCTGGCTTTAATTGGAAGATTTAATTCTGCCAAAGCCATACCATCACAAACTGCACCCATAACTTCTGATAAACTTAATCCAAAATTGGTGTGAAGTACTGGAGAGAAACGAATTTCTAAATATGTAACTAATTTTAAAAAAAAATAAAATAAATAAAATAAAAAAAATAATAAATCATTAAAAAATGAAATTAAAAAATCAAATAATAGATAATAAAATAAATTAAAAAATAAAAAAATAATAGTGAGAAGAAATTATTATTTACCTCCATCTTCAACAGCATCTTCGCACATTTCATAAAATACTCTTGTGATAGCATATGCTTGTTGTAAAACAGAACAAGTATATTGGAATGCTTCTAAAAAGTTTACTAAACCACTACAATTCTCATCTTTATGAATTAATTTTGCCAATTCATTTTGATCATATGTTGGTAATTCAACGTTTTGTTCTTTTGCTAATTCTAATAATGTTGAAATTCTAATTGAACCATCTAAATGTCTATGTAATTCTGCTTTTGGTAATCTTTTGATTATATCAATTGTAATTTCTTTATTATTATTTTCAATCATTTGTCCTTTTTTTTTTTTTTTTTTTTTTTTTTTATATTTTAAACTTTTATTTTATTTTCTTTCTTTATTTGTTATATATATTGGTTTTTAGTAGTTTTGTTTATCAACAATGTTTTTTTTATTTTTTATTTTTTATTTTTTTTTTTTTTTTTTAATTTGAAATTTACAATTATAAAAAAAATAAAAAAAATAAAAAAATAAATTAAAATAAAATAAAAAAAATTAAAATTTAATAAAATTAAAAAAAAAAAAAAAAAAAGATATTTTTCTAAAAATGAAAAATCATTTTTCTGGCGACTAATCTTTGTAGTTTGACCACCACTTTCACAACAATAATCAACAAAAATTCAATAAAATCAAATTTTTTTTTTTTTTTTTTTTACGAAATTTTCAAATAAATTAAAAAAAAAAAAAAAAAGAATATTTTGGATTGAAATAAAAATAATATTATTTAATAGTTGTTGTTGTTGTTTTTTTTTAAAAAAAAAAAAAAAAAAAGTAATTTTTCCAATGTTCAATCATCAAAATAATTACATTGTTCAAACTCATTAAATATTAAGTGTTTGTGGGCATAAACACAAAAGAAGGTAAAATTAAAAAAAAAAAAAAAAAAAAAAAAAAAAAAAAATGTTTTTTCATTTTTAAAAATATCTTTTTTTTTTCAAAAACAAAAATTTGTTTTTTTTTTTTATTATTTTTTAAATTTATTTTGTAAGTGTTCATTTTTTAACAATTGTTTATCCTTTTATGGTTTTATATTTTAATTACTCTTTTTTATTTTATTTAAATTAACATTTTTTTTAAAAGAATGAAAAGTTAAAAAAAAAAAAAAAAAAAGAAAAAAAAAAAAAAATAAATAATGATAAATTTTAAAATTTTTTTTTTTTTTTTATTAATAATATCAATTGTAAAAGCATCAAATCACAAATTGAAAATAAAAAATGATTCAACAACAACAACAACAATAAAGGGTTTCTTTTTTTATAAATTTAATGGTAATTTTTATTTATATATATGAATAATGATAAATTAAAATTAAATATATTAATTATTTAAAAATTATTTAGAAAAGTATGAATTTAAACCAATTAGTGAAGAATTTCCAATAGAGTATAAATTTTATAATCAATCAATCAATTTACCAAAAGGAATGAATTTTGAATTTTTTAATGAGAATTTAGATTCATCAATTGTAGAGGCAATTATTGTCGATAATGAAGATGTTATCAATATTATTGGAATTTATCAACCAATACAAACAATAAATCCAACAATCATAGAAAATTCTCAGCAACCACAAAAAACATTTGAAGAATCTTTTGATTTTTATAAATATAACGATAAAGAAAAATTATATAAAAATTTAAAAAATGGAAAAAAATATGATATTGATAATAAATCATTAAATAGTCCTTATAGAGAATTGACAGGTTTTGATAATGAATGGTACGATTCTGATGTTGGTTTAGATAATTCAATACTTGTTATGAAATTAACAACATCAAATGAATATAATGTCAATGATAGTGAAATATATTTTAATCAAAATATAATATTAATGTACTCAAAAGTTGAATTTTGTTTTTCAGAATTTCCAGAACCTACATACTTTAACCCATACTTTATTATAAAAAGAAATAGAATTGATCCATTAACAAAATGTTCCCCACCAACTGGAGTTGTAATTGCATTGGGTTGTCAACAAACTCTAAAACCAAATTGTACAAATGGTTTATCTTTAATTTCTTTTAATGATCCAAGATTATATTGCCCAATCTATTATTGTGATATTCAAACTTTTTATTATTATTTTTAAATAAAAATAAAAATAAAAATAATAATTGTAAATAAAATTTTAAAAAAAAAATAAAAAAATGAATAGAAATAATAATAAAAGATTATAACTTAAAATCATTGAAGAGTATGGGATTCTCAAAGAGTAAAGATCATTAATTTCCGACATTGTTAATACAATATTTTTGTTCCTTTGTGAATGATTTTATAGAAGATTCCCATGTAAATACTACCAATATGAGCATTCCACATAAATTTCAAAAGTAATTGATCATCACCTTCACCCTAATATTAAAATAAAATTTGCCACATATTTTTTCATTCATTGTTTAAAAAGTTAAAAATTTATTTATTTATTAATTTATTAATTTATTTATTTATTATTTTACAAAAAAATTAAAAGTTGATATAATTAAGCGAATAGAGCACCCATATCGATTTGGTTTGACTCTTCCATATAACCTTTATTGACAAGTGAAACTGGTTTACTGCATTTCTTTTTACCAATTAAATTTTCAACGATTTGAGAAGCACCACTACGATCGTTTGCATTTTGAACACGTTTAAGTTTTTGTTGATCAAATTGAGCCAACATATCACCAACATTAGCTTGTTGTTGTGGTTGTTGTTGTTGTTGTTGTTGTTGTAAACGATTTTGGAATTGTTGTTGGAAGATTGGTTGTTGGAATAATGGACTGTTTTGACGACTTCCGCCATAACCTTGTGGTTGTGGTTGCTGTTGTTGTGGTTGCTGTGGTTGTGGTTGTGGTGATATTTTTTGAGACATTTGTTGTTGAACTTGTTGACGTTGTTGTTGAACTTGTTGACGTTGTTGTTGAACTTGTTGAATAGCTTGTTGAGTACGAGGTGATGGTGGTTGAACTGCTGTATTGAATGAGGTTGGTGGAGCAACTGGAATTTTTCCAATATTTTGTTTCATAACATTTTGAATGGACATATGATTCAAATAAGATGGAACAACCATTGGTGGTGGAGGTGGTGGTGGAATTGGAATACCATTTGGTCCTTTGGTAATAATAGGTTTTGGGGGAATGGATTGATTATTAACAATGGGTAATGGTGTAGTTGTTTTAATTGTTAATGGTGGTGGGGGTGGTGCTTTTGGAACGATTGGTTTATCGATTTCTTTAATTAAATCAATAATATGTTTAACTTGATTGTGATCTGAACCAAATTCTTTTTCTCTAGTAGCTTTAACTTCATTCAAAAGATTGATACAATCTTGTTTTCTACCCATAGAATTCACTAATAGAGCGTGACGAATTTGAATTGCTGATACAAGTTTATGAGAACTACCATAGATTTTCTTTGTGATAGCCACTGCTCTAATACAACATTGTTCTGCCATTTTGTAGTTTTCTTGTACTTCGTAGAGTGAAATCATATGTCTAAGAATTTGTGAAACTCTAGAGTGATCAATACCTAATCTTACCTCATAGATTTTAAGTGCAGCTTTAAAGAAAGCTTCAGCATCTGCATAGGTATCTTTTTCAATATTCAATGAACCTAAACGAGTTAGAATACGAGCATAGGCAACATCCATATCACCAACTTTTGATTCTGTTAATTCTAGTGCTCTTGCAAAGTATGATTCTGCAACCTCTAATTTACGATTTGGTTCAACGAAACAAACCGAACCTAAACTATATGCAATATCAGCAATAAGTAAAACATTACTTTCATACTTTGATTCACAAATATCCATTGCTTGACCAAGTAAACGTTTAGCCTCATCAAATTTACATCTATTGGTTGCAAGAGTACCTAAAAGATTGAGAGTGATAGCAACTTCAATATCTTCTTGACCTTTTTCTTTAGTGTAAATTGAAAGTGCCAATCTAAATTTACTATCAGATTTATCATTTTGACCCATTGTTAAATACATTCTACCCATTGCACGATCTACTTTTGCTGCTTCAATATTTTGAGAGTTATTAATGTAGAGTTCACGACATTTATTGTAAAGAACTTCAGAACCTTCAAATTGTGATAACTCCTCCAAGAATGAAGCGACTCTAAACCAAACATCTGAAATAACTAAACCTGATGCTTGAATGAAAGAACGTGAAATTAAAGCTTTAAATTCATTTGAGCAATTATATGGGATTGGATCATCTCTTTCAGCTGCATTCTTTGGTGGTTTAGTTTGTTTCTCTAAAACGTTCCAATAGTTTATTAGATCTACTTTATGATTTGGTGTATAAAGTTTATCGAATACATAGAGATTTGTAAGGCTATTTTTGAGAGATTCCCAATTTTCACTCTTAAGTAATTGATATGGATATTCTTCAACCTTTCTTTCATCTAAATCACCTGATTGTTCGAAAGCTTCAGCTAAATTTGAATGAATTTCAATACTAATCTTTGGAGTTGTAATATATTTCTTTTCCACAGCTTTTGAGATATCTTCATTGAGGAAAGAGATAACACCAGATGATGATGTTATATAAGCTTCCATTAATACCAATAATGAACCCCATTCTGATGGATCTATATCCTTTTTCAAGAGTAATGTTGAGAGCATAGACATTTCAACACCTCTTCTACCAGCCCAAATGAATTTTAAGAATTCACTTACCAATCCTTTAGCTTTTGGATCATAGTCTTTTTCAATACGATCTAAAATGATCTCATATAGTTCACTTGTATTCTTTGCACGAAGTAATGTTTTAATACGATCATTTAAACGTTCGAAATCACCAAACACTAAAATATCATCCAAAAGTAATTGAAGGAATCTTGGATTGGTTGTTGATTTAGATACTGCAATAGCAATCTCTTGTTGATCCGAAAGTTTTTTAGCATACTTTTGAAGGTATAGACGAACCATAGATTTTCTTTCTGCTTCTGTGAATGGTAGAATCGAGAGAATATGTGATCCTCTCTTTTTTAATACTTCACTTTGTCTACTACCTTGAATAGATGATACTATCACTTTTACATTATGTGGGAATGATCTTGGGAACCAAATTAACTCTTGACTATTCTCTCTTGGATCCAATTTATCTAGGCCATCTATCAATATAACTAATCTCTTGCCATTTAATGATGGATGTGACATTATATATTGAAGGAATTGTGGGAATTCAGATATGATCTTTTCACTCTCAAATGTTTCATCTGGTATCTCTGGTAACCATGATACTGATGTTGAAGTAGTTGAAAACATTGTAGATGATGATGGATTTGAACCACTACTACCACTACCATTTGAAGTCTTTTGATCTAATTCGATTTGATTCTTAATTTCATTCATAATTCTAATTAAAATTGATGTGAATTTATTTGAACTTGGTGATGCACCAATCCAATGTGATACTATTAAATCCTCTGGGTGTTGTTCTTTATGTTGTTTTAACCAATTACTAATTAACGATGATTTACCTGAACCACCTTCACCTTGAATTAAAAATACTGGTTTATTCTTTGATGATAATAGGCCAATGCTACTACCACTACTACTTACTACATTAGAACCACCAGATAAATAAGTATCAATTTCCATGAAATAATTTTCATTGGTAATATAAATTTTAGTAAGATTTTTAATGAAAACAGAATGTAAGAAACGTTCTTTTTCCCAACCTTTTAATTCACAATTACCAGATGGGAATTTTTTATCAATGAATTTCTCTAAATCTTCATAGAGTACATCTGATAGATTTGTTGGACGACGATATTCAGATGTTTTGAAAGGAGATTTAATGATTTCTTGTTTAAGTTTTTCAAGTTTCTCTTTTGAACGTTGACCTTCTGAAACAAAACTATTCTTATCCATTTGACTAAGTTCCTCCAAATAATAAGGATCACGGAAATAAAAGAAACCATTCTTTAGTTGTTGTCTTCTTTGATTTAGTAACATACGAAATTCGATTTCAGTTATTGAAGAATCACGATAATTCTTTACCCATGGGAAATCTTGAATTGCACGATCCATAGTGGATTGAAGGAGTTGTTGTGATTTTGGATCTTGTTTCTCTTGTGATGACCAACCATAACGTTCACCGAATAAACCTATCATTACATTACATTTCTCTAATTCTTTCAAACACATACTTAAACCAGTTGATTGTTCTGATTGATTACTTGTTACACCCCATCTAAGATCAACATAACTTAAAACTACATCCCTTTCAATACAAAGTTTTCGAATTCTTGGTATTACAACCTTTACTATTTGATCACGATCTAATTGCATATCCTTAAATGGTGATGATATGAATATCTTAATCTCTCTATCTGAGAATTCTTCTTTAACTTGATTTGAATTCTTTTCAATGAAATCTTCATCATCTTCATCATCTTCATCATCGGATTGATCATTTTCACCATCATTAGTACTTGAATATTCTGATCCTTCAATACTTTGTTGATCAATACCACCAAGTAATAATGGTGAATTACAACTACCACTTTCAATAAAAGTTTGTTGTTGAATGAAAATTTGTTCGATTGATTTTCCATCATCATGATTACCATTTAACAATGAAATACGTTTCATTAAAATTGATTCCATCGTTTGAATATTTGATATTGCTCTCTTTAAATTATCTAATTGACTCTTTAATACCATACCATCTTGTTCTCTTGCGGTTGGTATTCTAAAGATTGTTGAATCAAAGAATAAGAATTGAATTGGAAATCCATAGGTCTTACCACCATCATTACTTGCATAAATTGGTTGTTGACCACACTTTATACTTAAATTTGGTATGGTACATAAAACAGATGTACTCGAATGAAATTCATAATTACTTGCAAAAATACCACTATCACCAATTTTAATTCTAAATCCTGCTCCTGCCAAAAATCCAATACCAAATAATGCAATTTGGAATGATCCATTATTACTTCCAGATGGTGGTACTATTAATGTAATTGTTGGATCAATAATTGTTGAACTAGTGGTTATTGATGTTTGTGTTGTTGTCGTTGAACTTTTACCATTTGGTTTAAATGATACAATTTGACCTCTTTGTGGTGTTGTTGTTGTTGTTGTTGTTGTTGTGGCTGTTGAGGTTAAAGTTGATTGGGTTTTTCTAATGAATTTATCAATATCTCTTGATAAGGTTTCATAGTCAATTATTTCTATACCCAATTTAGTTGCTGTATTAATTGGGAATTTATTTTCTGAGATTGTTTTCTCTGTTGTTATAATAATATTAACCTAGAAGAATATTTTAATTAGAATTTTTTTTTTTTTTTTTTTTTTTTTTTTTTTTTTTAATGTTTTTGGAAAAATCTTTTACTTTTTTTGAAAATCTTTTTTCGACCAAAGCTTTTTTTGAAATTAAATAAGATTTACATTTATCTCTTTGATCATTTTCAACTGTTAAAATATAAATATTTTTATCTTTGAAAATGTTTTTCATTTTTTTTTTTTTTTTTTTTTTTTTTTTTTTTTTTTTTTTTTTTTTTTAAAAAAAAGAATTATTTGTTGTTTATTAAATTTTATTTTATTTATTTATTTTTTTTTGTGAGAATATATTTCAAATATATATTTTTCTGTGTTGTGAGGATTTTTTTAAAAAGGTTTTTTTTTTTTAAAAATTAAAAAATCTTTTTTTTTTTTTGATTGTAAAACAAATCAAAAAAAAATAATTTAATTAAAAAAAAATAAAATCCATTTTTCAAATCAATTTTGAAAAATTTTCAAAGAAGATAATAATAACTTTTTTTTTTTTTTTAATTTTATATTTATTTTTGAAAAAAAAAAAACACACTTACACTTTATAGGTTAATTCAGAGTAATTACTTTGCAAAAAAAAAAAAAAAATAATAAATGAACATATACACACATTGTGAAATTTTAATCGATTTTTCAATTTTTTTCTTTTTTATTTCTGAATAATTATAAATTATAAATTAAAAATATGTTAAGCTATATAATTAAAAAAAACCACATTGTTCTATACACAAATTTACTTTAAAAAAAAAAAATAGATCTGAAGCTCTCAGATGGTGTCTTAAAACAAAAACAAAAAAATAAAAAAAATTTTATAAAATAAAAAACAAAAAAATAAAAAAGAAAAAAAAAAAAATTAAAATTAATTTTATTTTTATTTTTATTTTTTTTAATTTTAATTTTTTTTTTTTTTTTTTTTATATTTGTTGCAATTGTTCCCAAAATTTTATAACACACACCCCACGCAAATTAAAAGAGATAAAAAAAAAAAATAAATAAATAAATTATAAATTTTCTATAAACATATAAATCAAATTTATATAAAACAAAAAATATATATAAAAAAAGAATGTTTCCCATTTCAGTAGGGTGGATAGTATTCGCTGGTGTTATTCTCGTAAATATTATTAACATTTAGCACTTCTTCTCCTCCTTCTTCACCAAAACTACAACCACTTTATAATTATAAATTATTAATAAAGGAAAAAATAAAAAAAAAAAAAGGCATTAATTGCATTAAATTTTATAGTAGTTAAATATTACTCTGATAAACATGAAAGTGGAAAGATTACAACAATAATTTCAGTAATTGGACTTACATTAACATTATTATGTGTTATGCTTATTCCAGTCGATATTTTAAATGTTTCAACAATGTCAAATAGTGATGGCACACAAATTTCAGCAGATTCAATATCTCAAAGAACTGAAGGTGTTAAAATGTTATATTATAGTGTGTATTTGTTTATTTTTTTTATAAAAACAAAAAAAAAAAAAAAAAAAAAAAAGAAAATACAAAAGTATAAAATTATTAATATAATTTTTTTTTTTGCATTTTTTTTTCATTTAAAATTTAAATAGTTTTATATGGATCAATTTTAGGAGTTTCATTAATTTTAATACCATTTGCATATTTTTATCATGAAGAGTATGATGAAAATATTCCAACATGTTCAAGAGTTTATGCAGGATGTAAATTTACAATCTTTTTTATATTGTTTGCAATTATTTTATTAGTGGTTGGTGCATTTGTTAGACCAGGATCTAAACCAATTGATAATGAAGATGTAAAGAATTGGATCAACGACGAAGTACTCAACCAAAATGCGATTGAATCATCGGTGCTCTTTGCAATCTCATGTTTGACAGTGTTGGGTTTCTTGGTGTTCGGAATCTATACCTCTTATGGTTTATCTGCATTCCCAATTGGTTTAATTAAAGGTAAGAAGAGATCGGAAGATGATAAAGCTGATATCAATAAAGATCTTTGGAAGGCAAAAGAGAAGAGTAGTTTCTATTCATCAAAGTATGCATCGGGTAAATCATTATCTGAGAAGGAACAAAGCACTCTCTCATTGTTGAGAGGTAAAGAAAGAGCATTGTCAAAACGTTCAGAGAGATTGGATAATTCAAACAAAGGTATCAGAAAGATTTTGGTTATCTTTAGACCATTTGCATTCATCTTTGGTTTCTTCTTTATCTTGCTATCACTATTGATCATTATCTCCATCGTTTTATCTTTGATCGATAAAATCTCTAGTAGTGTTTGTGGTTCAGCTTGTGGTTTCCTCTCAACCTATCCACAATTGAAAAATCCTTTCGATATCATTCTCATTAAATTGGCTCCATACTTCCCATTGGATTATATCATAATTGGCGGTTTAATCTTTTTCATTTATTCCTGTACTCTATCTGGTATTACAAGAATTGGTATTAGATTCTTATGGATTAAAGTAAATACACCCTCATTGATTCTTTAAATGCTTTCACTACTAATCACTAATAATAATTATTTATTCATTTATTTATTTGATTTTAGATGTTTGAATTTGGATATCGTAAAACATACCCACAAGGTTTATTACTTGCATCAATAGTATTAATGTTAAGTAATTTATGTTTGAATATGCAAATTGTAAATTTAGCACCAAGATATGTTATGTATGGTACTCAAGTTTACTTGAATGGTACTTCTATTGAACCATGTTCAATTAATGCACCAACAAACCTTTGTGTGATGTCAGAGATTGGTATTTTGACCTCACGTATTCAATTGGGTACTTCTTTCTTTGGTATTATTTTTTACTATGGTACTTGGGTGATCGTTGGTACCTTTATTTTAGGTTTGGCTGTTTCAATCTTTAAGAGAAGACCTTCCGCTGTCCAAAGTTATGCTGGTGATAGTGACGAAGAAGAAATTTAAAACCTTAGCAATATATTTTAATAAAACAATATTTAATTAAAGATAAACAAAAAAAAAACCTAGCATCATTATATCAACAAATAATAAAAATAAAATTAAACACTTTTTTTATAATAAATTTTATTGTGTAATAACTTGAAGTTTTTTTGGAGAGTTCTAAAAAAAAACTACCGAATCTCATATAGTTTGTTGAGCTGTTTCTCCTCGAACCTCGAGATATTTAGAAAAACCTGAATAATAAAATTAATAAGTTGATCAAAAGAAGTTTTACATAACCTTGTTGGTATTTTTTTTATTTATAGAAACTACAGAGTTTTTTATTGGTGAGAAAATAAAAAAGAAAAATTATTTCTAAAAAATTTTTTATTTATAATTGCTTTTTGTAAAAAAAAAAAAATTGATTCTAAAAATACCATAACAATATCGATATTGCTACTTGAAAAATTGTTCTCAGGTACTAGTTTTTGAACACATTTATAAATCTTTGTTTTGAAACACTATTGAATTCTAATTATCTCTTGAGGTGACCGTTTTTATAATTCCAATAATGAGGATAATCAGTATTTCTTATGAGGCGACTGATTTTTCATTGACCACCAATATTTCTTGTAAGGAGACTGGGAGGTGGTTACTCTTCTTTTAGTATCTATCCATAAAAATTGTCGGGGAAACTTTCAAAAAACCTTAAACATTTAGTATCTATCCATTAACAAAACAATTGAAATCTATTTCCACATTCTAAACTTGACAATTACCATATATAAACAACCTAACTCTTAGAATCTATCTTGAATGAAATTGATATTACCATTTCTTATTGAATACACATTGTACCATAGAATAAACCGGGAAAATTTTTTAAATTCATTAGCAGCTTTGAGTTAACCATTTTAAAATTTAATTAGATTTGATGACCTTCGGATGAAATATTCCCCTGGGAAAAAATAATTCAACTACACTACTATTTTGAGAAAATGAGCTAACTCGAATACCATTAGTCGGACAATAAAAAAGCAATAAAACACTTCCAACTCTAAGGTAGATTTGATGACTGATATAACTTTGATGATCATGAAATAATGGCAATACAAAAAATTAGAACAGCAAACCAAACCACACAAACCAAAACCTACTCTAAAAGTGAAGGTCAATGAAATTGGACATTGACCCACCTGCTAAAATATATATTTGTAGTATCCATTAAAAACAATAATGGTATTTATAAAAAAAGAAGAAAAAATATTAAACAACATTACATTTATAGTTAATGGGAATCTGAATATAAGTTTCAAGCGACATTGGATTGGAAAATCCGTGGATGATCAAAGAACTATTGAATTCAATTTAAAAAATAATTGTTCACCTGAATACTTACTGACAGGTATCAATACTATGAATCAACAAAATGAACAAAACTAAATTTTTGTATACAACAATCATTGGAAAAACTTGAATACACAAATAATTTTATAAAAAATTCAATATAAATTTAAAGGCCGGCCAAATATTGTTAATATAATTTTCTATTATTATTATTACAAATATTATCATTGTTTAATATTATTTTAAATTATTATTTTATATTATTACTATTATTATTATTATTATTGTTGTTGTTATTATTATTATTATTATTATTATTATTATAATTATTATTATTATTCTATTACTATTGATATTTTTATTACTATTAAAAAATACAATTTAAAAAAATGAAAATCACTAAATTCATTATTAAAATAAAAGATTAAAAGGCATTAGTTAGCTTTAAGAATATTATAAATCTTTTCTCTGAAACTTACAAATTTTTGAAAAAAAAAAAAATTCTCTTTATTGTATTCTCAATAATTAAAAAAATTGGGATTAGTTAATATTTAATCCCATTAATTAAATTGGAACAAACTTTTTTAAATTTAAAAATATCGTTAAAAACGGTATATTAAATTATATACTAAAACCATTGAAATATAATTTTTTATAATTATAGACTCCACCAAATAAAATTAAGACATTAATGCATTTTTTTTTTTTTTTGAGTTGTGTTTATTTATTTTCTTTTTTGATTAAATATTAGTTGTTTTCATTGTTAGTAAATTAAATGAATAATAAAAAAAAAAAAAAAAAAATTCTTTTATACTTTTTTTTTTTTTAAAAGGAAATTGTTTTTTTTTTTTTTAATTTTTTTTTTTTTTTTTTTTTTTTTTTTTTTTTAACTATTTTTGGAAAAAAAAATCTAAAATTTTTTTCAAGGGTTTTTTATTAAAAAATTTTGCTTTTAAAATTTTTTTCAAGGGTTTTTTATTAAAAAATTTTGTATAAAATCCTTTTAAAATAAAAAAATTGCTTTTTTTTAAAATCTTTATCCTTTTTTAAACATAATGAAAAAAACAAAAAACCAATATCTTTGAAATTTCAATGATATTGGTTTTTTTTTTCCCTTTTTTGGTTTATTTTTTTCCCTTTTTTTTTAAAAGGAAATTTTACTTTTTAAGATTTTTAATATATCAAAATGAATTCCTAAAAAATTATTTTCATAATTTTTTATTTTTTTTTAATCTTTGAAATAGAAAATAAAATAAAAGGGAGAACTTTTTTTTTTTTTTTCAAATTTTTTTCTCAAAAAAATTTAAACTTTATTTTAATCTTTGAGTAAAATACCAACAATACCACCAATATTATAACCCATACCCAAGAAATTTTTACTTTTGTAATCAGAGACTGTCATCTTGAATTCGGTGGTGAGTTGATTACGATTATGGAAGATGTTGATAGTCTCTTTGACGACTACTTCAATGATACCAAGATCACCATTTTCTAATTTGGTTGCAAGTGCTTTAACTTCTTTGACAAGATTTTGAACTTTACAAGTTTCAAAAGCAATAGCAGCTTCAACTAAACCACTACCTAAATCCAATAAACCTTGTTCAATTAATGATTTTGAAAATCTAGAAAAACCAGAATCAATTAATTGGAAAGAATTTTCGAAATCGGTTATTGATAAATCAACACTCTTGAAACAAAGTTTAGTATCTGAAGAAACTGTTGAAACTAAACCTTCAGCTAAACCTAAAAGGAATTGACCAACATCTGTCCAACCACTTGGATGAGAACTACTTCCACCATTTGATCCGCCATTCGATCCACTACCGCTATATTCTGATGAACCAGTTAATGAAGGACTACCACTATAACTACCTGAACCAGTTGATGTACCCCAACCACTATTTCCACCTGTAAATGCTGATCCAGTCATTGAATCTTCTGAACCACTGAATGAACTTTCTGAACCAGTTGAATAAATTCCAGTCGATAATGACCCACTATCTGATGAATCTTAATTTTTTTTTTTTTTTAGTAAATATTTATTTTTTTTTTTTTTTTTTTTTTTTGGGAAAATAATTTTAAAAACCTTACCTTGTGATGAAGAGTCAGATTGTGAAGAACCACTTACTGAACCAGTTGTAGTAAATGATGAGGAATCAGATTGAGATGAGGAATCAGATTGAGATGAGCCAGTTGGACTACCAGTTGTGGTGAATGATGAAGAATCAGATTGTGAAGAACCACCTACTGAACCAGTTGTAGTAAATGATGAGGAA
The DNA here is from genome assembly GCA_036169595.1 of Dictyostelium firmibasis. Lineage (NCBI taxonomy): Eukaryota > Evosea > Eumycetozoa > Dictyosteliales > Dictyosteliaceae > Dictyostelium > Dictyostelium firmibasis. Next base: position 258,258 of record CM069767.1, read on the forward strand.
TCAGATTGTGATGATCCTGATGAAGCGTTATCAGAAGAATCAGATTGTGATGAACCAGCTGAATTACCAGTTGTAGTAAATGATGAGGAGTCTGATTGTGATGATGCTCCATTTGATGAACCTGAAGATGCTCCATTTGATGAACCTGATGCATTACCAGATTGTGATGATGAAGCTGATCCACTTGATGTTCCGGATGAAGCATTGCCAGATTGTGATGATCCTGATGATGATGCTGCTGATCCACTTGATGTTCCAGATGAAACATTGCCAGATTGTGATCCACTTGATGTTCCAGATGAAGCGTTGCCAGATTGTGACGATCCTGATGATGATGTTGATCCACTCGAACCATTACCAGATTGTGACGATTCTGATCCACTAGTATTGTTTGATGCTGATCCACTTGATGAAATAGTACCTTTTTAATATTTAAAAAATAATAATAATAATAATAATAATAATAATAATAATAATAATAATAATAATAATAATAATAATAATAATAAAAACTATTAATATATTGGTGAAAATTATAAATTATATTTGAAAAAAAAAAGAAAAAAAGATTGTTTTTTTTATCCTAAAACTAAACTTTTTTTTTCCAAAAAAAAAAAAATAAAATAAGAAAATAGAAATATAAAACCTTACCAGAAGATTGGCCAGTTCCTGATCCAACTGATGAAGATACACCACCACTTCCACTTCCACTTCCTGTATACACATAAATTTTTTTTTTTTTTTTTTTGTTTTCAAAAAAAAAAAAATTGGCATTGAAAAATTAATTAAAAATTTTATGTAATTTTGAATTTAAATTTTAAGTTGACTCACCTGAATTGTTATTATCAAATGGATTTACTCCACCTTCGTTTTTAATAGAAATAGCATTTGATAAAACTGCAAAAGCTAAAATCAAACCAACAAATAATAAAATAATATTAATTTTCATTTTATTTTAGTGCCACTGTGATGAAAAAAGTGATTTAGTGAAAACTGTTTTAAAAATATAAAAATTTAAAAAATTTATAAAAAAAAAAAGAAAAAAAGAAAAAAATAAAAAACTAAAACCCACTCCAATTGAAAAGCCGCAAAAAAATATCTTTTTAAATTTTTTATTTTTATGTTTAAAAAAAAGAATTTTTTATGCGAATAAACCCCAAAAAAAATAAAACAAACATCTTTTTTTTTTTTTTTGATGAAAATGTTTTTTTTTATTTTTTTTACAATAAATATAATATTTTTTTTATTTTTTATTTTTTTTTAATTTTTTATTTTTTTTATTTTTTTTATTTTTTTTATTTTTTTTATTTTTTTTTGTTTATTTATTTAGTTTTATTTTTGACCAAAAATGATGATCTGATTTTTGAACCAATTAACATTACTAAACGACCAATTCCTAATCCCAATACGAATAAAATAAGAGCTAAACCAACCCTATAAGATTCTTGAGTTAAATAAGAAAATTCACCCAATGGTGGTGGGAATAACATATAATTGATATTAGTACCACTGATGAAACTAAAGATTTCAAATACTAAGAAATGTGCAATACCAAATAAACCTTGAGAAATTAATGCATATGGTAGTTCAAACTCTATATTATATCTATAAGCTTGTAATAAAAATGGTGCAATCAATAATGCATAATGTTGAATGAAAAAATTATAACATTCAAATGGTAATGTTAAATCTGCTAAATCTGGTGCTACTAATGCTGCAATTCTATATATAAAAAGAATTTTTAAAAATAAGTTAATAAATCTTTCTTTTTTTTTTTTTTTTTAAAAAAAAATAAAATAATAAAAAAAAAACCTACGTTACTAAAATATAATAAATTGAAATTTTAAAAATTTTTCTACCAAATTGATAATTATTTGTTAGTAAACAATAACAATAGATTGTACTAACGATATGACATGGTTGAAGCATAAAGAATACAACTCTCCAACCACGAAGGCACTTGTAAATAAGATTTAAAAAAACATTGACCGCTAAAATGATTGCTACAATTTTATTTAATAAACTTGGGTAATCTTTTTCTGTAACTTGTTTTGATTTTCTTTGATTTTTATTTTCTCTTTTTTGATTTAAAAATATTCCAACTTTTTTTTTTTTTTTTTTTTTTTTTTTTTTTTTTTTTTAATTGAGAAAATTAAATGAAATAAAAAAAACTTTAATATCATCAAATATATTATTCTTTTATTTTTAATTTTTAATTTTTTTTTTTTTTTATTACTTCATAATACTTACTAAATATAACAACAAAATAAAATAAATTCATAAATATAAATTCATATGCATGTTGTTCTTTAGAAAGGAACCAATGACGATGATCAATTGGATCTGATATACTTAAAAAAGCTTCACCGATTACTTCAATTAAATATTTCATTCTTTTATAGCAATTGTATTATAAAAATAAAATAAAATAAAATAAAATAAAAAAAAATTAAAAAATGAAAAAAAAATATAAAAAAAAAAAATTAAAAAATTTTAATTTTTTTTTTTTTTTTTTATTTTTGGGGAAAAACGACCAACCTAAAAGGGGGGGTTTGATTACCACTATATTTAAATCCAATTTCAAAAATAAAAATTTAGATATTGAATAGTTGTAATTTCCTTTTTTTTTTTTTTTTTTTTTTTTTTTCCAAGTTTTTTTTTATTTTATAAAATTAAAAATGAAATTAAAATTGAAAGACCTAAAATTAAATATGAGAAAGTAAAAGTTGAAATGGAGTCATTACATATTACAAGAATGCTACATGAACCATCATTAAATTGGTGATAGGAAGCATAGGTACAATCTTTTACTTCATATGAATTTTCATTGTCGTTAATTGGATATTTAATTGGATCTTCAGCAAATGTACCAGATAATAAAAGTTCACTTGAAGTTTCATTATATGACATATCAACAGTCCATACTTGAATTTTTTCTGGGTAATTTGGAATAGTAAAAGAGTCAAGCTTGGAATTTGAACTACCATATCCTTCAAAGAATTTACTTGCACATGAACACTTTATTTAAAATTTTTTGAAATTAATTTTTAAATTTTAAAAAAAGTTTTTTGTAAAATTTTTAAAAAAAAAAAATTCAACTTACTTCTTCAATTCCACAATAGCCAACTTTTAATTCTACCGATGCATTTGCATGGTATAAAAATACAGATAATATTAAAATTATTACAACTGAAATTGTATATTTCATTTTTTTTTTTTTTTTTTAATTGGAGTTATTTTCAAAAATAAATTTTATAAAATAGTTTTTAATTTATATGCCATAAAAAAAAAAAAAAAAAAAAAAAAAAAAAAAAAAAAAACAAAAAAAAAAAATATCTTTATCAATCAATTATAAAGAACTCACCTAATTTTTTTTTGAATTCCTCATTGGTTATAAAAATGAAAATATCTTTTTTTTTTATTATAATATAAAAGATTTTTTTTTTTTATTTTTTAAAATAATAGTTTAATTGAAAAAGATTTTGGGAAAAAAATGTCATTTTTGTTGTCTTGGCAACAAAATATCTTTTTTTTTTTTTTTTCGTTTTTTAATTTTATTTATTTTTTTAGTTTCAATTTTATATTGTATTAAAGACATTATTTCAGAGCAATATAAAAAAACAATTTTAATTCACCAACTTGACCAATTAAAGATAGTTTTAAAAACTGTGTATTTTTTTATTTTAAATTTTTAATGGTGGTTTTAGCAAAAGGATATGGATTTATGAATGGGATGAATTTGCAATGTCGTAGGTTACTTAAGGTTAAGATTTTGTTTTTCCATATGATTATGTATGTAGTTTTATGGATATGTAATGAACTACTGTAGGTTTTGGGTCTGTGGAAGTTGTACTTATTTTTACTTTTTAAATTTTATTTTCAATATCGGGAACATGATAATATAAACTAAAAAACAATTAAATATAAAAAGTTGAATTTTTTTATTATTATTATTTTTTTTTTTATTGTGAATAAATTCATAAGTTTATAAAAAAAAAAAAAAAAAATATTCCCAAATTTGATTATTGAATGATTAATTCGCCACAATGATGACATATGACAATGGGTTTTTTTACAAAAAAGCCTGAATAGTGAAAATTTTGAATTAAATTAATACGTGTCAAAAAAAAAAAAAAAAAAAAACAATAAAATTTTTTTATAAAATACTCTTTTTTTATTTAAAAAAATTAAAATATTAATATTTCAATTGATTATATAGAAATGAACAAATAATCTAAAACAATTTTTTTTTTTTTTTTTTTTTTAATATTAATGATTATTGTATGACCTTAGTCTCAACAATAATAAAGTTTATTTATTTATTTGGTTTTTTTTTTTTATATGATTTTTAAGTGATTGTTATTTTCTCTATGAAATTTTATTTTATATGAAAAAGTCTACCATCACATTATTAGGAAGTGATTTTCTAAGGATACAGTATTTGATTGCTATTCTTTTTTTGATTTTTTTCATTTTACTGTAATATGAGTTTTTATCGCAAAAGATTTCTGGATCTTTGGCTGCTGATAGCTTGTAGTCTTTTAATAGTTTAATATATTCTAGTGATGCTAGTTTGTGCCATTTGTTTGATAACAGTTCAAAATCCAAATTGGTATCTTGAAGCGCTTTGCCATAAATTTGATTACAAATCCATATCCATATGTGATGCATGATTAATGCTATTACATTGTTGTATGCAAAGGGTCTGTATAAATCATAATTAACGGCTTTGTAGCACCAGGAGAAGTATTGTTTGTGGAATCTGTCTATTCCGTAGTCAGGGTTCACTTCGTTATCGGTCGGAACATTGTTTGGGAGTTTAGGAAATATTCTGATAAGAGTTTTTCCATTTTCATTTACTCTGTTTACCAATTTAAGAGTCTACCTGTTGTTACAAAGATGAAATTTTTCAGGCTTGAGGGAAACCTATTCTAATGGTTCTGTGCGATGCTTTTTGTAAGACTCGAACCCGTGACCAGTTCTATTTTTAGAAAAAATTGGAGAAGAAGGGTATCGATCCCTTTACCTCTCGCATGCTAAGCGAGCGCTCTACCATCTGAGCTACATCCCCTGTTACATGAAATTTCTTAAAAATATGAATATTTTGTAGTTTTTAATATTATTTTTTAAAAAAAATTTAAATTTTTTTTTTTTGGAAATTCAATTATAAGAATATTCAACCAGATTTTTTAAGTCTAAATAAAATTTTTTTAATCCGAAAAATTCTAGCTTGTATATTACAAATTCTATTGTCTCTGTATTTTTTTTTTTTATCAATATTTTTTTTTTTTTTTTTTTTTTTTTTTTTCATTTTTTAATTTTTTTACATTTTTTTTTATTTTTTTTTTTCATTGTTCTTCAAGATAAAAAACGAAATAATTATTACAATTAAAAGTACAACAAGATGTTTAGAGGTACAGTTGATAGAGCAGGTAATAGAGAAGGTAAAAAAACTAGTTTAAGAAAAACTGGTAAAGATAAGAAACAAAGTTCAGGACCAGTACAAGATGAGGCACTCGGTAGAACCAAACCAATACCAGAATTCAATGATTCAGGACATGAGAATTCAATCATTGATTCAGGTGCAAACTTGGTCAATAGACATTTAGAGAATGATTTAGGTCGTGTCATTCATAGAGCTAAACAACAACATGTCGATTCAATCGTTATCATTACAAATGATTTTGAAAAATCGGAAAATTCAATTAAAACTTCAATGTCAAATCCTGGTACTGTCTATAGTGTAGTTGGTATTCATCCATCAAATATTAGTTCAAAAAAAATGAGTGATAAATTATTTTTACAATTAATTAATCAATTAAAAACTGTATGTAGGAAAAAAAAAAAAAAAAAAATAAAATAAAATAAAATAAAATAAATTGAAATAAAGAAAAAAAAATTATATTAATGTTTATTTATTTATTTTATTATTAAAGCATTCAATTAATCAACACGTTGTTGGTATTTATACAGGATTAGATTATGAAAGAGATTATGGATTAAAATTCCCACAAGAAAAGTTTATGAAAGCACAAATTTCATTGGCAGCAGAGTTGGGATTACCAGTTGTTTTACAAGATTTTGGAGGTGGTGATGGATTATTAGAGGTTTTAAAAGATAGTAAAAAAGATATTATTCGTGGTATGATCTACTGTTTCAATAGTAGTAGCAGTTTCTTACAAAAATTCATCGATATGGATTTCTATATCAGTTTCAATGGTTTACTTTGTGAACAATCCGATAAAGGTGACCAACTTAGAGATTTTATCACAAAAGTACCATTGGATAGAATTTTATTGGTATCAGATTCACCAAATAATACACCACAAAATATACCAGACCAACATGTACGTGAATCAAGAAATGAACCTTCAAATCTTCCTTTTGTTTTAGATATTGCTGCAACCTCTTTAAAAATGTCTGTTAAAGATTTAGCAAATCAAATTAAAGAAAACTCTAAAAGATTTTATTCACTTTCCTTAGATCCAGTAAGAAATGAATCAGATGAAAAAAGTGAAGAAAAAGAAGAAAAATCTGAAACATCTACCACTACTACTACTACTGATAAAAAACCAATTAAAGGAAAAGGAAAGAATAGTTTAGAAACTACCACAACAACAACAACAACCACTTCTAAACCATCTAAAGAAATTGAAAAGAGTAATAAAAAATCAATAAAACAACAACAAAAAGATTTAGATTTATTAATGGATGATGAAATTAATTCAAATAGTGAAGCCAGCGAGGATGAAGAGGGAGAAGAGAGTGAGGATGAAGAGGATAGCGATGAAGAGGATGAAGAATCGAAAACAATTAAAAAAATTAACAAAAACATTTCAAAGTTAACAAAAGACCAACAAGAAAATATTCATTATTCATGTAAAAAATGTAGATCCAAATTATTTACACATGGTGAAATCATTTCACATGAAGAGAAATCAAAAGTATTGGATCATAATTATATTAAACAAAAGAATAAAGAATTACAACAAGCAACTGGTAACGTTGGTGAAGGTATTTACAATGGTAATAGTTACATTACAGCAACTCACTCAATCGGTTGTAAATCATTCTTTTTACCACCTTTAGATTGGATGAAAGTTGATATCACCAAAAATAACTTTAAGGTAGTTTGTCCAAATTGTAACAATAAATTAGGCTCATACAGTCATTCAGGTGAAAAATGTTCATGTAGCTCAATGATTGGTGAATCTTGTAGAATTTTAAAAACAAGAGTCGATACAGTCTATTTAGGTGATAATGGTAAACTATTAGATTTATCTATATTAAATTTAGATGATGATGATGATGATGATGAAGATGATGGTTTGGGTGGAAAATTAAAGAAAAAGAAATCTGCTAAAAAGAATGTCAAAAAAGATAATCGTAATAATCTTTCAAATTATAGAAATAAAATTCAAACTCCTAAAAGTAAACCTTCAAAAGAATCACAAGAATCAAACAATAACAATAGTGATTCTGATTCTGATAATTAAACATAAATAAATAAATAAAAATAATTTTAATTAAAAATATTTTTTTTTTTTTTTTTTTATTTTGCCGAACTATTTATTTTTTTTTTTTTTTTTTTAATTTTATTTTTTAAATACCAAACACCAATTTTTTCAAATACCAAACTATTATTATTATTTTTTTTTTTTTTTTTTTTTTTTTTTTAAATGAAAAGGGTTTTCGAAAACCCTTTAATTAAATTTTTTTTATTTTTTTCAATTATAATTATAATTAATATTGTTGGTTGTGATAATAATAATAAAAATAATAATAGTAATAATGATATCATACTCAATATATACATTAACATTAATGGTAGTGATACCAATGGCAATGGTACTATAACAAACCCATATAAAACTATTTGTAAAATAAATGAAACTCTTTTAAGTTATATAACACCAATTATCATTAATATCGGTTATGGTTATGATAGTGCCAATTTAAATACAACATGTAAATTAAACATTTCAAATTTAAATATCTCTATAACTTCATACTTTGCCAATAATAATAATAATAATAATAATAATAATAATAATAATTATAATAATAATAATAATTATAATAATAATGAGTTTATAAAAATTAAAGATGTTCATTTTTTTATAAACAATTCAACATTTAAATTTAATAATATAAAACTATTAGAAATTAATGAATCAGATAAAGAATTAAGAATTTTTGAATTCAATAATAGTAATATAATTTTTGAAAGTATTGAATTGTATACTATAGTAGATAGAAAAGATCATTTGGGTTTTTTACCTATTTATTTGACGGTTTCAAATCTTAATTTTAAGAATTCAAAGGTTAATTTTAGTAATTATTCAGCTGTTATAATTGATCAAAAATCAACATTTACAGTAGTTAATAGTATAGTCGAAGATACAATGATAAAATCAAGTTTAGAGAATACATTGGACGGTTATAGTTATTGTAGAATTGAAAATTCAACCTTTATTGATTCACCATTTCATGGTCTCCACATGAATTATTTAACCTTTGATAATTGTAATATAATGTGGACCAATAAACCTTATAATTTTAATCGTAGAATATTTTTATCAGAGTTTATGGATCATTCATTCATTTATATTAGAAATTCACTGATCCAACAAACAGGCCATGGTACAGATGTAATACTATTTGGTACTATTCTTCCTACAACAGAAAAACAATATAATAATAATAATAATAATAATAATAATAATAATAATAATAATAATAATAATAATAATAATAATAATAATAATAATAATAATAATAATAATAATAATAATAATAATAATAATAATAATAATAATAATAATAATAATAATAATAATAATAATAATAATAATAATAATAATAATAATAATAATAATAATAATAATAATAATAATAATAATAATAGATCTTTAGTTCAATTGAATAGTGTTGAAATTACAGGATTTAGGGATACCACAAATTTATTTAAAACTTTGTCAACTATTGATTTTAAAAATGTTACCATTTCAAAATGTAAATCATTGCAATTATTTTCTTTAGGTTTCAATTCTAGAGTAATGATTGATGGTTTATTTCTTATAGATAATAAAAATATAATGATTTTTCAATTAAATGATTTTGAATCTCAAATAAATGTAACAAACTTTCAAGCAACATGTGAACCAATCTTTAATTTATTTTCAAAATTATTCACAACAAGTTATTATGGTACAATTGGAAACAAGAATTCAATAATCTATATAAAAAATTCAAAAATGAATTGTTTCTGTTTATCTTCATTAGAAAGAGTATCTTTATACTTTGAAAATGTAACTATTGAATTAAATTCATTAAATAACAACTTTCTTTCAATAGGTAATGAAAGTGATATATCAATTGTATCAAGTGAAATTAAAGTAAATAGTTTAAATGAAATTGGTGGTGGTGCTAAAACAAATTTATATGAAGATGGATTTCTTGAAAATTATTTTTTGTTTTTATTTTGTAAATCAAATTTAACCATTATTAATTTAAAATTTTTAGATAGTTCAACATCATTTTTACTATCAGATCAACAATGTACAATTGAAATTATCAATTCAAAATTTAATAATATAAGATCGAATTTTAGACCATTTTTCGATTTAAACAATTCAAAACTTTTATTTATAAATAATGAAATCCAAAACCATTATTCAGCATCATTTTTGACAAGTACAGGATCGGATATTATAGTTACAAATGTTTCAATAGTTACTTCATCATTTTCAAATTTAGAAGCTTTGGCACCTCAATCACCATTTCAATTTATGACATCTAGAGTAAATATTAGTGGGTTAACAGTTTCACAATGTCTTACACAAAATCAATTTTTTCAATCTTTAAATTATTCTAATTATGATAGTCAAGGTGAATATTTAAATAGTAGTGTTATAATAAAAGATTCTAATTTTATTAGTATATATGGAACTTCAGATTCATTCTCAATGTTTTCTTTTTCTGGTTTGGAAAATATAGAAATTATTAATTCTTACTTTTTTGATAACTCATATTTACAATTATTTTATTCATCTGATAATAATCAAATATTTATAGATTCAATATCTTGTATAGATAACTATTATTCAATTTGGTTTAGTGAAAACGATTTCAATTTTACTTTTAATAATTTTATTTTTAAAAATAATAAAATTCAAATCAATTATTTATTTCAGTTTTTAAGAATTGAAAATCAACCACAGATTCATAATTTATTAATGGTAAATAATTTTAATCAAACTATTATAAATTTAAATAATTTTCAAATTGAAAATAATTATTTCACTCAATATTTATTTTATATTCAAAATTGTAATGTTATATTCAAAGATTTAATATATAGAAATAATATTATCTCTTTTAATGAAAACTTATATTGGTTGTTTTATTTTCAAATTTTACAAATTTCTCAATTTATATTTATAAATAGTAATGTTGAATTTTATAATTCAAATTTTTCTGGAAATAATTTATTTTCAAATTTATTCTTTTCATTTTCTTCAAATTTAATCATTGATTCAAGTGTAATAGAATTTAATAGAATTGAAAATCAATATCATAATATTTTACAAGCTTTAAATGGTTCAAAAGTTGATTTAATAAATTTAATACTTTCAAATAATATCGGTATTTTCAATCCTTCAATTGAAAATTCAAAGTCTTATTATGATTTTTCTTCCACAACTGTCATTGGTTTAATGCACATTGAAGATAGTGATTTAGTAATAAAAAATTGTGATATGTCTTTAAATTCTTTCTATTATAGTAATGGTAGTGTAGTTAATTATTATTTAAAATCCCCAACAAAAGAAATAAATCAATTTTCTATATTATCAACAACATTTAATAATAACTCTGCATCATTTGGTGGTGTTTTATTTTTTAAACTTGAAAATAATAACAATAATAATACCTTATCCATCGATTTTAAAAATAATTCATTTTCAAATAACTATGCTGAAAATAATGGTGGTGTCATCTATTCAAATAACTATAAATATTTTTTAAATGATCATTCAAATAATTTTAAAAATAATTATTGTTTATTTGGTTTAAATAATTTTGGTAGTGGTATGTAAAAAAAAAAAAAAAAAAAAAAAAAAAAATGAAAATAAAAAAAAAAAAAAAAAAAAAAATTTGACACTAATTTTTTTATTTTTATAAAGAATTAAAATCAATTTTTTCAAATCAGTTATATTTATTTAGTGGTGAAACAAGTGTTATACAAGTTTCATTTTTAGATTATTATGGTAATATAGCAAAACAAATTACAGGTACACAAACATTTGAAATAACAATTAATGGAGATAAAGAAAATATTCAATATATTAATAGTTCAGTTATATCAGGTACAGGATCATTTACCTATTATTTTAATAGAGATAATGTAGAATATAAAATTCAACTTTCTGCTTATAAAAATGTTGATCCAATTATTATTTTTGTAAATGGTTGTGCATCATTTAAATATTCAAGTTTCACAGGACCAAATATATCATGCAACTATTGTCCATACGGTCTTAGTTCAAGGGGACACCTTTCAAATAATTCTTGTGAAACTTGTTCGGAATTATTAATTTGTCAAGATTCAACCGTTTATACAATAGATGGTTACTATTTGATTGATGAAGATATTGATCTCGTTTATTCATGTCCTCAAGAATTTTGTTTTCGTGATAATCTTTGTTCATTATCATTAAGTACTGGTAATCTATGTTTTAGTTGTTTAGATAGTGATTATTATCATGATGATATAAGCAGTAGTAGCAGTAGTAGAAGTAGTGGCGGCAGTAGTGGTAATATTAACAATCCCAAATTAGTAAAATCAAAGAGTGGTATACATTGTTGTACAAAATATTTACCAGTTTTAATAGTACCAATTATCTTTCTATTTTTAATATTTGGTTTAATTCTTTCAGTAATTAAATATAAACTTTCAAATGGTTTATTTGTATCAATGGTTATTTTAATTCAAACAAATTCAGTAGTTTTCTTTTCATATAGTGGTATTTATTTTTTACCATTATTTAGAGTATCGATAGATTGGTTACATGGTATTTGTTTTTTTAAAAGTTTAGATTATACAGACAAGGTTATCATATCATTTATATTGATATTGATTATATTTTTGATTGGATCAAGTGATTTAATGTTCAAATTTTTAGAATACTATTATGAATATAGTATAAGAAAAAGAAACTATTCACCAAAATCAATTAAGTCAATATTAAAAAGATATAAAAGAAACATTTTTGGTAACAAATCACTTTGGATAAAATCTATATGGACACTATTTCAAATGCTATTAATTCCATTGGTTTTCAACTCCATTTCAATCCTTGTAAATAAGAAAATAAAATCACATACAAAAGGTATTCTAAAATCAAATGAAATTCAAATATCAAATTATTTAGCATTAGATTTCTCTGTCAATTATCTTCAATCACCATTACATATAATTTTATTCATAATCTCACTATTAATAATTTCAGCAATAATAATGATAATAATTATAAATTTTTTATTAAATAATTATTTTTGTTTTTACAAATTAATAATCAATTTTAAAAGAAACAATAATAATAATAATAATAATAATAATAATAATAATAATAATAATAATAATAATAATAATAATAATAATAATAATAATAATAATAATAATAATAATAATAATAATAATAATAATAATAATAATAATAATAATAATAATAATAATAATAATAATAATAATAATAATAATAATAATAATAATAATAATAATAATAATAATAATAATAATAATAGGGTATTTAGTAATTTGAATAATGTTATTACCAGATTAATTGAAATCAATAAAATGATTTCCAACTCAAATCAATATAAAAGTAAATTTAAATGGTGGGATTCAATTATAATGATAAAATCTTTAATATTTTCAATACTTTCATTGGTAATGTTATATGAACCTATTATTTATTTGATAATTATAATATCAATCCAAATCATTTATTCAACCATTTATTATTTATTAAATCCATTACGTTCATCAACAATTATGTCATTGAATAATCAAATGAACCTATTTCAACTAATTTTATTTTTGGTTATTAATTCATCAATTATTAGGTCTATTTCCCCAGCAAACAAGGGAATTTTAATAACTATTCTATCATTTTTTTCTTTAATTTTATTAATATTAATTTATTTAGTAAAAAAAAATAAAAAATAAAAATTTTAGTTTTTAAACACATGATATAATTATATCAATTAATTGATTTTTTTTTATTTTTTTTTATAAAAATAATTATTTATTAAACATATAATAAAGAATAACCATCACCATCGATATTTGTATAATAACAATTTCTTTTTAATTTTTTATAATAAAAGTAAAAACTTAATAAGAATAATATTGAACCAAATACTGATAGTAACATAGTGAAAAGATTTGTAATTAAACCTTCATTGTGGGACCAAGCATTATTAGTGTCAGAGAGACCACTTTGTAAAACATTATTAAACTTTGGATACTTTAGAGATACGGTGGAAGGGAATGACGATAAAAATACACTCATTGAAATGATTGAAAATAAACATGGTATGATGAATGATAATCTAAATGCTATAGCCCAAATTTTAAAATGTTTTTTATGTTGAAATTCTAATTGTTTCAATATTTTATACTCTATTATCAATTGAACCATTATAAATCCAATGCTACATACTGTAACTGCCGAATTCATTAATATTACCGTATCGATAACTCCCAATGGTTCTTTTAAATCAATTTCACTACAAATGTTATAATTATCTTTGTTATAGGTTTGATTATAACTACATTCTATTGGGAATTTATATTCAATTGGTTGACTCTCTTCATTGTAAACTGTAACACTAATATTACTATCACTCTTGTAAACAATATTTTTTAATGAATATTCAATATCTAAATTTGGTATTTCTTTATAAATTTTATTATCACCTTGTTTTAATTTTAGTGTTACCCAAATTTCATCATCTAATTATAATTGGTTTTTTTAAAAAATATTAATTTTTTTATTTCTTTTCTATATTTTTTTTTTTTTTTTTTTTTTTTGAATAGTTAAAAACTAAATAAATTTAATTAGACTTACTAGCTATTGGTATTATTGATAAAATAGAAACGATTGAAAATATTAGAATGCCTAATAATCCTAAAACTCTGTGAGGTTTGGCACTATTTTTCCCTCTCCTAATAATGTTTGCATAAGTATACATTGTTTTTTATAAATATAGTTATTCTGTATAAATTGTCTTCAAACCATTGTATATGCAATGGATAATTTTTTTTTTTTTATTTTTTAAATGTCATTAATTTATTTTTTTTTATTTTTTTTTATTTTTTTTTTTATTTTTTTATTTTTTTTTTTTTTTTTATATTTTTTTATATTTTTTTTATATTTTTTTATATTTTTTTATATTTTTTTTTTTTGTGTCGATTTATACGTATAACACTATACACACACCACAAAACAATTTTGTACTTATTGGGGTTGTTTATAATTATTATTATTATTAAACAAAAAGAATAATCATTTTTTATTGAGGATTTAAGAAATTAATTTTGTTTCACAATAACAGGGTTTAAATTCACCTCTTTTAAATGATGACTTTTTAAAAAGAGATATTATTATAATATTTTATTTTGGGGGGTGTGTTTTATTTTTATTTTCAAAAAAAATCAGAATTTCTTGAAAAAAAAGTAAAATAAAAAAAAATAAAAAAAAAAAATAAAAAAAAATAAAAAAAAAAAAAAATGGAATTAAATATTGGCGCAAATTTTTTTTTTCAAAATATAATTCAAATAGTTGTTGGCATCATTTATAAACAAAATAACTATGGATTTTCTTAAATCATTACCACTTCTACCAACAGATGGTAATAGTACTAGTAGTACATCGCCAACAACTACGAACAATGTAGCAAACGAGAGTAAAAAAAAAATACACAGATTAACACAAGAAGTTGTAAATAAGATATCAGCAGGCGAAGTTATACAAAGACCAAGTAATGCATTGAAAGAGTTATTAGAGAATTGTTTAGATGCAAAATCAACTACAATCACGGTTACAGTTAAAGATGGTGGTATGAAATTCTTACAGATTCAAGACAATGGCACAGGTATTAGACTAGAGGATATGGGTATAGTATGTGAACGTTTCACTACAAGTAAACTTACTAAATTTGAGGATCTAAGAAGTATACAATCATTTGGCTTTCGTGGGGAAGCATTATCGAGTATAAGTCATGTTTCACATTTGAAAATTCTAACGAAAACAGCCGATTCATCATGTGCATATCGTGCATGCTATCTCAATGGTAAGCTAACACCTGCATCTCCAAATGAACAATCATCTGATCCAAAACCATGTGCCGGCGTAAATGGTACACAAATCACTGTTGAAGATCTATTCTTCAATACACCATCTCGTAAAAATGTCTTAAAGAATACAATTGATGAGCACTCAAGAATCGCATTACTAATGAAAAAATATGCAATCAATAATCCAACGGTATCTTTTATCCTAAAGAAACAAGGTGACCCAACACCTGAAGTTCATACAAGTGGTGGTCAAAACTCTTTAGAAAAAGATGTTATCGGCTCATTGTATGGTACTGATTTAAGTAAAGAGTTAAAAATAATTTCAATCGACCCAAATAGTAACATTAGTAAAGATGGTAACGATATTGGCAATACTACCCCAAGCTCAACTTTAAGTAGATTAGATTTTACCATGAAAGGCTTTTTTTCAAGTACAAATTATAATGCAAAGAAAATTAATTTCATTCTATTCATCAATGGTAGATTAGTTGATTCAAAAAATCTAAAGACTGGTCTAGAACAAGTTTATGGTAAATATCTACCAAAAGGTACTCATCCATTCATTTTTATTAGATTATTGGTACCACCAAAGAATATAGATGTTAATATTCATCCAACAAAGAGTGAAGTTAAAATTCTACATGAAGAACAAATCATTGAATTCATTCAACAAAAAGTTGACCAAGAATTAAGCATCTCCTCAAATTCAAAAACTTTTTCAACTCAAGTTTTATTACCAGGTTTCGATCAAGATAACACTTCACAAAAGAAACAAAAAAATTCACAAACTTCTTCAACCCAAACAAAATCTGCAAATAATAATAATAATAATAACTCGGCAACTAGAAAAGAACCACCCGAATACGCAAAAGATAAAATTAGATCAGATTCAAAGAGTCAAACCTTAGATGCATTTTTAAATCCAATGGATTATAATGACAACGATAATAACAATAATAATAATAATGATGATAATAATACTGTTGGCAATGATAGTGGTATTGGTTTATCATATGATGACGGTGGTAAATTTAATGATAATTTAATTTTTAATGATAATGGCGAAACACCACGCGACATTGATGATCCTTCAATCGCTACACCAATTAAACCAAAACAACAGGCAAACTCTACTACAACGACTACAACAACAAAATCAAATAGCCCTGCATCAAAGAATGATATTAAAAAATTACAAGAACATACATTTATAACACCAAGAAGAACTAGAAAGTATAAACAAGTTGAGCTTACAAGTATAAAATCATTGATTTCAGATTTTCAATTAAATGTTCATGATGGATTAAAAGAATTTTTCAATGATTGTGTTTTTGTTGGTTGTTTAGATCATTCATATGCATTGGTTCAATTCGGAAAGAAACTTTACCTAATTAATCTAGAGAATATAACAAAAGAGCTATTCTATCAATTATCATTACTTAGATTCTCTGATTTCGATTCTATTAAATTTAGTCAACCTCTATCAGTTTATTCATTGTTGTTGGTCTCATTAGATTCACCATTATCGGGTTGGATGGAATCAGATGGTCCAAAAGAAAAGATTGCGGACTACCTAACCAAACTATTAATCTCAAAGAAAGAATTACTAAATGAATATTTTGCAATTGAAATCAATGATGATGGTGAAATTGTTGGTATACCTCAAGTACTAGATCATTATGTACCATGCACTGATAATTTACCGATCTTTTTATTAAAATTGGCCACTGAAGTTGAATGGGAATTTGAAAAAGAATGTTTCTCTGGTATACTTAAAGAGATCTCTTCATTTTTTAAAATTGAACCTTCTTTTTTAAAATTACGTGATACCCTAACAACTGTTACAACAACAAATAATAATAATATAAATTTCATTAAAAAAGATGGTAAAGAATGGGTTATTCAACATTTAATTTTTCCAGCATTCAGAAAATTATCACCACCAAAGAAATTTGCAAATGATGGATCTGTAATTCAAATTACAACTCTTGATAATTTGTACAAAGTTTTTGAAAGATGTTAAAATAATGTTAAAAAAAAAAAAAAAAAACAACAATAATTAAAACACTATCATCATGTAAATAAAATTTTAAAAAACACTTTTAAAAAATAATAAATAAAATAATAAATAATTATTTATAAATAATTGAAGAACCAAGAAATTTAATTTGACACTTCATTATAAATTTTGGTGATGTTTTTATATGTGTTTATTGATTGTGACAGTTTTAATTTTTGTTG
The DNA here is from genome assembly GCA_036169595.1 of Dictyostelium firmibasis. Lineage (NCBI taxonomy): Eukaryota > Evosea > Eumycetozoa > Dictyosteliales > Dictyosteliaceae > Dictyostelium > Dictyostelium firmibasis. The sequence goes on from CM069767.1 coordinate 275,863, forward strand.
TGAAAGTTGTATATTTGTGTTTATGATATATGAGAGTTGATTGTTTGTTTATTTATTCAGTTTTTTTTTCGATTTTTTCATTTTCAGCTTGACATCTTTGGAATTCAGTTTTGAAAAGGCCAGCATCTATAAATTATTTTTAAAAATAAAAGTTAAAATTAATTAGTAATGAGTTTTTTATGAGTGAAAGCGACGAGAAATAAGAACAGAATGAAAACATAAAAAATAAAAAAAAAGTGTATTGTGAGAAAAAATGATAACCAAAAAAAACACCAAGAACGCGATGTGATAAGTGGGGGGAGGGGGGGTGATTGGGTGAAAAACAAAAACCATAAAACATACTTTCTGGGGAAGCGAATCTAATTGCAAATAATTCTTCAACACCTTCTGGTCTATCTTCATCGGAGAAATCCTTTGGACATTTCCAAACCCATGATTTATCACTACCAGCCATTTCACCTAATGATAAGGCTGGTGAGACGTGGTGATTTAAACAAACTTTTAATGTCTTGTCTCTTCTCATGACGACTCTAATTCTGTTGGTATCTTTATCTTTTAAGAATCTAACATTACCAGTACCTCTTTCTTTCCATTGTGGTGATGGGTCTGTATCAAATCTGTATAATTTTGCACGGCTGTTTATATTATTGTTTAATAATGAAAAAAAAAAAAAAAAAATTTTAGTTTTTTTAGTTTTTAATTTAAAATCTTTTTTTGAAAACATATACAAATAAAATAAAAAAAATAAAAAAATATGGATCAAGATATTTACATTTCGAATAAAACTTCTTCATTTTCTTCGTTGGTTTTAACTTCAACGATATCTCTTTTAAGGGTTGGTTCGTAATCAACGTTTGGTTCATCGTCAGCAGCATATTCTTTTTTTTCTTCGGTGGCTGGAGCTGGAGCTGGAGCTGGAGTGGTTTCTTCTTTCTTTTCCTCTGTCTTTTCGACGGTGGTAGTGGTGGTTTCTTCTTTCTTTTCAACTTCTGACATTTTTTATTTTTTTTAAAAAAAAACTTTAAAGATATAAATACAATTAAGGGAATAAATTAAAAATAAAAGAAAAAAAAAAAAAAATTGGTTTGCGTCAAAAAAAAAAAATTATTTTTAAAAAAAAAAAAAAAAAAAAAAAAAATCATTTTTTTCAATTTTTTTTTCATTTTAAAATAAAAATATTTTTATTTTTTTTTTCAAGACGAACCACCAGAACTTCATTTAAAAAATCAATCATTAATGAATTTTCTTTAATACCTCTAAAAAAAAAACACTGATCAAATAATTAAATTAATCGATTTTATTTGAAAATTTAATTTTTTTTTTTTTTCATTTTTTTTTTTTTTTTTTTTTTTTTTTTTTGGGTGGAATTTTTTTTATTTTTTTTTCTTACTTTTTCCAATTTCTATAAATTATATAATGGGTTGGTAATTGAAGTTGTAATATTTTCTCTATTATCAGTTTGTAAACGCATTTTAGTTAATGCTTTAATATCTATAGTTTTCGAAAATAACACATCTTCATCATGTTGAAGTTGTTTTAAATATTGATCTTCTTCTTTGTGTTGAGATTGATTATTGTGTTGTTCGAAATATTGTAATTTTAATTTATTAAAAACAGATTTACAAACCAATGATACACATTTCCATAATTCAATTTCTTCAATATTTTGGTAATGTTTTGAAATGGATAATATCAACTCACCAATATTACTATTAAAAACGGCATGTTGTACTTTACGATACATTTCGATGGATTCATCATCACCATCACCACAAATAGTGACAGAACCTTCTTTATACATATAATTTATTGATTGGGAGGATAATCTCTTTAAATTTAAACGAGCACCTGCCCAATCTTTACAAATTAATTTTACTGGTTCAAAGGTTTCACTATCGATAATCCATAATGTATTCTGTAAATGTGCTTCTAATCCAATGCCATACTTACTCATCATAACAATTGTCACTGTTAATAATTTACTTATATATGAATTAAACCAATTAAATATTAGTTCTTTTTTGTTGTCATTATTATTTTTATTATTATTATTATTATTATTATTATTATTATTATTATTATTATTATTATTATTATTATTATTATTATTATTATTATTATTATTATTATTATTATTATTATTATTATTATTATTATTATTATTATTATTATTATTATTATTATTTATATTGCTTCTTAATTGTTGTTTATTTTTTATGAAACCATCAATTAATTCAAACAACACCAATTTATCGGTAACTGGAGATACGGAATATAATGAACATGAAACTATTATTTGGTGTTTATATAAATCAACATATTTTTGATTGCAATTGTCAACTTGGTTATTGTTATTATTACTGTTTTTGTTTTTATCAAGTAAGCTATTAGGATTTTCTCTCCATATGTTTGTAATTGACTTATGTTTAATTGATTTATCATTATCATCCAATGGATTAAACCAACAACCATATATTTCGGGCAAGAATTTAATATCCTCACCAAAGAAAGAATCATACTCCCTTTTATTGATATCCTTAATGATTTCACTAAAGATTGGACCATTGTTTGCTGATTGAGATGATATTGTTCTCAAACCACATGTTATATTAATACTAATTGGTACTTTAATGTGTGGTATTAATTTACTATTATTATAATCATTATTATTAACTGATGTAAAAGTATTGTCCAATTCAGAGAAAATTACAGCAGATCTTATAGAGACTAGGGGTTTAGAACTAACACTTGCAATTTCAACTGGAATTGGAACGATTATCAATTCAGATAATTCTTTTTCAAATAGTGTTGGAATGATATTTTCAAGTTGCCATGGATGAATTAAATGATATTTATAATGATGGAAATTTAAATTGATTGAATGATTCATATATTCAATAATATTTTTCTTTGATTTTGGATAATGGTTGAATAGAATATCATAATCATTATTCTCAGTTGATGAAAATAAGGATGAGGTTGGAGATAGAGATGACGATAAAGATGACGATGATGATAATGAATACTCTTTTTTAATTGCAATGAATCTCAAAGAGACTAAATTTGATAGCTCAGAAGAATATAGTAAAACTTGATTTGGAGTGAAACCTTTTCTCATTTTCGAAGTGGTGTGAGTTAAATGACCTTTTGTATATAGTTGCTCATAGAATTTACAAGAATCAAAACTATGATGTTGATTATTTACATATGTTATTATTGAATCATAGTTATTTAAAATTGATACTCTTTTAATTTCACTATGCAAACAATTTGATAAAGTATTTAATAATGCTTGATTTCCAATACTATTTTCAATTTCAAATTTATATTCTTCTAAATATTCTTGGTTAATTAATATTTTTGATTCTTTAAATAATTCAATTAATTCAAAACAATCATTAATTATTAATTCTTTATTTTCATTTTTATTATTATTGTTATTAATATTAATCATTTCTAAAATTAGTGGTTGATTTGAAATTGAAAATCTGTCATAACTATAAACATCTTTTATTGGGATTTTAATTTTCATTATTGGGTAATTTGGGTTATTTGTTTTAATATTAAGGTGATAATATTCATTTTCAATTAATTTAATTGGATGATAATTTTTTTGAGGTATAATTAACTCAAAAATCTTTTCTCTAACCATAGAATTCAAAATTTTATTGATTGTTTCGAAATTTGCTAATTTTAATTCATTTAAGAATTCTTCTTTTTTTTCTCTGTAATTGTTTTCTATTAATTCAAAACAACTTTTCAAATATTTGAAATTCTCAATATTATTGATTATTGAGTTGTTAAAATTATTATCGATTTTAGAATTCATTTTTTTTTTTTTTTTTTTTTTTTTTTAAAACAATCTAGAAAACCTATAGATAAAAAAATGAAAAAAATAAAATTTTTTTTAAAAATTTAATAATTATATATTATTTTAAAAAACTATAAAAAGATTGTGATAATATTTTAAAACTTGTTTTTTTTTATATATTTTTTTTTTTTTTTTTAAAATGGATAATTTTTTTTTTTTTTTTTTTTTTTTTATAAAAAACGATAAAATGTATTGAAATAATCAACAATTAAGTAAAATCTTTTTTTAATATTTTATAATTGCGGAGTTCCACATCACACCACACTTGAGGAAAAAATAAAAAATAATAATTATTATTTATTTTTTTTATTTTTTTTATTATAATAATTTTAAATATTGTATTTACTAAATTTTAGTAAAATTTAATAACCATATATGATATTATTATAATAAATTTTTTTTTTTTAATAGATATTGGTAATATGGTACCATATGAAAAAATAGATAAAAAATTAGAGGTGTATAATAAAAAAATGTATACATAGATTTTAACATAAATTTAGTTTATTTAAAAGTATAGTGATGGCATAGTTAACAATAAAAAAACGATAAAGAAATGCATGTTTTTATTATTTTACATTATTAATATATTATATTTTTGTCATAATTATATTATTTTTTATTTTTTGATGCAAATTACTTTTGTTCAATGAATTCATTTTTTCACTTTATCATAATTATTAATAGTTTTATTACTTTTTCTATTGTTTTTTTATGAAGTGGTTTATTCTGTTTTATTTTATTTTTTTTATTGCAATTGTTAAATTTTTTTTCTTTTTTTACTAAATATAAAAGTAAACAGGAAAAAAAATGATAAAACACTTATTAGAATACCTTTGTTGAAAGGTGACATTAACTGAATTAAGGAGGAGAAAACAACAGTTCTTAAGTTCATGTAATCTGTTTTGCAATATTATCATAATAATCCATAAACCAATATTGTAAATTTGTAGTTTCATCACTAAAAACATATGATTGATTTGAAACTATAGGTTTTATTTCTGTGTGGAAAAAAAAATTTTGTTTTTTTTGAAGGAATGTCAATTTAAAGATTCATTATATTAATATTTTTTTTATAAAATAACCAAATTATCAATGGTTGAAACTGTATCCGATGAAACATATAAACTATCCTCTAAATAAACTATACTAAATGAAGCTACAATTGATAAAAGTTACATTTCCATTTCCATTATTGAAAACATTGATTTGAAAGACACTATATAGTATTGTAGAGATATTTTTTAAATTTGATAAAAATAATGAACATGGTGCTATATTTAAATCAAGATTATTATAACCACATTCAATATTTATTATCAGTATGCAATCTTCAAATTATTTTTGTTGTTGTTGTTGTTGTTGTTGTTGTTGTTGTTGTTGTTGTTGTTGTTGTTGTTGTTGTTGTTGTTGTTGTTGTTGTTGTTGTTGTTGTTGTTGTTGTTGTTGTTGTTGTTGTTGGATTTGTTATAGAACGATAACTATCAATACCATTTATGTCAATATAAATTTCTATTACATTATTATTAATATTATTGTGTAACTATTACTAATATTTATAAAATAGCTATTAATTTGAAAAAAAAAAACAATAATTAAAAAAAAATAATAAAAAAATAATAAAAAAAATAGTAAAAAAAAAAAAAATTTAAAAAAAAAAATAAAAAAAAAAAAAAAGTTAAAAAAAAAAAAAAAAAAAATTATTTCCACTATTTTCTTTTTATCTTTAACTTAAGTATGTATTTCTTTTTCTTTTTTTTTTTTTTTTTTTTTTTTTTTTTTTTTTGATAATAAACATCAATTTAAATGAGATCTGCAAATTCGATGTGACAGTTGACACGAAAATAAAAAAAAAACAAAAAATTAAAAAAAAAAAAAAATGAAAAGGTTTTTATACCAGTAAACTCGTCCATCCTGTTTACTTTTTTTATTTATTTTTTTTTTTTTTTTTTTAATTTTGTTTTTTTTATAATTTTTTTTTTTTTTTTTTAAATTAAAAACATTTTTATTTTTAATTATGTTTTTAGTTTTTATTTTTTTTTTTTGAAACAAATACAAAATTTGATCAAATGTATCAACGAATGCAAAATAAAAATAGGTAAAAAAAAAAAATCGCCATTTTCAAAGGACCTTATAAATGTTACCTTATAAAAAAAAAAAAAAATTAAAAAATTAAAAAAAGAAAAGAAAAAGGTTCTTTTAATTTTCCAATCAAAATAATAATATAATAATAATAATAAAAAAAAAAAAAAAAAAAACAAATAATGAAAGTTGAATATTACAAATTATTATCAATTATTTCTGTTTTGTTTTTTGTCACATCATTAGTTTTATCAACTTGCGCAATAAAAAGTAATTATTATATATAATATATATATATATATATATATATATTTTTAATATAATTATTATTTAATTAATTAAAAACAGTTATTCTAATAAATTTTTTATTTTTATATTTTTTTATTTTTTATTTTATTTTTTTAATAATAATAATAAAGGTGAAATGCCATGGATAAATCAAAGAATAAATGAATTTAAACTAATTGAAAAATTCAATTTAAATATTATACATAAATATGATTTAAAAATCGAGTATACATTAACTCATATGATTGGATATGCATTAGACAAATCCGATTATGAAAAATCATATTATTTAGGTAAATGTTCATATGGAGTTATGATAAATGAAGAAACTTGTGGTGGTCCATATAATGAAAAAATGCCTAAAATAGTATCAACCATTTATTATTTAAATCTTTCATTTATAACGTTTCTCTTGATAATGTTTGTTGTAGAATTAAATTATTTATTATTTGCATTTGTTACAAGAAATTCAAGGATTGAAAAAATGGAAGTCACCCAAAGTTTTAGTAATTTCAATGAAACCATATCATTAGAAAACGATAGAGTAACAATAAAAATCAAAATTGGAGGATACATTATGATCTTTAGGTTTTTATATACATGTGGAACCATTCTAATGTACATATCAGCCTATATATTCGTTTTTCAATTCCCAAAATTAATTCAAAAAGAATCAAATAATAATTCATCAACATTATTCGTAGAAAATGGTATAACTTTAACATTTATAAATTGTGTTTTAACAACAATTGGTTCGATTTTAATAACTGTTGCTTTCTTTTTATTTAATTATAAATTAAAAGAAATAAAAAAGAAAAAAAAATTTAATAATAGATTATTTTTTAAAAATAATAATAAATTCATTATTGGTAATAATAATAATAATAATAATAATATTAATAATAATAATAATAATAATAATAATAATAATAATAATAATAAATATTCATTATTATATGATGATAATTTGTAATTTTTTTTTAAAAACCAATCAATACAATTATTTAAATAATATTCTTATTTTTTTATATTTTAATTTTATTTAGTTTGAAATCTCAATAATAGTTGGCTGTGTTAATGCATTGAAAAGTATTGGTTGATTAGTTTGGGATAATGGTAAAAAATTACAGGGTAACTTATTTTGAATCCATAAAATTCTAATATAGTATCTCCTGTAACTTTGGGTAACCCTAAATCTTTTGGTTTAACAACAATTTGAAAAAAAAAAAAAATAAAAAAAAAAAATGGAATCAAAAATTGAATTTTTTTTCAGTTTCATAAACTGACAAAGAAGATATTCTTTTCAATTTAATTTTAATTTTTTTAATTATTTTTTTGGGCGACTTAATTTTTTTATTTAATTTTTTAAGTTCTTCCACAATACCCCATTTTCTTTGTTAATAGTTTTTATTTTTAATTATTATTAATAATTATTGTTTTTGGAATTTTATTATTTGAATAAGTTACTTTTAATCCATTAGGTAATTTAGTAAAATCAATTGGATTATCATCATGAGAATAAAAGTATTCTAAATGTTTTAGTGTTGTTGTTGTTGTTGTTATTGTTTGTATAAATGGAGTATAATTGTGTATAGTTGTTGGTAAATATTGGAATTTTAAATTAATTACACTTGAAGGAATTGCTTTTAACATTGATTCATTTAATTTTAAACCTCCAAATATCAATGTTTTAATGGATGATGGTAGATCACCAGGTTTTAACTGTTGTTGAAAGTATTTACTTAATTTAAGATAGGTTAAATTTGGTGGTATCACACCTTTTGGAATTGGTTTATTAAATTCGTCACCAAACTCTAAATTTTCTAAACTTGAAGGAAGATCACCGATTGAAAGTGGTAAATTAAAATTAACTGATAAAATTAAAGTTTTTAAAGTTGAATTTTTTGGTAAAATAAAATCTCTATTAAAGAAATGACCAAATTTTAATGTTATTAATCCATTTGGTAGTTCACCTTGTTTAATTTCTTGATTAAATGCACTACCAAATTGAATTTCTGTTACAGAGGATGGGAATGAACCAACTTCGAGTGGACAAGCAAAAAATGAATCTTTATCAAATAATACTTTTGTAACACTTGATGGAATGATACCACGTTTTAAAGGTTGGTTAAAACCATTATTAAATCTTATGATTTTTACACTATTTGGTATATCTCCAGGTTGAAGAAATTGATTATTCATACAATTACCAATTTTAATATCAATTAAAGATAAACTATCACGTGGAAGATAACCTTTATCGAATACTCTTGAATGACCACTTAACCCAATATCAAGAGTTGTGATTGTTTTTGGTATCTCACCAACTCTAGTACCAAAAAATGTTGTATTGATTATCAACGATTCAATAGTTGATGGTATGAATGGTATTGTACTAATATATTTTGTTTTTGAATAAGTTCTTTGATTTTCAAAACCTTCTTCCAATACTAATCTCTTAATATGTTTTGGTATATCATTTGGTTCAATTATTATTTGTTTTGGATATTTACCAATTTTAAGTGTTGTAATTGATTTTGGTAATTGAATATCTTTAAAACTTTGTTTATCTAAACTAAAAGATATAGTTTTAATTGTTGTTGGTATTTTTATCTCTGATTTATTAAAACCTAAAAATGGATCTATTTTTTTGAAATTTAATTCACTTATGTATCCATTGATTTCTTCAATATTACTAAATTCTTTATAATCTTGAACTTGATATTTTTCATTGAAATATTGTTTATAAAGTTTACAATGATTTAAAATTTGATTTTTAATACATTGGTTTTTGAATAACTTAAAAAATAATTTACTATTATCAATATGTTGTTGTTGATGTTGATCACCACTTTTCTTAATTAATGATAAAACAATACTATATTCTTCTACCTCTTCTTTTTCTTCTTCTACATCTTCTTTTATTACATTTGTTTCTTTTGATTTTTTTGAGGATCCTTTTAAAAATGAGAACATAGTGTAAGTTAGGTGGTTTGTATGTATATAAAAAAAAAAAAATTTATTTTTGAAAGTGAAAAAAAAAAAAAAAAAAAAAAAAAAAAAAAACTAAACTAATATCTAAAAAATTAAAAAAGATATTTAAACAAAAAATTACTTTTTTCACTTATATTGTAAATTATTTGTAGTACTCGACTGTGTGCCTAATATTAATTAATAATAAAAGTTGTTTTTTTATCCCCATTATTTGAAAAAAATCATTTTCTATTAGTTATATGCACAGATAAATAAAATGAATACCACTTCTTTATTGACAAAAAAAAAAAAAAAATACTGAAAAAAAATAATTAAATAAAAAAAAAAATTAATAAAAAAATTAAATAAAAAAAAAAAAAAAAATTAAAATCGTGTAGATGCTTCATAAATTAAGAAAAAAAAAAAAAAAAATAAAAATATAAAAAAAAGTGTTAATTTTTGATAAAGGAAAAAATTTCAATGATATTTAATTTTTATTGGACTTTAATATATAAATTTTTAATTTCATAAAACATTTCAACATCACAAACATTATCAGGTAATTGATAATTGGTTTCATTTAAAAATTTAGAAATGATTTGTCTTGGAATTTTACCACTCTTTGTTTTTGGTAATTGTGGAACGATTATAGTTTTTCTCAAATGAGCCAATGAATCAATATCTTTTGATATTATTGAATTGATTTCAGTTTTTAGCTTTAATAAATCATTATTATTTTTAATTTCTTGTTTTAAAACCAATAAACCAATTGGTACATTATAACAATCTGGATTATAAATACCAATTGAACAACATTCTAGAATTAATGGATGTTTTAAAATTGATGTTTCGATAGCATTCAACTGAATTTTATTACCACCTATTTTAATTTGATCATCTGCTCTAGAAACAATACCATAGAAACCATTTTTATCTTTAAATCCTAAATCACCAGGATTATAGTAACCTGGAAATTTTTTAAATAATTCTTTAAATTTCTCTTCATTTTTATAAAATGTAGTTGTAAAACCTGGTGCTAATGGTAATTTGAATGCAATTTCACCAATTTCATTTACACCTAATTCTAAACCATTTTCTGATAGAATTGATGGTTTTGATGAAGGCAATGGTAAACCAGATGTATTATGAGGGATATTATAGTTATCATTATTATAACAATAAAAAAAAACGAAACCTGTTTCAGTTTGGCCATATGCTCGCAATGATTGTACTTTTAAAAAATTTATAATATAATCTGAAATTGATTCTTCGATTACTTCACCACCAGTCCATATTGCCTTTAAATTTGATAAATTATATTTTGAATGTATAATTCTTGCATCTTTATCACTTTTTATTAAGTATCTAATAGTTTTTGCCAATGCCAATGTATAATTAACTTTATGTTTTTCAATGATTTCCCAAATATCTTCAGTCATATGTTTTGGTTTGACTACTCCACCTTCAAACATTACAAATATATGTCCAAACGATAATATACCATATAAAAAATTATGAAATGAAAGCCATCCAATACTGGTATGTGAAAAAGTAGTTTGAGTTTGATAATTTGATAGAAGTGAAGAGTTTTGATATTTTATTCCTACCATATGAGAACCATTACTTCTAACAACAGCTTTTGAGTTACCAGTTGTACCACTAGTATAGAGAATATACAATGGATGACTTGATTCAACTGACACATATTCATAATAAGGAGTTTGTTTATTCTCTTTGATTTTATTAATTTCTTCTTCCCAATTTAATGTATTTGGAATAGTTGGAATGTTTTCTATAATTTTTGAGCCTGATCCCTTAATAGAATCTTTTCTAAATAGTGTAATAACACTATTTGGTTTATATTTTGATAATTCTATTGCTTTAATTAAATTTGGTGTAAATTCAATGATTTCGTCATTTAATATGCCATAATTTGATGTTATTATTAATTTTGGTGTAATTGTTTCAATTCTATCTATTAAACTTTTAACAGAGTAACCATCGAATAAAACACAATGAGTTGCACCTATACGAGCACATGATAGCATTGCAATTGGTGATTCGATGATATTAGGCATATAAATTAAAACATTATCATCTTTACAAATATTTAAATTTAAAAGTACTCTTGAAAATTCGCATACTTTTTCATAAAGTTGATAATATGTTAAAATAATTGTTTTCTTTAAATATGGACATTCATAAATTAATGCATTTTGATCTCTTTTTAATGGATTTTTAGCTTGAATATCTAATACATTATAACATGTATTTAATTTACCTCCAGTGAACCAATCTGGATACATTTCATTACCACTATAAACTTTGTCATATATTTTGTTCCTTTTTTTTTTTTATTATAAATATTAGTTTTTAAAAATAAATTTTTTTATAAATACATAAAAATAATTACCAATGAACATATTTTTTTGCAACTTCATCCCAAAATTCCATTGGTTTGAGTTTAGCATAGTTATAATCATTGTCATAATTGAATGGGTCACTTAAATTAAATATCTCTTTTTGAAACATTTTTTAATAATAATAAAAAAAATATATTGAAAAGAAAAAAGAAGAAATTAATTTTGGAACATTCCATATAGAAAAATAAAATTTTTTTAAATTAAAAAATATTTATTAAAAAAAAATAATAATTAAAAAAAAAAAAAAAAATTATTTTAAAAAAATAGAATTACTGTCTAAATTAAATAAATAGGGGTTATTATTTTCACCACTTTTTTTTCTTTTTTTTTGTTTTTATTGGAATTATTATAAAGTTTTTTTTATCTTTTAATTTACAACTGTTTGTCAATTAATTGAAATTTTTTTTTTTTTTTTAATTTTAAGTACGAAAGTTTAGATGCAATAATAAAAACATGGTGTTTTTTTTTTTGGAACAACCATTTGCAGGTAACCAATCATAACCAATATATAAATATGATGTATGTATATTCATAAGACTAATTTTCAAAAAAGTTTTTTTTTTGTTTTTTTGATTGTCAAAAAGCCCACCACCTCTTTAATAATATTTGCAAAATCAAAATTTATAACATTTACTGTATTTCAATTTCAAATATTGAGTGTTGATTATGGGCCACATTTCTATTATTATATTTAAAATTGGATTTAAATTGTAGTGATTTCAAACCATTTATTGGGGTATCAGTGATATCAATAACCATTTGATTATAACCTTTCTGAATGATTGATTTCACTAAAATATCAATCTTAAACCCATCATTATAAATTAGTTTCAATGAATTTATTGGAATAAAACATAAATTTTCACCATCTATTATCATTAATTTATTATTATTAAATTCATTTTTAATTGAAACACTATTAATAATTGGTATTAAATCTATCATAATTGATACTTTATTTGTTTTTATTCCTAAATTATCCATCATTGTTACAATTGTTTCTTTTATATCTGCTAATGATGCATCTGCTGCTGCTGCTGTTGTTGTTGTTGTTGTTGTTGTTGTTGTCGATGTTGTTGTTGCTGATACTTTTGATGTTATTAATTCATAAACTAAAATATCTCTATAGGTTTTCAATTTATGAAAAGGTGCAAAAAGGATATTATCTAAACTGAAATTAAAAAATTGATTTAATTCAATTGAATCGTTTTTGTATGATAAAGATTTAATATAACTGTTATTACTATTGATATGTTGAACTATATGATATGTTCCAATTAATGAATTTAAATCTGATATGAATGAGGTTTTTGAGTTTATAAATGATTGTGAAGAATCTGGAAGTGATTTATAAAAAAACTTTGTGCTTTCGTCGAGTGTAGATCTATTCCAATTAAATAACCAACAAACTGTATCCATGGTAATGGACCAAAGATTTCGTTTAACTATTTCTCCTATACCTTTTAACTTTGGTATTGGATCATTTCTATGAATGAATGAATGGAATATATCATTTGAATGTTCAATACCATTATCTACTAATGTTTTCATTATATCTAAATTACCCACTAATGGTGATCCAAATGTTATACATAGTATTTGAGAATTATTTAATATTGAATTTAATGAAGATTTAGATAATTTTAAAAGATTTAAAATTATAGTTATAGTTAGAATTTGTGATACTGAACCACCTAAACTATGACCAGAGAATATAACGTTATCACCATTCTTTAACCATTGAATTATTTTTTGAATTGGGAATCCTAATGATCTATTAAAAAATCCTTTATGATATGTACCTTCTTCTCTACTTTCTACAAAACTGTTTAAATCGGTTGTAATATCTTCATAGTTGAAATCTGTACCTTTACATGAGACATAGTAAGTATTCCTTCTCTTAAATTCATTACTACTATTAATATCTTTCTCTCTATATCCAATTACAAAAATTTGACCACTACTTTCAATTTCACCTCTTATCACTTTTTCAATATTGTGTGTGTTAACATTTTCGTTCAATAAGTTTATTATGCTTGAATCATCTTTTTCATAACAAAAATCTGATAAATTTAAACAATTTAATATCTCTTCTTTGTAATATAACATTATTTCTTTTTATTATTATTAATAATTTTTGTTTTTTTTTTTTTTGTTTAAATTTAAATTTATTTATGGTTTTTTTATATTTCAAAGAAAACTGAAAAAATTAGGCAGTCATCGCTGAAAAAAAAAATTAAAAAATTAAAAAAAAACAAATATTGAGAATTTTTTTTTATATTACTGTTTTTATTTAAGTCGAAGAACAAGTTTGAAAATAAATTTTAATTTTGGAAATAAACGCAAACTCTTTAAAAAAAATTTTATTTTTTTATATTTTATCTTTTTTTTTTCATTTTTTTTTTTTTTTTTTTTCGCTAAAATTTTGAAAAAAAAGAGATTTTAGTTGAGATTTTATAAAAAAAAAAAATACAAAAAAAAAAAATCAAAATTAACCTTAATGATGATGTGGCTCACTCAATATCTATCTAATCTCAAAATTAAAATAAAGAACAATGATGATTCATTAATATAATTTTACAATTTAATAAAAAAAAAAAAAAAATAGATTTGAATCTATAAATATGTTTTTTAGAAGTTAAAAAGTCTAAAAAAGAAAAACATTTTTTCGAAATCAATAGTTTTTTTAATCAAGGTAATTACTATAAAAAAAAGTTGGAATAATTATTGTTATTTTTTTTTTTTTATTTTTTTATATTAATATAAAATAAAAAAAAAAAACTTTAAAAAAAAAGTTAACAATATTGTTAAATTAAAAAAAATGAAATTACTAAAATCATTATTACTACTTGTATCTATTTTATTTATTTCAAGTGGAGCCACTGAAAAAAAAGGTTAATGGAAAATTTGAAAAAAAAAAAAAAAAAAAAAAAAAAATATTAATTATTATTATTTTTTTTTTTTTTTTTATTTTTAAAAGTCAATGGTGAATTAACTTTTTATGCTGCAGGTGATAATTGTCCACCAAGTGGTGAAATTGCATATCCAGGATTACATTCAACAGCAGGTGGATTAGGTACATATGCCAATCCAATCACTGTTGCAGCTTCAACAGGTTGGTTATCAGCTGGTAAGAGAGTTTATGTTACAGCCTATAAGAAATATTTCATTATGGAGGATTCATGTGAAGAATGTGAAAATGATTGGGATAACAATGGTAAATATCATATGGATGGATGGATAGGTCCAAGTACTATTCATTTAGGTACAACCAATTGTGAGGTTGCTTTAACACTTTCTTCAACTCAATTCATTATCGATCCATTATCAACCTATACAGTTGATACAACAGCTTTCTTTAATGGTACAACTGGTGCATGTTTAAAAACACCAAATAATTGTGTTGACAAAGGTAATGTATGTGGTAATACTTGTCAACTTCCATCTAGTATGTCTTGTACTTCTGCTGCTTCAATGTTCCTCTTATCTGAAACTCGTTTCAAAGCTTTAAATCCAACTCTAGATTGTACTTCTAAAATTGCAAAAGGTAAATCTGTTTGTCAATCTGGTTCATGTGGTGGTCCTTAAATAGTTCTATTTCAAACTATTCTTTATTTATTTAATCGAATAAAATAATATTTACACCGACATAATTTTTTTTTTTTTTTTTTTTTTTTTTTTTGTGTTAAATTTAATTTTTATTTTTTTGTCTTCTTGAATTCTTCTTTTTTTTTTAAAAAAAAATTAAAATAAAAAAAATTTTAATTTCAATTTTTTTTTTTAAATCTATTAATACATAAAATATTGAAAGAGTTACTATTTGTTTTTTTTATGTAGTTATTTAGAGGTTTCGTCATAGTGGCGATGAAATGATGATAACTGTTGCTATGAAAATAAAAAGATAAAAAAGAAGTATGAATTTGTTGGTAAATTTGATTTAGGTGGTTGTGTTTGTGCTCAATTATTTCACTAAAACTTTTACACAACCAAAAAAAAAAAAAAATGTTGTCATTTTTACCTTTAAATAAACAACCACTTTAGTTCAAGATTTGGTTAGTGAATAATAGTTAATAAAAATAGCAAAAAACAAATTAAAAGATCATTAATTCCAATATTATTGTTGTTTTTTAAATAACAAGAGTCTTTTGTGAAAAAAAAAAAAAAAAACAGTTTTAAGAATTATGTTTAAGTGTGGGTCATTTTTTTATTTTTTTACAACCCCTTTTTTAGACTGTTTTAGAAATATATATATATTAATTTTATTAATTTATTTATTATTTTAATTTATAATTTTTTTTATTATAAATAAAAAGGATTTTTTTTTTTTTTTATATAAAAATTTTTCCTTTTTTTTTTACCATATTAATTTTCCTATAAATGTATAAATTAAGTGAACCATTTAATTATGAATATGATAATAACTATGCAAATAAAGAACCAGAAGCTTTTTGGGATGAAGTAGCCAAAAAATTCGTTCATTGGTAAATTTTTTTTTATTTTTTTTTTTTATTTGAATTATAATTAATATATATTAATTCTAATAATTTTTTTTTTTTTAATTTCAAAAAAATAAAGGGATAAAATGTATGAAAAAGTTTATAGTGGTAATGAAATGTATCCAGATTGGTTTAATGGTGGTAAATTAAATACATGTTATAATGTATTAGATATCCATGCTAAAAATCCATTAAAAAGAGATCAAAATGCATTAATTTATGAATGTCCATATTTAAAGAAAACAATTATTTTAACATATTATCAACTTTATGAAAAAGTATGCGAATTTTCAAGAGTACTTTTAAATTTAAATATTTGTAAAGATGATAATGTTTTAATTTATATGCCAAATACATTAGAAACATTAATTGCAATGCTATCATGTGCTCGTATAGGTGCAACTCATTGTGTTTTATTCGATGGTTACTCTGTTAAAAGTTTAATAGACAGAATTGAAATAATAACACCAAAAATTATTCTAACATCAAATTATGGAATTTTCAATGACGGAATCATTGAATTTATACCAACTTTAATAGAATCAATGGAATTATCAAATCATAAACCACAATACGTTATTACACATTTTAGAAATGATGTTGTCAATGAATCAGATTTAAAATTGATTGAAAGTATACAAAGAATTCCAAATACATTAGATTGGTATGAAGAAATTAATAAAATCAAAGAGAATAAACAAACACCATACTATGAATATGTACCAGTTGAATCAAGCCATCCATTGTATATTTTGTATACTAGTGGCACAACTGGTAATTCAAAAGCTGTTGTAAGAGGTAATGGTAGTAATTTAGTTTGTTTGAAATATCAAAATAATGGTCTTGTTTTCAATAATGAAATAATTACAGGATTTTCTCATTCAAGTGTTGGATGGGTATCATTTCATAGTTTAGTTTATGGTTTATTATCAATGGGTCATACATTTGTAATGTTTGAAGGTGGTATTGTAAAAAATAAACATATTGAAGTTGATTTTTGGAATACTATTGAAAAACATAAAGTTACTCATTCATTATCAATGGCAAAAACTATTAGATATCTTATGAAATTGGATCCAGAGGGAATGATATTACATTCAAAATATGATCTATCAAAACTAAAGGAAATATGGGTTGGTGGTGAAGTAATCGAAGAATCAATTTCAGATTATATTGAACAAAAATTAAAAGTAAAATCAACAAGAGGATATGGTCAAACTGAAATTGGAATTACCTATATATTTTGTTTTCCAAATATAAAATTTCCATATTATTCAACTGGTCTTCCATCAATTTTCGTTAAACCTTCAATATTATCAGAGGATGGCAAAGAATTAACCTTTAATCAAGTTGGTGAAATTGTTTTCAAATTACCAATGCCACCAAGCTTTGCAATAACACTCTATAAAAATGAAGAGCAATATAAAAAATTGTTTACAAAATTTCCAGGTTACTATAATCCTGGTGATTTAGGATTTAAAGATGAAAATGGTTATTATACAATTGTTTCGAGAGCTGATGATCAAATTAAAATAGGTAATAGTAAAGTTCAACTAACTACAATTGAAACTTCAATTTTAAAACATCCATTAATTTTAGAATGTTGTTCAATTGGTATTTATAACCCAAATAGTTATAATGATCCAATAGGTTTATTGGTTTTAAAAAAACAACAGCAACAACAGCAACAACAGCAACAACAGCAACAACAATTATTAAATGAGATTAATTCTATAATCTCTAAAGATATAGAATCAGTAGCACAATTGAGGAAAATTATAATTGTTCCACAATTACCAAAAACAAAAACAGGTAAAATTCCAAGACCAATCATTTCAAAGTTTTTAAATAACCCAAATTTTCAATTACCTGATAATGTTTGTGATGTCGATGTATTTCATGAAATCAATGATTTATATATGAAAATCAAATAAATGAAATTATTATTTTATATACAAAAATTTTTCAAAATGTTTTTTTTAATCCTTATTAATAAAATTTAACTTTTTTTATTAGACCTATCAGCGGTGTTTTTAATATATCAAATTTTTTTTTTTTTTTTTTTTTTTTTTTTTTTTTATATTAATGATTATTGTTTGACCTTAGTCTTTAACAATAATAAAGTTTATTATTTTTTAATAGTTAATTAATTAATGTTCATTATATGATGCTTTTACATTTATATGAAAAAGTCAACAATCACATTATTAGGGAGAGATTTTCTTAATATACAGTATTTTTTTGAAATCCTGTTTTTGATTATTTTTATATTATTATTATAAGAGTTGATATCATTGAATCTTTCTGGTTCTTTGGCCATCGATAATTTATATTCTTTAATAACTTGATGTATTCCATAGAAGCTAGTTGGTGCCATTTGTTTGTTAGCATTTCAAAATCCAGATTGGTATCTTGTAGCTCTTTGTTACCATACAATTGATTACAAATCCATATCCATATGTGATGCATGATTAATGCTATTACATTATTGTATGCATATGATCTGTTTAAGTCATAATTGATGGCTTTATAACACCATGTGAAGTAAGGCTTGTGGAAGGCTTCAATTCCGTAGTCAGGATTGATTTGGTTATCGGTTGGTGTATTGTTATTGAATTTTGGAAATATTTTGATAATTGGTTTTCCATTTACAATCGCTCTATCCACCGTCCAGTTTGAAAGTCTACCTGTTGTCACAAAGACGAAATTTTTTAGTTTGTTAATATTTATGAAGTTTTTTGTTTTTGTGCAGCTAAAGAATAGGTGACCGTATGGATCAATAGACATGTTAGTATTACACATTGGGCATGGTTTTTCGTGGAGATAGTTTAGAGGGAGGCATCTCGAATGAAATCTAAACATTGTGTTTTTAGTTTTTGGATCTTTGATATTTAGTATGTTGGTGAATATATCAAATTTTTATAAAGACAGCTGATTAAGGGTTTTGTTCCCATGAATTGAAATTTGAATAATTGCTGTAAGGTCAACTTTAAATTTTTTTAACCTATGAGGTGTGTTTGAACCCCCGAATCCTTGGTGATTCGGCTGGAGGTTTCATGTTTCTATGACGCGAATCGAACCCGTGACTGTATTAAAATTTTATGAAAAATGTCAAGTCAGAGGATCGAACTCTGGACCTTAGGATTATGAGACCTACGCTCTACCAACTGAGCCAACCTGACACTGTTTATAAAAAAGGCCATTAAACAGCTGAATTTAGCAATTTTGAAGTGAGTATATCTTTTTTGCAAATAAAAATCGGTATGGACCGATGCAGAAGATGCATCCATTCAGCAAACAATAAATATTCAGAGAAACATCTTGATCCTGATAATTTTGATTACCCAACACTATTCCAACCAATTCAAGAGTGGCAAATCCATTACTAACTACAGAAGTTAACGACGATTATGATGGTTCTAATGATTCTATACCGGTGATGATGACGATGAATTAATTGAGGATGCCATTGATAGAATATTGGCCATCGATGATCTATACAATACTTTGAATGATAGACATTGAACGTGCTGCAGATCTTAATTTAATTTGAGAATTTTCAATCAAACGATTACTAAATGCTGAATTTGATGAAGTTCCAATTAAAGATGTTAAATCTTTATTACTAGAGTTATTATTGTTATTTTTTTTATTTTGAACTTTCAATAATTTTAATACAATCTGGTATAATTTCATAATGTAATCTTTGTATCATCATTTAATTCTTTGACTATATCAGTAGAATCAGATTGCCAACCAGAGAAGGCATCTGAACTAATTGGTACTTCTGATTTCAATAAAAGCTCTGGTCTAACCATTGAATAAAAAATCTCCTTCCAATTCATTTATTGTTACTTAAAATCTTTGGAAACTCTGGAGGGAATACTCTTGCAAAATCCAACATATACTTTCTACCATCAAGACCTGAATGAATTTCAATATCACCTGGTCCGTACAAGAAAACTTTATTTGCACCTACTACATGACCCTTTAGATTTAATAATTTAGCCATACGTTCCATCTCTTCATTGACTGAACAGTCTTACCACCATCACAAGAACCATAAACGATAGTGTTCTTATTGATTGGTAACGATGAAATAGCCAATAATCTATATCCACGATAGTCAATAAGTGCCATCAATGGGAATCTAATCAATGATGAAAATTCCATAAAATGATTTAAACCTTTAATTTCATGTCCTGCTGATTTTTGGGCTCTTTCATCACTTCTTTTATGTTCACCATACGTCCATAATCCTGGTATTAATTCTGTATCAACTACAAATTTAAATATAATATCTTGGCATCTTAAATAAATAATAATAAATAATTAATAATTAATATTAAACAAACAGATTTAAATAATTTTTTTTTTTTTTTTTTTGAAAATACATACTTATATTTATAACCACCAGCAACACCACCTAAATCTAATGGCTTAATTGTTTTTTGGTCAATTGGTAAATGAAGTTCAGAGATAATATTTTTACCAATGAATCAGCACAATAAACAAAATCATTTGCAATGTTTGATGGATTTTTATATTTTTCTTCGGAACATGGTAAATCTATAAAATGTTGAAATGTTGAATTCCGGTTATTCTCCTCACCAGAGTTTGTCCATGAACAACCCGATGTTGCCTCCACTGGCAACACATTAACTCTATGGATATTATCATTGTTTGAAACAAAGAATTCTTCATCATCTTCTTCGCCAGGTAAATAATTGGATCCACTAGTTGAACTTTCACCACTTTCACTACTATAGAAACAATTACCATTATCACTGCCACTATAGTGAGCTATACCATAAGGATTATAAGATGATGACCCTGAACTCGAATCAACATTACTCTTATATGAATCACTAGTGATACATTGGTGATCCATTTGTGAATGTTGTTGTTTTTGTTTTTGTTGTTCTTGTTGTTTAGTTGTTGATGATCTTGTTGAGCAGAGTATACTCCTGAATATCCTGATGATGATGAGTCTGAATTTGTTGCTTTATAAAATGAATGATTACTACACATGATATCCTCTTCTTGGAGATTGTAACACAACTCCAACCAACCCCCTTAATATCACCAACAAATATATTTAGGATTCCCTGATTCAAAACACCACAAAATCATTTGAACAAATCAATAATACCAATTGGAAGCAGCTTGATTCATTTTTCTACGTAAAAATCAATTCTACCAATAAAACTTCAATTAAACCTTGAACATTGAAATTTGAAAGACCAATTGATTTAACGAGACCAACATCAACTAATTTCTCCATTTCTTCCCAGGTTTCACGAATTGAAACAAACTCTTGAATTGAATCACTTGTTTTGATATCATCACTTGAATATTCGAAAGCAACTGGTCAATGAACTAAATATAAATCCAAATATTGTAAAGCTAAATCACTTAATGTCCGCTCATATATCACTGATGGTGTTAATATAAATTAAAATTAACGATATTGTTATTGTGTACATGTATTTTAATAATAATTTATATTACAATATATATAGCAAAGGTGAAAATGAATATCAACAAACACTTGCATCACATATATCAATAAAGCCACGTCAGGGACCAATATATCTTTAATTTGTGAAATTTAATTTAAATGAAAAGTTGTTTACATGGTGTGTGCGAATATATTGATGAAAAAAATCGACACCTACCTAATGATTTCTGGTATATTTATTTCTTTGTAATGGGTTGGGTTGTAAAAAAAATTAGTGAAAAAAAAAAAATTATTTGAAACATTTATTTTTTTTTTATTTTTTTATTTTTTTATTTTTTTTAATTTAATAAAAAATTGTGGGTTTATAATCCCATAAAAATTTTCTATTTCAATAAAAAAGATTTAAAAATTTTTTTTCAACAAAACTAATTGCAGGATCGAGTTACGTCAATCTGTAATCAAGTGATGCATTAGAGGGGAGAATGGGAGCATTGTCGATGAACGATGGGGTAAACGACGCATACAGTTGATCCACTCTAACGTTGGTGTCTACATACTACTAATCTCTAAGGGTTGGTTGTAAGTTGATAATGACCGAGCAGAGGTCCAGGCTGGCAACAGAGCAGACAGAGCGAGGCACATCAATGGGTAGTGGGGAAAGTCGACTTAAAGTCGTCCATAAATAAATGACAATGCCAACCCGAACAAACTTTTTTTTTTTTTGCGACAGTCACAAACTCATGCAATAAATGTAATGGTGTTACTAATAAAATATAATTTTACTTCACAATGGTGTTATAAAGCAATTAATTATGACTTAAACAGATCATATGCATACAATAATGTAATAGCATTAATCATGCATCACATATGGATATGGATTTGTAATCAATTGTATGGTAACAAAGAGCTACAAGATACCAATCTGGATTTTGAAATGCTAACAAACAAATGGCACCAACTAGCTTCTATGGAATACATCAAATTATTAAAAGAATATAAATTATCGATGGCCAAAGAACCAGAAAGATTCAATGATATCAACTCTTATAATAATAATATAAAAATAATCAAAAACAGGATTTCAAAAAAATACTGTATATTAAGAAAATCTCTCCAATAATGTGATTGTTGACTTTTTCATTTAAATGTAAAAGTATCATATAATGAACATTAATTAAATTAACTATTAAAAAAATAATAAAGTTTATTATTTTTAAAGACTAAGGTCAAACAATAATCATTAATATTAAAAAAAAAAAAAAAAAAAAAAAATAAAATATAATTTTACATAAAAACCGACAAGCGACACACATATTTTACAAATAGCGTATTGCCATATAATAATAAAATTTCATATAAATGTAAAAGCATCATATAATGAACATTAATTAAATTAACTATTAAAAAATAATAAACTTTATTATTGTTAAAGACAAAGGTTATTCTTTTATTTTTTTTTTTTTTTTTTTAATAACCTCATCCAATTTAAACAAGATTCGAACACATCCAATTGGATGAGGTTATTAAAAAAAAAAAATATTACAGTTTAAGCTGTTTCTCCTCTGAACTTTTATTGTTTTTTTTTTTTTAATTATTTTAATTTGAATTTTTTTTCTGTGACCACGTTAATTCGTGGTATGACCAAGACTTGAACCAAGGCCACGGAGGCTGTGTTATTCAGTGTTAAACCACTGTGCTAAGCCCCCCCCCCCATTTTATTTTTTAATTTTTTTTTTAATAACCTCATCCAATTGGATGTGTTCGAATCTTGTTTTTATTTATTAATTATTTTAATTTAAAGTTTTTTTTTTTTTCTGTGACCACTTTAATTCGTGGTATGACCAAGACTTGAACCAAGGCCATGGAGGCTGTGTTATTCTGTGTGAAACCACTATGCTAAGCCCCCCACTTATTTTTTATTTTTTTTTTTTTTTTTTTTTTTTTTTAAATTGAATATCACAGTTTTTTAGGCTGTCTCTCCTCGAGAATAGAACTCGTGTTTATTGTTTTTTTTTTTTTTACAGGCTCAATTAATGTATAAAATTAATGTTTTGAGTGTGTGGCACAAAGGGGAAATAATGTGTCTTTATCTGGCTGGTAACATTTGGTGTTAATTACAAACAGTGATATTTGATACTTGTGTTAACATTCAAACCAGCACCTTTTTGAATTGATACTTTGGGGTTGATATTTTTTTTTGATATTTTTAGTTTGATATTTTAATTTGATTATTTTTTTTTAATTATTTTTCATTTTTTTTTTTTAATTTTTTTCATTTTTTTTTTTTTTTTTTTTTTTTAAAAGCCGGATTTTTTTTGCAAAATTTCCTTTATTCTAAAAAAAAAAAGAGTATCAAAATGAATTTGAAAAAATGAATTGTTGATAGTTGTTTGTAATCTGTACACAAATGAGAAATAATGTGTCGTGTGGTTGGTGATTTTTGATGTTAATTACAAATAATGATATTTGATACGGGTGTTAACATTTGAAAGTGGCACAACGAAAATGAAAAAAAACTGCGTTTTTTTTCATTTGGTCGATATTTTTTAATTATTTATTATTATTTTTTTTTTTTATTTTTTTTAGAAATAAAAAGTGATAGTTGTTTGTAATCTGTACACAAATGAGAAATAATGTGTCGTGTGGTTGGTGATTTTTGATGTTAATTACAAATAATGATATTTGATACGGGTGTTAACATTTGAAAGTGGCACAACGAAAATGAAAAAAAACTGCGTTTTTTTTCATTTGGTCGATATTTTTTAATTATTTATTATTATTTTTTTTTTTTATTTTTTTTAGAAATAAAAAGTGATAGTTGTTTGTAATCTGTACACAAATGAGAAATAATGTGTCGTGTGGTTGGTGATTTTTGATGTTAATTACAAATAATGATATTTGATACGGGTGTTAACATTTGAAAGTGGCACAACGAAAATGAAAAAAAACTGCGTTTTTTTTCATTTGGTCGATATTTTTTAATTATTTATTATTATTTTTTTTTTTTTATTTTTTTTAGAAATAAAAAGTGATAGTTGTTTGTAATCTGTAC
This sequence comes from Dictyostelium firmibasis, assembly GCA_036169595.1. NCBI lineage: Eukaryota > Evosea > Eumycetozoa > Dictyosteliales > Dictyosteliaceae > Dictyostelium > Dictyostelium firmibasis. The sequence continues at coordinate 300,512 of CM069767.1, forward strand.
ACAAATGAGAAATAATGTGTCGTGTGGTTGGTGATTTTTGATGTTAATTACAAATAATGATATTTGATACGGGTGTTAACATTTGAAAGTGGCACCCACTTATTTTTTAATGTTACCTGATTTTCCAAAAAATCATAAGATTCAGCTCGATTAGCTCAGTCGGCAGAGCGTGGTGCTAATAACGCCACGGTCGCAGGTTCGATCCCTGCATCGAGCAATCATTTTTCAAATATCCTAACAATCCGAAGTTCGGATTTTCGCGAAAATTTCAGATAGAACTGGACGCTCAGCCCTGCTGGTCAAAGCCATAGACTGTGTAACCTGCCAGTTCCGAGTTCGAACCCCATACGACTCGTTAGCATTTATTTAATTAACACCGCCGATAGACCTTGCGTCTAATCATAGGTAAAAAAAAAAAAAAGATGCGGCACAAATAAACCTCATTTTCTGAATTTTAAAACAACATAAAAGATGCGGCACAAATAAGATGTCCCATACTCAAGCATATTAACAATAGAGATAATAAACACCGCAGATTGACCTCGAGTCTTGTCATAGGTAAAAAAACTACCAAGTATATTTCCACGAAGAGAGGCATAAATAAAAAATAAGCTTGAATCATCTAAAAAACTTTTTTTTAATTTATGGATAATAAAACAAAAGGTGGTTGTGTTTATTTAAATTGTAAATTTGTTAAAAGGAAACAAGAGTGTTTTATAGGTTCAATTAATTGAGTAGTGAGAGGAGTATTTAAAAGATTTAAATTTTTAAGGGCAGGACACATTTGGGCAATCATTTGAACTGCACGATCAGAGATTCTAGTTCTTTCAAGTTCCAAAGTTAAAAGGTTTACATTTGAACGTACACAGATTTCAGCGACACCATTATCCTGAATACCAGTGCCAGTGAGAATAGCTGATTTCAAGAGTAAACATTCTCTACCAATACCGACCATAGCCAAATCTGTTACCAAATGGCAATCGGTGAAATCGATATATTGTAAACGTTTGCAATAAGTTGATAATGAGAGTACACTCATCTCATCCAAATTGGTACAACCTTTCAAAGAGATCTCTTTTAACATTGGACAACCTACTGATACTCTAATGATTGAAAGTCTTGTAATCTTTGGACAATAGTTTAATATTAAACGTTTCAAAAGTTTACATTTTAAAGAGACATCGATGATAGCATTATCGTTGATATTGGAGCAACGTGAAGCATTCAAAATGGTCAACTCATTGCATTGATAGGCGATCGCTGAAATACCAGACGATGTGATTTTAGTACAGTTGTTTGTATAGAGCTTCTTTAGACGTTTACAATAGCCAGCAACGGTTTGTAATGTTTCATCAGATATCTTTGTGTTGGAAATGTTTAGAATACGTAAGAGTGGACATCTTTGAATCAAAGAACGTATACCTTTATCACTAATATTTTTACAGCCATCCAAACGTAGGATTTGAATAGTGGAGGCATCGTTTGCAATGGTTTTTAAAATGTCATCAGTGATGTAATCACAATTCCAAGCGTAGAGTTCTCTAATCGACGATTGTTGAAGAATTGTGAGTAGTCCACCACAACCTATTCTAGAGTCAGAACAATTGAAAACCTCCAAACATAAACGATTTAAGAAACGAATGCCAGTCAACGAACGATCAGTCATATTTATACAACCATCGATTCTAAAGATCTTTAATTTACATAAATTCGATAGTAATGCGGGTAGAACGGCATCATTTACCAATGGTAGTTTACACATATACAATTGCTCCAACTCTCTACAATTGTAACCGATTAAATCGATGGTATTATTGGTGGTATGAATACAATGGGAGATGGAAAGTATCTTTAAACCCTTCAAGAGACTAATCGATGACAATGCCTCTTCAGAGAATTGATGAGAGTCATCTATTTTCAATACTTCCAACGATGATGACATATGACCAGTGATTGCAAACAATGAATCATTTCCAATGGATTTACAACCAGAGAGATAGAGTTTTTGAATGAATTTCTGTGAGGTTGCCAATGCCATGATACTTGAGTCATGAATGGATTGTAATCCAGATAGATTCAATACTCTAAGATAACCGATACTGTTGGTGAATGGTATAATCGAAGCATCTGATACAAATACTGTTTTATCGACACGTAATGTATTGATTCGAGGATTGGTGATTGAGAGTTGTTTAACGGTTAGATCAGAGAAACGTGGATTCTCATAGAGATATAATTCCTCCAAATCTTTCAACGATGGTAATATCTTTATGAGTGACATTTCATTGATCTTTGGTACATTTGAGAGATTTAAAATTCTCAATCTCTCCAATGGTTGTAACGATAGTATGGAATCATCCATTAGATTGATACAACCATCCAAACGTAATGTAGTTAATTGTGTACAATATTTACCCAATAGTGAAATACTATGAACCGAAAGGCATTCAATATTTTGTAAAAACAATTTATTCAATACTCTACCACAATTGATTGCTATTGTTGCCACCGATAGATTGGAGATGTTTTTGCATTTCGATACATTGATTACCGACAATTGTGAAGAGCAATTGATGGCGATATCAGAGAGGGCATTATCTGTGATCAATGTATTGTAGGCATAGAAACAACGAAGTGAACTCTTGAATCTTTTACCTATCATCATCAATGATTTTTCTGTAAACCATTGAATGTGATTGATACAAAGTGATTGAAGCTCTTGTAACTTTTGACAGATAGAAATCAATGATCTATCAGTCAAAAGATTTAGACCACTTAGTGATAAAATTTTTATTTTCTTACATCTACCAACCAAATCAACAATTCCTTGATCCTCTATTCTATTACAACCATTCAAATGAATCTCCTCTAAATGTTTACAAGAGTTTGATATCTTACAAAGATTATCGCTAGTGATTTGTTGACAACCATTGAGATTCAATGATTTCAATTGATTGAGTCTTGTGATATGTTTAGAGAATAGTGTAGAACTAAATTGAACACATCCTGATAAATTTAAATGCTCCAAATTCCTACAGCCTACAATGGTATTAAATAGATCATCATTAACTTGTGGTATCATTCTTGTCTTTATAAATACATTTGTAATTTTATTACCAATTATTTCATTAAATGCTATTTCTTTTAATGATGTTCCAATACCATATGTTCTTTCATCTTCTTTTTTATATAAACTAAAATTAAATAAAAAATTAATAAAACAATAAAGAAAAAAAAAAAAAAAAAAAAAAAAACTTACTATTGTGGTGTATAAGTTGGATAAAATTCAGAATCAATTGGAATATATAAAACTGGTGGTGAAGTAGATGAAGTTGTTGTAGTTGTAGTTGTAGTTGCCATAATTGGTGGAAAATTTGAAAATGTTGTTGGTTGTATGGTCATAATTTGTGGTTGTTGTTGTTGTGGTTGTTGTGGTTGTTGTAGTTGTGGTGATGTTATATAATTCATGCTACCTTGTGATGTTGGTTGGTATTGTGTTGGTGGTGGGAAATTATTAAATTGTAATGATTGTGGTTGGTATTGTCCTTGATATTGTGGTTGTTGTTGTATTGATGGTAAGAATTGATGTATTGGAGGTTGGTATTGTGGTTGTTGTATTGATGGTTGGTATTGTAATTGTTGATTATATTGTGGTGCAGATGGTGGTGCAGATGGTGCCATAATTGGTGGGTTTCCCATCGAAAATGGGATTTCATCACCTGGATTATTTCTAACTTCAATATTATTATTATTATTATTATTATTATTATTATTATTATTATTATTATTATTATTATTATTATTATTATTATTATTATTATTATTATTATTATTATTATTATTATTATTATTATTATTATTATTATTATTATTATTATTATTATTATTATTATTATTATTATTATTATTATTATTATTATTATTATTATTATTATTATTATTATTATTATTATTATTATTATTATTATTATTATTATTATTATTATTATTATTATTATTATTATTATTATTTAAAACATTTTCATTATTATTACCCATTATTTTAAAAAAGAAAAAAAATTATATATAAAATACAAATTAATAAATTAGAGAAAGAAAAGTAAAAATTTTTTGAAAAAAAAAAAAAGGTTATGTGTGGATGTGGTTCTTGTAAAAAAATTAAAAAAAAAAAAAAATTAAAAAATAAAAATATCATAATTTCGAAAATTTGGGAGCGTTTGCAAATCAAAAAATATAAAAAAAATAAAAAAAAAATATAATTCGAATTTTGTCCCAACCTTAGAACTTTTATTTTACATTTCTTTTTTAACAACATAGGAGTGGTTACATTCTCCACTACTATTGTCAGTTTCATTATAACCTAAATCATTTTCACCACTATTAACATCATTATCATCTGCATCATAGTTATAAGGTTTACAAAATACAACTTCTTCATCTTTGGTATTGGTATCATTGGTAGTAGTAGTAGTGGTAGTATTGGAGGTGATATCACTAGTATCTTGATATTTATTTTCCTCATCTTCATCATCTTCATCATCGCTACTAATAATTATAACTTCAATATCACATTTTTTGTTTCCATATTTTGATTTTAAAATTCCTATTTGAGTAGCCAACATTTCAAATTCTTTTTTTTTTTTAAATATTTCTAATTTTAGTATCTTATTAATTTCGGTTTCTTGTTCTAATTTTTCTTGTAATATTAAATTTGCATCATCTTTTTCTTTTACTTCTTTTTTTAATGATTCAATAATTTTATATAATTCTTTTATTTCATCTCCTTCATTTAAATTTAAATTAAATTTTATTTCATCTTTACTATCATTCTTATTTATTTCTAATTTATTACTCATTTTTTATTTGAAAACAACACAAATGAACAAAAAAAAATTTTGTTTTTTTTTTTTTTTTTTGTGAAAATACTTTTTTTTTTTTTTTGAAATTTTTTTTTTGGAATTATTAATTTTTTTTTTGAAATTATTATTTATTTTTTTATTATTATTTTTTTTTGTAATTATAATAAAATATTTTTCATATATTTTTATTTCTTTAATTAAAAAAAAAAAAAAAAAAAAAAAATGAATGAAAATCAAAATGAAAATTCAAAATTATTTTTTTCAATTTGGAGAAATAATTATTTAAAAAAAAAAATCTTAAGACAACTTAAAGTAATTAAATTTCATTCCAATACATTAGTTATAACATGCAATAATAATAAATTATTATCGAGCAAAAATGAAGACTTTAAAAATCAAAAATCAATTGAAATCTTATTTAGAAAAAATGAAAAAGATTATGAAAATATGAAGAAACTATTGAAACAAATTAGTAATTTACCAAGTCATATCAATGAATTATCAATTAGAAATGATAATGAAAATTTTTATAAAGATAATCTATTAGAATTAGAATCATTCTTTAAAGATAATTTAATACCAAATTCTATAACAAGTTTAAAATTTGATGATTCATTTCCATTCAAAATTGAAATGTTACCAAATCAATTGAAAATCTTGAATTGGGGTAGAAGAAATCAATATAAAATTCCAATTGGTTTATTACCAATTGGATTGGAGGAATTACATTATCATGGAAATTCAAGATTAAAACTCGGTAGTTTACCACCAACTTTGAAAAGACTTTATTTAGGTGGTGGTTTTAAAGTTAACATTTCAGATCCACCTGGATTATTACCAAAAGGATTGGAAGTATTATTGGTTAATAAACAATTTAATCACCCATTAAATGGTTGCTTACCGGAATCCTTAACAAAGTTATTTTTTCATGATAGTGGTTATTTTAATCAAGAATTTAAAATTGGAGATCTACCATCAAGTATAACTGAATTAAAATTACCAGAATGTTTTAACCAACCAATTGGTTTAAATCAATTACCAAGCTCATTAAAATCATTAAAATTCACTAAATCGTGTGAAACCCACACATTTAAACAATTAATCGAACCTGGTAATTTACCAAATTCATTAACATATTTAAGAATGAATCCAGGTTATGATATAGCATTAAAGGTTGGTTCAATACCATCATCCATGAAGAAATTGGTTTTCAAAAATTCTTTTAATCAACAACTTATCGATGTTGATGGTAGTAATAGATTAATTCCAGATAGTGTTACAACATTAAAATTGGATTTCCTTTGGAATCAAAAACTATCAGTTGGAACGTTTTCAAATAATTTAGTTAAACTTTATTTTGTTGTTGGTAATATTAATGCTTATTACAATACAGGTAAAACCCAAATCATCGAAGCAGGTGTTTTACCAAATAGTTTAAAAACACTAAGACTTTCACCAAAATTTATAATTAAAGAAGGTTCAATTCCATTTGGCCTAAAATCATTTCATTGTTTCAGTACAGAACAATTGAAATATCTACCAACATCAGTCGAAAAATTAAAGTTTGTTGAATTTTTTAATGACATAGTGTTACAACATCAATTACCACCAAATATAACTAGTTTATCATTTGGTGGAAGATTTGAAAAACCATTGATAATCACCGATGATGATGCCCCTTGCAAAAGACTAAAGAAAGTTGAATTCTGCGGTAGTTTTTCAAACGATTTATTTTTACCCTCTACTGTTGAAACGCTAATGTTTGGATGTATTGGAGAAATATCACCATTGGATTCAATGATTGGTAGCTCCTTATTACTTGAAAGACAAAAAGAATATATTCAAGCTTTAAATCCATTTAATTCTCGTATTTTGTTTAGAAAGCAAATTATAGTTTTACCAAAGAATTTGAAATCATTATATTTGGGTGTTCATTTTAATAAAGTACTTCAAAAAAATCATCTACCACAATCTTTAACTCTTTTGGAATTGGGAGGAAAATATACACAAAATATAAATTCTCAATCTTTACCAAACTCAATTAAATTCTTAATTGTTCGTGGCTCTCCTATCTTTGAAAAGAATTTTCCATCGCAACCAAATCAAGAAATTTGTGTTGTTAATCAACAACAGAAAGGATCAGAGCTATTAATATTTACACATAGTACAAATTATCAATTTTTAGAAAAAAATAGTAAAACTCTTTTAAAACATCCTAATTATCTAGACATTATTAAATTTTTTTCAGAAAACAATTTAAAAACGTGTGAAGTTTATGAAAATAGCATTTATCCATATCACATATTTCCAATAGTTGATAAAAAACTTTTTAAAAAAATTTCAAATAAATTAATTTCCAAAATTTAGATGACTTTGTCCAAATACCCAACACAAGCCATTAATTTTTAAAAACGATCAATTTAATAAATAGGCAACACAAACCATTAATTTTTAAAAACGATCAATCAATAAAGAGGCAACACATAAATTATTTTATAAACCAAATATGATATTTTACTATACCCTTATAGATTTGAGATGATTGAACCAGTGAGCACATGAAAGTCTCTACTGGAGGTGTAGAAAGAGCCGAGTTTGGCTCTGTTGTCTAGCACGTCTGCTAATGAGCTCTTGTGCTTGATGAGAGCGTGGATTCTAGAAAAAGAAAAAACTGTTTATGGCTTTGATCGGCAGCCTTTGCATTTTTAATGATAGGTGATTCAAGGATCGAACCTGCGACCTATTGGTGGGCCGGGGAAATATATTTTGCGTATGCTGGGAATCGAACCCAGTTCGCATCCGTGGCAGGGATGCATCATACCACTAGACCACATACGCTTATATATTTTTTTGAAAAAAAAATTGGAAAATTTATATATTAATTGTGGGGATTCGCATAGTGGTTGGTCACAGAAAAAAAAAATTTTAAATTAAAATAATTAATAAATAAAAACTAGATTCGAACACATCCAATTGGATGAGGTTATTAAAAAAAAAATATATTAATTTTTTTAAAAAAAAAATAAAAATTATAATATTTTTTTGAACAATAATAGTCATGGAAAAACTTTTTAAAAAAAAATACTCTTTTTAATTATATTTGTCTATCTATAAAAATAAAAGATAATCAAAATAACATTTCAATGCAACAAAACCAGAGTATGAGGGAAAGATTTAAAAAAAATGGAATTTAACATAAAAAATGGATGTATTAAATAAATACTATAATTTTATTTATCTCTTCATATGATTAATGAATCTTAAAGCCAAATAACCTAGGAAAGTATAAGCGCAGAAATAACCTCCAAGAATTATTAAATTGTAAAATTGACGACCATAAGCATCATTCATACCATATTGTAAAAGCATAGTGTCACCTGTTTGAATGGGGCAATACTCTTTGGTAACATTTCTACCAACAATATCAATTTTAAACTGTTGAGAGTCAGTACAATAGAATTCCTCATTTTTGAGTTCGGTAATGCTTAGGGTTTCTAAACCATATTTTGAGAAAACCAAATAATGCATCCAAATCCAACCTCTTGGAATATTGTTGATTGGAATGAAGAAACCACCAAATAGACCTAAGAAATTTAAACCAACACCAGACACCAAAATTGCAATTGGAATTGTTGGTAGAGTTAGAGCAAACAAAGTGGCCAAACTATCGTAACACATGATAACCAATAAATAAACACTGAGAGAGAAGAAAAACTTCCAACCATGATCACCCAATGAAAGTCCAGTTAAAAAGAACATTGGTATCCAATAGGAGAAAGCTGTCAAAACCATCATTGGTAAATCGGTGATAACACTTGCAATTATATAGAGATGAGCTGGATAAGTACCTGCCGATGACTCTCTATAGTAAACTGAACGATCCTCAACTATAGTTGGTACTTTACCAATGGATGCCATACCACCAAAAAGGAAACCCAAGAAAATCAATGCAACTCTATTACGTGCACCAGTTTGATCATTGCTCAATCTAAGGAATAATGTACCAATTACAAGTGCAGGAATGAATGAACGTAAGAATCTGAGTAGAATAGTTTGAGGACGACGAATATGATTTAACCAACCTCTTTTCACCAAACTGTGGAGTTGTGCCGAAGCTGGAGCAGAGTATTTACCCTTATACTTTGGAACTACAACACCTTCTGGTACGATTGTTTTCGATTCTAATCTTTCAATTGAATTTGAATAATGAACGGAACTCTTAAAGTAGTCACTAGCAGTTTGTCCAGTTGATGGTGGATGTTCAGCAATCTCCAAGATGAAGTCTGCTGGATTTCTACCAACCTCATATTGATAACCTGCACTAGTGAAATGTTGAACAACTGTTGAACTATTATCACCTGTATCACCGAAATAAATCACCTTACCCTTATCTAAAAGTAAAAGTTGATCGAATTTCTCAAAGATCTCTTGAGATGGTTGATGAATTGTACAAACCACTGTTCTTCCAGATTCTGCGATCTTTTTGACACAATTCATAACTTTTAAAGCTGCTGCAGAATCTAAACCAGAGGTTGGTTCGTCAAGGAAAATTAAATGTGGATCAGATGCTAACTCTATACCAATACTAACTTTTTTACGATTTGCCAATGAAATACCCAATGTTGGATTTGGACCAATAGTAGTATTTTGCATCTTTGTCAAAGAGAGAACCGATAGAATCTCATCGATTAATTTAACTCTATCCTTTTCGAGATATGAAGATGGAAGACGACAATTTGCACTAAACTCTATTGCCTCACGAATTGTTAAATTTGCCGATAGGATATCCTGTTGTTCGACATAACCAGTGAAACGAGTGATATTCATATCCTTTACCAACTCACCATTGATTCTAATGTCACCAGTGATTGTACCAACATTTTTTCTCTTTGCTAAAACATCCATTAAAGTTGATTTACCGGCACCAGAAGGACCCATCAATGCACACATACCAGGTACGATATAACCATTGACATCTTTTAATAACTCTAATGCTACTTTTTCCTTTTTACCGGTTTCTTTGTTATCTTTAAGCGATGGAACTACATAGTTTAAATTTTGAAAAGTCATATAGCAACCATTCCATTTATGTTTGACCTCTTTATCTTTTTTCTCTTTTTTCTCTTTCTTTTTCTTTAATCTAATTTGTCTTGGTGGTTTTTTATTCTCGAATCTAATATATTTAATGCCCACGAAAAAGATGATAAAGAATGTGGTGGCAAAGCCTAAAATAATGGCAATATCAACCCAACGCATATAAGAGTTATCAGAGAAACCAAACTGTTGTAAGAAATCACTACCTGTGGAATATTGGCAAAGTTGATTACCTTCGTAACCACCTTCATCATAGGTTTTATTCAAAAGTGGATGGGATAATGGTGGGATAAACTCGTTTGCAGAACAATGAAATTTCAAACCATACAACTCATTAGAGGATACCATATCGATGATATATCTCAATGGAGAGAGAGCATTCAACCAAATCCACCAACCTGGAATTTGTAAACGACTAATCATATAACCAGACATAATCATAAATAATACAACAATGGCTGGACAAATTAAACTTGCCAATAATTGAGCAGATGTGAATGCAGAGGTCACTTGAAAAATACCTTGAGCAATTAGATTTGTCAATGCCATACCCAATATGAACACCAAGAAATTGTCAACACGTGCTTGAAAACCTGCAATCCAATAACAACAGCTACTAAATAAAATTGCCTCAATCAACGAGATTGGAATCTTTGTAATTACCAACGATAAAAAGTATGGAAAGTCTCTATAGTATTTAGAATCCTTTTGGTCATCGAAAATGCCTCTCAACGTGAAAAACTCCTCAACACTACCAATCGTAGTCCAAATATGTAATACCATGGCAAAGTAAACTAAACCAAATCTATTTCTAGCATCAGCTTGTGTAAATCCCATGTTTACAAACAATGAACCAATAACACAACCCATAAAAATCGCTTGGAAGAAACGTACCGCATATTGCATCTTCATGATTTTCATAACCTTAATATGACGTGCCAATAGATGTTTAAGTTCATATCGCATCGATGATTTACCATCATCTCCAGTTTCCAATTTCTTTATTGAATGATCGGAAACTTTAACATCACTTGGAATTAACTCTTGAATAGATTCTAAGGTTTTTTGATGCAATTCAGAATCTTTAAATAATTTAACTAAATCTAATTTTTCTTCTCCTCCTAATTTTTTATATTTATCATTATTATTTTTATTGGTATCTTGATCAGCACCACTTTGATATTCAATTTTTTCTGTTATCATATACTTTGAAGGTTCCACTGAAACCTCTTGCATAAATTCAGCCAATGGTTGATTTGGTAATGGTGCTAGGCCAATGGATGAGAAATAAGGTAAAAGATTATTTAATTCACCAAAATATATAAGATTACCACCTTCACCCAAAATTAAAACATCATCGAATAGATTTGTTAATTCAACCGATGGTTGTAATAAAGATATCATAACTGATGCTTTACCTTCCTTTGCAATGGTTTTAACCTTTGAGACCACATTATAACTTGTAGCTGAATCTAAACCTGTAGATGGTTCATCCATCAATATTAAATTTGGCGAACTTTTAGTAAATTCATTGGCAATGGTAACTCTTCTCTTTTGACCACCTGAAATACCTCTAAAGAATTGATTTCCAATGATTGTATTTGAAGTATGTGAGAGACCAAGTTGGTCCATCACTAAATCGACACGTTCACTCTGTTGCTCTTGTGATATATTCTCTCCCATATTACATTTGGCACTAAATTCTAATGTTTCTCTAACTGTCAACAATGCAATATGTCTATCATCTTGTGAAACGAAAATTGTATCACGTTGATGTGTTGCATCATCAACTTTATGATTATTGAATTTTAATTCACCTTCAATTTCACCTTTACCCAATCTATTACCTAATACTTTTAATAATAAACTTTTACCCGCTCCTGGTATACCCATTAATAATATCATACGACCTGGCTTTAATAATAAAAAAAAAAATTTAATAATTTTATTAAAATTAAAAATTGAAAAAAAAAAAAAAATAATAAATAAAAAATAAATAAATAAAACTTACCTTCATTGTAAAAGAAATATTATTTAATAAATATAATTTTTTAAGTTCTTCATTTTCACCTCTTTTAATACTTCTTGGAATATAATAAGATATGTTGTTTGCAGAAACAAATGTACCAGTTTTATCTTGATTTATATGTTGTTTAATATGATTAGAAAGATCATAATTTATATCAATTTCAATATTACTTCCAGATGCTGTTGGATTTTGATATATTATGTCATTATTATTTATACTATAATTATTATTATTTTGTGATGATTTTTCTTCAAGTTCAATATTATTATCTTCCATTTTTTTTTTTTTTTCTTTTTTTTTTATTATGTTAAAAGAAAAAAATAAAAATAAAAGATAATTTTTATTAAAAACTAAAATTAAAAATATTTATGTGTATATATATAATTTATTTTAAAAAATCTAAAAGATATTTTTTTTTTGACACGATTTTTTTTTTTTTTTCGAAATAATACCAGATCTGTGAAAAAAAAAAACAATGAAATTTAAAAAATAAAAGGAAATAAGGAAGATATAGACTAGATCCAATTTAGGTTGAGTTGAAAAAAAAATTCTTTTATTTTAACTTTTTTTTTTTTTTTTTTTAAAAATATACAAAGAAAAAAGAAAGTTAGTTTGATTGTTCGTTATTTAAGTGAAGTTTTAAAAACAAAAAAACAAAAAAAAAAAAAAAAAAAAAAATTTTATAGGTTTTTTTTTTTTTGGAAAGGGTTGAAAAAAAAAAAAACATAAAAAATAAAAAAAATAAAAAAAATAATTTTTTTTTTTTTTTTGTAAAGGTTGTATTGTTCGGTTCCATTTGCTCCTCTGGTCTATTAATAATTTTTACAAGATTTCATAAGTTGGTGTGAAAGAAGTCCTCGCCATTGTCACAACACGAAAATTTGATTTTTTTTTTTTTTTATTTTTTTATTTTAAATTTTATTTTTGTTATTTTTTTGTTTAGATAAGATTTTTTTACATTCCTACTGAAAAAAAAAAAAATAAAAATAAAAAAAAAAATAAAATCCCCGTCTAAAGCAAATTAATGAGTCACTCTGTGCGTGATCATTTAAAAAAAAAAAAAAAAAACGTTATGGTGCATAAAAAAAATTATAAAAACTTTCTAATTTAGAATACCTTTTAATGATGATATTGATTACACTTTCTTATTTTTTTATTTTTTTTTTAAAAAGAGAATAAATGAATACGACTTTTTTATATATTAAAAACAAAAAAGAAAAAAAAAAAAATGAAAAAAAAAAAAATATTCTAGAACCTTTTTTTTTTTTTTTTTTTTTTTTGTTTTTTTTTTATTTTATTTGTTTTATTTGTTTTTGTTGAATATATAACCCCAAAATAAAAATTTTTTTTTTTTTGTTTTTATTTTTTTCAAATTTTTTTTTTTTTTTACTAAATATGGCTTTTTTTTTTTTTTTTTCTGAATTTGTATATTATTATATTATATTATTTTTTTTTATGAAAAAAAAAAAAAAATATATTTGATTCTAAAGATTCTATCATTTAATAAACAAATTCAATAAATTTTTTTTTTTTTTCATCACAGTTAGGAATTCAGTTCCCCAAGTGTACCATCTTCAGACAGTAACATGACTGGACAACCACCTATCACCAAAAAATAATAGAACATTGTGGAAAAAATTCGAGAACATTCAAAAAAAAAAAAAATTATAAAAAAAAAAATAAAAAACGTTGCTTTTTTTCGAAACTAAAAATAAAAAAAGATTTCTCGCAAAATTTATATTTTTATTACTTTTTAATTATATTTATTGTGTTTTTTTCCGCATATGTATTAAGATTACAATCAATAGACTAAATCAGCCAGCTTCTTGAAATTATATTGTCACATTCAAATAAACAAACTATTAATACAATAACTAAATTTCTTAATTATAAAATATAATTTAAGTTAATTTCCCAGTGATTTGGGTTGAATACTCTTAAATTTCTAATAGATTTAAAGTGATTCCTGTTTTTTTTTTTTACATATATTTTTTACATATTTAACTATTATAAAATTATTATTATTATTATTATTATTATTATTATTATTATTATTATTATTATTATTATTATTATTATTATTATTATTATTATTATTATTATTATTATTATTATTTGTTGTTGTTTAATAAGATAGATAATCTTTATTAAAAGAATTACCAATTATTGATCTATCAATTGAATTGTATAGATTTCTAACTTCAACATTTGGAATACCATAAATTGAATCAATTCTCCAAATGGCACAACCCAACAAACCAGTCTCCGCCAATTTATAGAGAGTTGACTTTGCATTGTCATATTGAATTTGATAGATATCACCATTTTGATCCAATTGATAGTTTAAGAAAGGAGTTCTAGAGTTTGTGCTCCAAAGTTCCATTGAAGTTTTATAACCACTGCCCATACCATTTTTATAATAAATGATCTCATTGTAATGAACCTTTGTTATAGACTTTTTATCTATTTTACAAGCACCTAAAAAAATGTTATAAGGTTCACCACTACCGCTATTGATACATTTAAATTGATATCCATACCATGGTAATGATAAAATCAATTTATTTGGATCCATTGAATATTTAGTGATCCAATTTTTAAATAATTGAGCTCTAACTTGAGTTCCATCAGAATTTGGTGTTGCAATACCAGCATAAGAGAAACCTCCAAGATCATAGGCATTTACAATAATATAATCACAATTCTTTGAGATGAATTTAATATCATACTCACCAATGCTTAATGGTAATGAAACTGAGAAATGTGATGACTTAATATTTCGTTTAATGGCTGCATTTAGGTTTTTAACTTTAAGTCTATAGTTGCTATCGACTGGAAATTTGAAAAATAATGATACACCATCCGCTTGAACATCTTTCATATTATTAACAATAACATTGATAGATTTATTCATTAATTGTTCTAAACTTTGAATTTCATCGTATGATATCATCAATGATACTAATACATGATTCAAATGTGCTATTGCTATAATATCTTTTATATTCTTTAAATTTCTTGGTATCAATAATATATCAATTGATTTCCATATAATAGATCCTGAATTATTATTACTATTATTCCTATTATTATTATTATTATTATTATTATTAAAACCATTATAATTGCTATTATTATAATAGTTTAAATCATCGCTTAAGCTATAACCTATTATTAATTTTTTATTTTTATTGGTTGTGAATAATCTGTTTGGATTATTATTATTATTATTATTATTATTATTATTATTATTATTATTATTATTATTATTATTATTATTATTATTATTATTACTATCGTTGGGTATCAAGTTTGTTATATTTGTTGAAACTAAAACATCTGAGCTTGAAACCTTTATTTTATTTTCATCGATAAAACAAAATAAAGAAATATATATTATAAATAATGTTGTAATCTTTATAAATATTGGTTTCATTTTTTATTTTTTTTATATTTTTTTTTTTTTTGGTTTTTTTTATTTTTTTTTTTTTTGTTTTTTTTGTTTTTTTTT
Organism: Dictyostelium firmibasis; assembly: GCA_036169595.1. Lineage (NCBI taxonomy): Eukaryota > Evosea > Eumycetozoa > Dictyosteliales > Dictyosteliaceae > Dictyostelium > Dictyostelium firmibasis. Next base: position 316,005 of record CM069767.1, read on the forward strand.
TTTGTTTTTTTTTTTGTTTTTTGTTTTTTGGTGGCAAATGAAAAACAAATAAAATAAATAAATAAATAAAAAAAGAAGATGAGTGTATTTTATGTATATGTATATGTATACTATTTCGATTAAATTATATTGTTAATAAGAAAAAAAATGAAAAAAAAAAATAAAAATAAAAAATACGACAAAAAAAAAGGAAAAACAAATAAAAAAAATAAAAAAACCCAAAAAATATAATTATAGAACCACCAATGTGTGAGTGTGTTGGTGAAAGTTTTTAATTGTTATTTTAAGGTAAACATCTATACAATTTTATTAAATATGCTGAAAATAAATAAATAAATAAATAAAATATAAAAAAAAAAAATATATAAAAAAAAAAAAAAATATAAAAAAAAAAAAAAAAAAATAAATAAATAAATATAATACAACAAAAAATAATTTCAAAAAAAAAAAAAAAAAGAAAAGAAAAAAAAAAAAATAAAAAAAAAAAAAAAAAGGTTGGGAAATAAAAAAATATAAATAAGTTTTTTTTTTTTTTTTCTTTTTTTTACTTTTTTTTTGCAAAAATAATAATATTGAGAAAAAAAAAATTAAAATGTTTAACTACTATTTGAAAGACCACCAAAACAGATGATAATATCTACGATTTGATTAGCTAGATTGGTATGATTTTCCCCATTTCAGAGTTTTCGTTTTTATTCGATAACTTTTTTTCAAAAAAAAACAATAATAATTAAAAAAAAATAATAAAAAATTCAAAAAAATTCAAAAAAAATAAAAATCAGAAAAAAAAAAAAAAAAGAAAAAACTTGCACGTATGTGATGGTTATTTTTTTATTAATTTCTATTTTTTTTTTTTTTTTTTTTTTTTTTTTTTTTTCTCTCCATAGTTTTGTTTTTTTATAATAATGTCTAATTAAAAAATATATCTTTTAGAATTATTTTTATTTATTTTTATTTTTATTTTTTTGTCTCTTGTACAATAATTATTTTTGCTATTCATATAAATTTATATATTTAAACTAAAAAGAATCTTTATTTATTCAATCTTGTTTCTTCAATTTAATTCAAACACACTTTCATCTAATTTACCAACACCCACCCAAAAAAAAAAAAAATAAAAAAAAAGCAAAAAAAAAAAAAAAAAAAAAAAAAAAAAAAAAAACAAAAAAAAAAAACAAAAAAAAAAAAAAACAAAAAGAGTGTTATTATATGAACAATAAACAGTTCTAATTATTATAATTAATTTCGTATTTTAATTTTACAATTCAATTAAATTTATTTATATATTTTATTAATACTTCTAAAAAAAAAAAAAAAATTAAAAAAAAAAAATAAATCTTTGGATTTATTAAGTATTTTATTTATACTTAATTGATTTTATTTTAAATATTAGTTAAATAAAAATTCATTTTTTTCTTTTTCATTATTAAATAATAATAGTTCAAATAATAATAATAATAATAATAATAATAATAATAATAATAATAATAATAATAATAATAATAATAATAATAATAATAATAATAATAATAATAATAATAATAATAATAATAATAATAATAATAATAATAATAATAATAATAATAATAATAATAATAATAATAATAAAATAATTTAAGTAATAAATAAATGATTAATAATTCAACTGTAATAGGAATAATAAGGATAGTATTAATTTTAATATTATTATTAAATTTTAAATTTATAAAATGTGATGATACTACCAATACTATCAATACCACTATCGGTAATAATAATAATAATAATAGTGGCAGTAATAATACAATAACGAATGAACCATTATGTCCAGAAAAACCATGGTGTCCATGTATATGTCAAGAATGTGGACCACCAATTGGTAGAAAGAATTCTAAACAAACATTTGTATATATCTCAGGTGGTAAACAATCAAACTATACATACTTTGAAAAAGATCCATCAGTTAAATGGGAAGAAATCGATACTATGGCATTATATTCTAATAAATTCGATAAGAGAATTACATGTCTAGCACACAGTAAAAATGTAAAAATTGTATTTATCGTTGAGGAATCAAATATTTTCGATAATTTTAAATACTTAAAAGTCAATGGTAATTATTGGGATGGATATATAAACACAACTAGATTAGGAAATACACTATTAGAAAACAATGTCGATGGATATAATTTGGACTTTGAATATGGTAGCAGATATGGAAAAGATCAAGAATTTTCAAACACTTTAAAAACACTCTACACCAAATTGAAATCTATGGGACAAGGTTATCAATTATCATCAGCATTTGGTAGTTATTATGGTGAATCGCTAAAGAATCAAATTAAAACCGTTGCAAACTATTTAGATTTCATCGTTATTATGGGTTATGATTTAATTAACACAAACGCTGGAACAAATATTACAAATAGTGCAAATTCACCAATTGATCTAAGAACAATAGTTAAAAAATGGTGGTTAGATCCATTAAATCCATCCGATAGTAATAAGATAATTCTAGCTATACCATGGTATGGTTATTATGTCAAATGTGAATTAACTGACCAACAAAAATCAAATCCTGCAACCATTTTTCAAAGTGATTGCATCGTTGATAATTCAAAAGTACTTCAAAAACCAGTTAAAGAATTAATTAGACTTTTAAATAATGATTATATACTATTAGGTAATACTTCAAATACTATTAAATACTCCTCTGGTATCCTTTGGAGTAGTAATACTCAAACGGTTTTTTCAAGATATCGAGATGAAAAAGGCGATATCTATCAAGCAAACTTTGATACCCCCTACTCAATCTATTTAAAAATACGATCACTTGGTATTGGTGGTGTTGGTGTTTGGAGTTTAGAGAAAATTGTAGATTTACCTCAACCGATAATAGACTCTTATTATTTTGCTTTTAGTAAGAATAATATTGGCGATAAATATATTGAATATAAATAATGTAAAATAATAAAATACAAACAATAAAATAAAACTATATTTTTTTTTAAATTAGTATTGATTTGCTTTATTTTTTTATTTATTTATTTATTTATTTATTTATTTATTTATTTGTTTTTTTAAATTTTTTTATTTATTTAATTATTGTCTATAGGTGTATGTAACTAAATAATAGGGATATGATTGTTGATTATTATAAACAATATAAACATCAGAGCCACCAGTATTACCTTTAACAGAGTCATAGGGGATATTCGAATTATTATTGTTTGGTGGTGGAAGTTTAATAGAAGAATCTGGTGGTAATTGAATGGATTCTCCAGTTAAAACTTTTGCAATAAAAAATTGTCTTTTACCACTTTGTAATTGAAAACTGTATCCATGAGAATACATTGCCTTATGGGCAAAGTATGAACCCTTTCCCCACATGCAATTATCATTACCATATCTCATGTCGAAGCAATCCATTGATTTATAAATATTCTCTGGTGAAGCATTCTTTGTACCATGAAATAAAAACATTTCTCCCTTTAAAATATTTATAAAAAAGATATTTAAAAAATTGTTAATCTACGTTTTTGGTGCCTAAATATTTTTTACAATTATCTTTGGATTTTTCTTAAAAACCTTACATTTTTACCATTATTATAGGTTTCAATTTTTTTCTTTTTATAACAATAATCTTCATATGCACTTTTATTTTGAACAAAATGAATATTATCAATCAAAACACCTGGCATACTATTGGAGATCCTTTCTAATATTTCCTTCCATTGAAGAGAACTTGGACTAATTGGTGTTAAACAATTTTCTTTTGAATGGTCCCATTCATTTGGAAAAACTGTGTGTTCTTTCAATTCTAATATAAGAGATTTGATTTCTAAAACTTGTTCCTTCAATCCTTCCAATATTATTGTTGAATTTTTGTTATCATATACCATTGAAACACCAGCATCCAAAGATTTCGATTTAAACAAGTTAAAGGATTCATTTGAAATTTTAATGTTTGACAACTGTTCTGAATATTTTAATTTTTTAACCAAATCATCTAATTCTTTTGAAAATAAATTAATTTCCATACTTGAACCTCTAACTTTAATTTCATAGTTATTATTATTATTATTATTATTATTATTATTATTATTATTATTATTATTATTATTATTATTATTATTATTATTATTACTATTATTATTATTATTATTATTATTATTATTGTTACTACTATTGTTATTATTATTATTAAAGGATGTTTTTTTTTCATAACCAAAATTATGATTTTTTTTCACTGTTTTTGATTTTCTTTGAACTAATCTCTTTGAAAATTGAAGTTGATTATTAATTTGATACCATGTGCTTGGATTCAACAAATTTACAAATCTTACAGTATATGTGTGACCATTTTTATTTTTATTTCTATCCCCAACTAACAAAACTTCTTGTTTTTTATTATTGAATGCTGATTCAATTTGAACAGCTTGATCAACATCATATGGTATATCTGTGCCATCATTTTCTCTCCATGTCCATTCATAGTTCAATTCTTCATTGGGAATTGATTCATAACTTGAGTTAATGTTATTTAAAGAAAGGGATGAAAAAATATTATCAATACCTCCGACCTGATTTTTCAAATTATTAATAGTTGTTTCAAAGATTTTAATACTTTCAGAGTTTAAATCTATAAAACATATTTCTTTAATAGATGTGTTTACGTTGACCAAAAAATTGTGTGCAGTTGAAACAATGATTGGAATTGCATTGTTTGGATTATAACCAAAGATGCCTGTACTTATTGCTGGAATGGAAATTGAATCACAATTTAACAAGGTAGCTTGGTTTAATGATTTGTTGATAACTTCTTTTAATAAATTATGTTTCTCAGGGTTTGAATTTTTTGGACCAACAGCATTGATTACAAAAACATCACCCATTTTAAATTCTTTCCCACCAATAGCATTACCAACTTTTAATTCACCATTTTTCATAATGAAATCTTCACAAGCTTCTTTAAATTTTGGACCTGCAGCTTTTTCAATTGAATATGCTGCTCCACCATAATTTTGAAGATTTTCATTCGCAGGATTTACAATTGAATTAGTTTTTTGTTTGGTGATGTCTCCTTTTAATAATGAGATTGACTTTCCATTGCCAAATGAAACTGATGTTATTAATTTATTGTTAAGAACCAATTCTACTAATGTTGAGGTCTTTTTTTGAATTTCTCTAACATTTCTTTGGGTAAATAAAATGTCCAACATACATTTATCGATTGTAAATCGCTTTTCTATGATTTCACTTTGAATTGAAAGATTTTCAGTCATAAAAGAATTGTATATTAATTCCAAGTTTTTTTCTTCTCCGCTAATTTTAATTTTAGATTCTTTTTTATTATAATTGAATCTAACATTCAATTCATTTGATTTAGCTTCATGAGAAAAAATGGTCTTTTTTAATTTTTTAGCAAGAAATCGATCTATACATATAAATCTAGTTTTACTTGGTATTGTTGAACCAAAATCTTCAAGTTCCCTGACTACTTTATTAAAGAATAATAATGATTGAGAACAAATAATTATTTCGCCAGTTTTGGTATTTATGGTGGAATTGAAATGATTTTCAATATCATGAATCTTTTGTTGGTTTGCTTGAATTATTGGTAAAAGGATTTTAACATTTTGAGGGTTATACTTTTCAAAATAAACCATTTGTTTAATTGATTCTAATGATTTTATAACATTTTCAACTAAAATTTTCTTACCATATACAATTACATTTTTTAAATTTAAAAGAATTTCATTACCTTTATAATTTTCTAGTTTTATTGATACCAAATTATCAATTGATGTCGAATCTTTTAATTTTTTCTCTTCACTTCTTACTAGTTTTGACATTAATAAACCTTTAAATTGTAATTGACTATCTGATAAATCTATTTTTTTCTCTGTAAATTCATTCAATGATTCATCGATAATCTTTTTAATTCTAAAATAATTATTTTTATTAGAATCGATTGAAATAATTTTGGTACTAATTTTTTTAACAGAGTTTTTAAAACTTTGATTGATTTTTAACAAAATTCCTTTTTCCTCTAAAAATAATATTTCTCTTTCATTTTCAACATTATAATTATAAATTTTCTTTATTTATTTATTTTTTTTTAAAAAAAAAAAAGATTAGTAAAAAAAAAAAAAATTAAGGTAAACTTAAAAAATAATAATAATAATAGAAAAAATGTTTTTTACCTTAAGTTGATTGTCTTCAATGAATTTTGAAAGTAATATTTTTTCTGCTATTAATAAATTTTCGTTTGAATTTGCTTCAATTAAAATATCACCAGTTGCATTCAAATGAAATAAAAAATCTTTACTATTTAATTCCTCTAAATTTAATTTTTTTTTTTTTTGTTCTTCATTTAACTTTATAGTTTTTTTAATATCCTTTAATTGTTCAATAATTTTTTTAACTATTAATACTTTATCTTTTTCACCCTTAATTTTAATTGTTAATTGAATACTTTTACTATCACTGATTGCACTATCTTTATTCTTTCCATACCAAAGGTCAGACTCGCAACCATAAAAATTAACCCATGTTTTATTTAATTTGCATGATTCTAATATAGGTCCTTTGTAAACACTTGGAGAAAAAGGAAGATCAATTTGTACCTTTTCACTATAGTTGTTATCATTTATTTCAACGTTTAAACTAATTTCATCTGGTAGTATTGAAATACTAGTTAATGATAACCAATTATTATAGAGTTGTGGATATGAATTTTTAACTGAATCTAATAATAATTTAGAACTTGATGATAAAGATTTTTCAAAAATTCTTAAACCATTCAAACATGAAGTTCTTTTATCATTTTTAACCATTGGAATTATTGTCAAAATTGGGACAATAGTTTTTAAATTTTTATTACTAATATATTCACTATTCAATTGTTCAAATTTTTTTTGAAAAAATTGATCAATTTCATTCTCTTTATCACGATTATAAATACATTGACCAATAACAAATGGTTGTTTTGTTAATGGATCTATTCCTTTAAATTGAACAATTGAATCAAATGAATAGGTATAACCACTGCATGGGACTATAAACGGATTCTTAAGGATCACCATTGAAATTTTGTCTAATAATGGTTCTGGTGCATTATCTGCAAAAATTGATTCCAGTGTTTCCATTATTAATATTATATGTTAATTTCTTATAAGTTTTTTAATCTATAGTTGTCTGTTATTTTTTTTTTTTTTTTGAATTAAATTTTTTTTTAAATATTTTTTTTTATTAAATATTTTTTTTTATTGAATAAATTTTTTAAAAAGTTTTTTTTTTTTTTCTTTAAAAATCAAAAAAAAATTTTAGATCTTCACTCTACAAAAAAAAAAATTAAAAAAAAAATTAAATTTAAAACCTAAAAAAATCAGTTTATCAAAATTGGTGTTTCTAAAAATGGTTGAAGTGATTTTTAATAATAAAATTTTTTTTATTTTTAAGGATTTTAAATTTTTATTATTTTTTTTTTATTTCAAACTGAAATATATTATAAAGATTAACCCAACAAGTGTTAAAACCCCCAATAGCAATGCTAAAATTATCATACTAGGTGATTTACAAAATTTTGGATTTAGTTCTGAAAGTTCCTTTTGTGTGAAAAAAAAAAAAAAAATTAAAAAAACAATTAATTTTTTTTATCTTGGATATTTTATGAAAAAAAATAAAATAAAATATAAATAATTTTAAAATTACTTTTTCATCTTTTATTTCAACAACACTTTCCTTTATATCATTATTATTAAGTTCCTCAGTATTTTCATTTTTTATAATATTTTCAATCTCTTTTATATTTTCTCTTTCCATCAATTAATATTTACACTTTTTTATATATATATTTTTTATAGTTTAAAAACAAAAAAAAAAAAAAAAGAAAAAAAAAGAAAAAAATATATATATAAATACCAAATGAAAAGAAAAATAAAAAAAAAAATAATAATAAAGAATGTATGAAAAATTCTAAACTTAGAGATTCAAACCCCCCTTTTATTAAACAATTTTTTTAAATTTCAAACCATCATTAATTAATGTTTTTACAAAAAAAAAAAAAAACAAAAAAAAAATGTCTTTTGTTTTTTTTTATTACTGTTTTTTTTTTTTTTTTTTCCCAATATTAATTTAAATTATTTATTTATTTTTTTTGTTTTTCTTGTTTTTTTGGAGCTGGTTTTGAAGTTTGTGGTACAGCAACTTTTTCAACTTTTTTGAAAGGGTAAAGGGCAGCGCCAGCTGGTTTAATTGGACCAGATGGAATATAGATTAAAACGTATGGTTTGACACCATCACCAACTTGGTCGACATTGAAGAAACCTCTTCTCTCGAATTGAATCTTATCATTTTGTTTGAGTGAGAGAATATTTTCGTCAGTGAGGGCTTCAATTTCAAATTTGGAGTTTCTGTTTGTAAAAGTGTCGAGATCGTCAGTATCCTCTAATTTTGGTTTAGTGATGACATAATCGTAATCTTGGAGGACTACAGTTACAGTGTCAGCACAATCAGCTGATAACCAACTGAGTTTCTTTTCAGTTTTCTTTACATCACCTTCCAAGTGAAGTTTACCGGTCATGGACACAACATCACCGTTTTCGTTACGTTGTAAAGTTTCAACGATGGCATTACCCCAATTCATGAGTGTAACTTCCTCGCCCTCTTTAATTTGGTTACAATCATCACCTTCGAGGATAATATTGCTACTGTAGGTGACTTTTTTGGTACCCATTGATGGATCTTTGGCATATTTGAGGGCATCTTTAACCTCTGGTAATGATGGACCATTGGAGAGGGTGAATTTAACTGCGGTTGCTTTGGCGATTGCAGTATAACGTGGACAAGTTGGTTCGAGAACTGCTTTGTTACCAACAAACAATTTACCCATATCCAATGTGGTATTTGAGGCAGAGGCACCTTGCGAAAGAATGAATTCTCTCAATGCTGTAACGGTGAGACCACGACGAGTAATACCTTGGAGAGTTGGTAAACGTGGATCATTCCAACCACTAACGACACCAGTATCAACAAAGTGTTGAAGTTTTCTCTTTGACAATAAAACGTTGAAGAAACTCAAACGACTGTAATCGGATACGTGTGGTTTATTTTCCAAACGTAAGATTTGGAGGTAGTGGTTGTAGAGGTTTCTCTTGTTGTTATATTCGTTGGAACGAAGGGCATGAGTTACACCTTCGACTGAATCAACGATTGGACAAGCGAAATCGTACAATGGATAGACCTTATATTTGTCACCGGTACGATGATGTGGAGTGGATACATTACAACGATAGATAGCTGGATCTCTAAAGGCTTTATCGATGTTACCAATGTCTAATTTGGCACGTAAGACACATTTTGCGCCTTGTTCAGTACCCTTTTTCATCTCATTAAACATTTCCAAATTCTTCTCTACACTGTTGTTACGATGAACACTCTCGATGGCGTTATCACGTTCTTCGGACATTTTCTCCTTTGGAGTATCATCACAGAAGGCGATTCCTTCTTTGATCATTTGAATTGCATAGTCGTGAATCAAATCAAAGTAGTCTGAGGTGTGAGTGATCTTTTCATATTTAATACCCAAGTTGTTGATATCCTTGATGATGTTCTCTACGTATTCCTCCTTTTCTTTGGCTGGATTTGTGTCATCGAAACGAATGATAATCTTACCATTGTATTTCTCTGCGTAGTAATTGTTGATGATTGCAGCTTTACAATGACCAATATGCATATAACCTGATGGTTCTGGTGGGAAACGAGTTACAACTTTACCATCGACCAATCCTGGTAAATTCAATGCTTCAAAATTACCAACCCAACCCATTGCACCCTTTTGTGGTGCAGCTTTCTCTGTGTTGCTTGTTGTTGTTGAACCATCAACATTAACTTTACCACCTTTGGTCTCTTTCTTACCACTGTAAGAATTATCAGCTTCGACAAATGCTTCCAATTGACCTAAATATCCAAACCATCTATTTAAATGTGGAATGGTTTTACCTAATTTATTAATCTCCTCTTGAATATCCTTTACCATTTTAATACGTGCAAAGAATACAATATCTGCTAAAGTTAAATTGAATCCAATTAAAAATGATCTCAATGTTAAATATTCATTCATTTCCTTTAAAAATTCATTATATTTCTCTGATTTTAAATGAGCAATTCTATCAATGAATTCATCAATCTAAATAATAGTAATAATAATAAAATAAATAATAATAATTCACGTCAATAATCAAGAGGTGAGTATACCAAAAAATATTCATCTATTTATCTATTTACCTTTGAAGATGATAATGCACTCTCACCATATAATGAAAGAGATGGTGTTGATCTTGCTAAATATTTTGCAATGACATATGAACCTTTGAGTGAATCTTGAGTACCGACAATTGAGAATTCAGTGGAATCTAAACCTTTTCTACCAACGGTTTTAACACCACCAACAACTTTTGAGGTAATAACAGCAACTAATGGAAATGTTGCTGCTAATGGTGTATCATCAAATCTTAAGATACCTGTATCTTTTACTTTTGCCATTTTTATTATTACTATCAAAATAAAAAAATAAAAAATAAAAAAAAAAATGAAATAGGAAAATAAAAATTTTTAAAAAAAAAAAAATGAAAAAAAATAAAAAAAAAAATAAAATAAAAAAAAAACTAGGAATGAGAAAATTTATTTAATACAATAATTTTATTTATTGGATTTCTAACCCCTTTTTCTTTAAACCTTCCCAATTTATATATTTTAAATATTTTAAACATAATATCACATAAATATATAAAAGGAAAACTTAATAAATTAAAAAATTGTCATATATTAAGTTATTATTTTTATTTTTTTTCTTTTATCATTTTATTTCCTAAAATACTTTAAAAACATATAAAATGAAAAAAATGAGTAAAAAAAAAGTTCTATAATTGAAGCGAGAACTATTTTCTTTAAAAAAAAAAAAAAAAAAGAAAAAAATAAAAAATAAAAAAATAAAAAATAAACTAATTGAATCAATTTGGTCAATATATATTAAAAAAAATAAAAAAGATAACAATATTTTGGTGATCCTCTCTAATTTATTTGAATATTATTACCCTTTGTTTATTTATTTATTTTTTATTTTTTATTTTTTTTTTTCCTTTAAAAAAAAAATAAAAAAATTTGTAAAAAAACAGATAATTAAATCCAAAATCAGAATAAAATGCCCAGCAAAACATTTTTTTTTTTTTTTTTTTTTTTTTTTTTTAAGAACAGATTACAATGTTGTAACATTCAAATATTAAAATATATCCAGAGATAATTTATTTTTATTTAAAAAAAAAAAAAAAAAAAAAAAACTAAAAAAATTAAAATATAGTTTCTGATTTGTTCATATTAAAACCCACCTTTCCCAATTAAAAACATCCTGGTGTGTAGTTGTTGTGGATATGTTGATATCATTTTTTTAAATTCGCTCTTTCAAAAAAAATTTAAAAAATTTTAATTTTTTTTAAATTTTTTTTTTTTTTTTTTTTTTTTTTTTCGACTGATTTTTGATTTTTTTTTTTTTTTTAAATTTCATTTTTTTTATTTTGTATTTATTTAAATATATAATAATGCAATCACTTGCACGTTTATCCCGTACCGGTTTGGTTCAAAAGGGTTTTGTTCCACAAGCCATTAGAAACTATTCCTCAGTTTCACAGTATGTAATTTACAAATAAAAATAAAAATTTTTTTAAAAAAAATTTTTAAATTAAAAAAATTGATGATCAATTATTTGATTACTTTTTTTATTACTTTTTTTTGATTACTTTTTTTTTTTTAAATCTTCTCTCTCTTTTCTATCAAAGAGTACAACAAAAATAATTTTTAAAAATAAAATTTACTAATTTTTTTTTTTTTTTTTTTTTAAATAAAAATAAATTAATCAATTAAAAAAAGAGCTGAAATTGATAATGAACCAAGATTTTTAGAATGTTTCAAAACTTTCTTTGATAAAGCAGCTGGTTTAACCAACTTAAAACCAGGTGTTTTAAATAATATGAAAGAATGTAATGTTGCTCTTCGTGTTGAATTCCCAATTAAGAATGAACATGGTGATGTTGATATTATTGCAGGTTATCGTGCACAACACTCACATCATCGTTTACCATGTAAAGGTGGTATTCGTTTCAGTGAAGAAGTTGATCTCCAAGAGGTTATGGCCTTAGCTTCATTGATGACTTACAAATGTGCAGTTGTCGATGTTCCATTTGGTGGTGCTAAAGGTGGTGTTCGTATCGATCCAAAGAAATACACAGTTGCTCAACGTGAAAAGATCACTCGTGCCTACACTCTCCTCTTATGTCAAAAGAATTTCATTGGTCCAGGTGTTGATGTTCCAGCTCCAGATATGGGTACTGGTGAACAAGAAATGGCATGGATTCGTGATACCTATCAAGCTTTCAACACCAACGATGTTGATTCAATGGCTTGTGTAACTGGTAAACCAATTTCATCAGGTGGTATCCGTGGTCGTACTGAAGCCACTGGTCTCGGTGTTTTCTATGGTATTCGTGAATTCCTTTCCTACGAAGAGGTCTTAAAGAAGACTGGTTTAACTCCAGGTATCAAAGGTAAATCTATCGTTATCCAAGGTTTCGGTAATGTAGGTTACTTTGCCGCTAAATTCTTTGAACAAGCTGGTGCTAAAGTTATTGCTGTCGCTGAACACAATGGTGCTGTATACAATGCTGATGGTCTCAACATTGATGCTCTTAACAAATATAAACTCCAACACGGTACTTTCATCGATTTCCCAGGTGCTACCAACATCGTTGACTCTGTCAAAGCTTTGGAAATCCCATGTGATATCTTAATTCCAGCTGCCCTTGAAAAACAAATTCACATTGGTAACGTTGCTGATATTCAAGCTAAATTAATCGGTGAAGCTGCCAACGGTCCAATGACCCCACGTGCTGATCAAATCCTCCTCGATAGAGGTCATGTCATCATTCCAGATCTCCTCTTAAATGCTGGTGGTGTCACTGTATCATATTTCGAATGGTTAAAGAATCTTTCACATGTCCGTTTCGGTCGTTTGAACAAGAAATGGGAAGAATCATCCAAGAAATTATTATTGGAATTCGTCGAATCAACTGTCAACAAGAAATTATCAGAAGCTGAAAGAAGCTTAATCATCCATGGTGCTGATGAAATCGATATCGTTCGTTCTGGTCTCGAAGATACCATGCAAAATGCTTGTGCTGAAACTAGAAAGACTGCCAACGAAAAGAACACTGATTACCGTTCTGCTGCTTTATACAATGCCATCATGAAGATTAAGGCTGTCTATGAATCATCTGGTAACGTTTTCTCTTAAATATTTTCTTTTTAAAAAAAAAGTCACGCAAAAAAAAAAAAAAGAAAAAAATACCAATACAAGTTATTAAAATAAAAAAAAAAAAAAATAGATTTAATATTGTAAAAACTAAAACCTTTTTTTTGTTTTTTATTTTTTTCTATAAAAATTTTTCAAATCAAATTTAAAATTTGATTTTATAAATGAAATTATTTTTTAAATTCAAACAAAGATAACCATTTTTTTTTTTTTTTTATTATTGCTTATTCTTAAAAATTAATAAACATTACAAAAGTAAATTATTAATAAACAAAGAAAATTTTAAGTGAACAGATTCTTGGAATAAGATATCTAATTTTTTAATTTTTTATTTTAAAAAATCAATACAAATGTAATTAATGAAATTATTAATAAAGAAGCTATTGATTGGGTGATTTTAAATGAAGAATTACAGTATAGGTCTAATATAAATGCATCTCTTCCGCAATCATCACCTTTTTGTTTCGTTAACTCTTGAGAATTAATTTCACAAATTAATTTTCCACAATTTTTTGAAACACAAGATTTTGATGATAACATATTATAATCATAAGCTATTGAACAACCATTATCGTATGCACACTGGAGTAAATCTTCATGTGTAAATAGGGATAATGGTGGACTGGTTTGGTAGCATGTTCTATCTGAGCAACTACATGATTGAAATTCTGAGCATTGATTAGTAGACGTTGTATTTGGTGTACATGATGTTGGTTTTGGTTCAACAAATTCTTCGCAAATACCGCCTGAACACTAGTAAAAAAAAAAAAAAAAAAAAAAGAAAATTTATTAATAAATAATTTTTAAATTTTTATTTGGTTTGATACCTACATATAAACCTTTATTATAATCACATTCAGATGATTCTTGGCAAGTGCCTCCAATTGTTAAGAGTTTTATCTTTGTACAAATTGATGAAATACAATCCAAGTTTCCAAGGCATTCCTTCTTAGTACTACATGATTCACCCTCTTTTTTTATTGGTTTACAATTGCAACTAGAAATGGAGTCAGGACATGAGCAATATTCATTATATTGGCAATTACCATTATCATAATTACAGGTTCCAGTTGCTTTTAATTTACAAACTCCTTTGATACAATTAAGTTGATATGTTGAACAATCTGAATCTAATGTACACTCTTCACCAACATTTGAAAATGAATAATCAATACATCTGTAAATATCATTAACATCTTTAAGACAAGCCCTACCTTTATAAAAAATCAAGTCAATAATTATTTTTATCCTTTTTCTAAAATTTTTTTTTTTTTGAAAAAATATCTTACCAGGTATACACTGACCAGTCTCTGGGCCACATTTTTCTCCCTCTTCTAAATAAGAAATACATTTATAACCACCTCCATTTGAGCTATTTCTGCAAGAAGTACCAGATTCACATGTATCTAATGAGCCAAACTCTATATTACACTTTTTTTTTATTTTTTATTTGTTTTTTATTTTTTATTTTTTAAAATAATAATTAATTTTTATTTTTGTTTTGTTTTTGTTTTTTTTTTTTTTTTTAATTTTTTTATTTTTTGATATAAATTTTAATTAAAATTTTGACATACAGATTGATTTTCTTTTAAACAATTTGCACATAGTTGAGCATTCACAGAACAGTAGATAGAAATTAAAATAAATAAAGAAATAAAGTATATTAATTTCATTTTGAAATTTTTATATTTTTTTTTTTAAAAAAGAATAATAATGAAGATGAAAATGTTTTTTTTTTTTATTTAATTTATACTCAATTTTTTGAAAACATTCTAGTATTTTTTAAATGAAATTGTTTTTTATTTATTTTTAATTTCTTTTTTTTTTTTCTTAATTTTCTAAAAAAAAATCCAACAATGTTTCTTTTTTTTTAACCCAATTTCTATATAATTTTATATTATAAAAAAAAAAAAAAAAGATTTTAAAAGTATAATATAAATGGATATTATAATGATTCTTTACTTCAGGAAAAACTTTATTTTTTAAACCTTTATTTTAAAAAATATTCTTGAATATTGCAGAAAAAGACTCGTTCTTTTTTTTCAATATTGCAGAAAAAGACTCATTTTTTTTTTTTATAAGAATAATATGGATTCAATGGCCTAAAATTTTTTGAAACACAAGATTCGAATGATAAAAGATTTAAATTATAAGCTATTGAACAATTGTTATTGAATGAACACTGAATTAATTTTGCAAATTGGATTTTTTGTGGTGGATATAACAAATTCAAAATGGCAAATTATGTTAAAAAATTTTCATCCAAATATCCAATTTTATAAAAAAAAAAACCCACATTTTTTTATTTTTTATTTTTTTTTCAAAATGGCCTTGACATAATTTGCCATTTCCAATTAGTGATATATCAAAAGGGCATAAATAAATAAAGTGAGGATAGAGATATCTATTTAAGAATTAAAAATAAAATTAAAAATAAAATTAAAAAATCAATTCAAATGTTATAAAAATAATATTTTTTTATAATTAATATATAAATACCTGCATATAAATCATCATTAAAATAATATTATAAACAACACAAAAATAAATAAATTAAGTGAGGATAAAGATATCTAATTATTTTTATTTTTATTTTTTAATTCTTAAAAATTAAAAAATCAATTCAAATGTAATAAAAATATTAAAAACAACACAAAAATAAATAAATAAATAAAGTGAGGATCAAGATATCTTATTTTTTTAATTTTATTTTTAATTCTTAAATATTAATGTAATTAAAAAAATTATTAATAAAGAGGCGATTGATTGGGTGATTTTAAATGAAGAATTACAGTATAGTTCTAATTTATATGCATCTCTTCCACAATCATCACCTTTTTGTTTCATATAGTCTTGAGATTTCATTTCACATATTAATTTTCTACAATTTTTTGAAACACAAGATTCTGATGAATAATAATTTAAATAATTGCCTAATGCACAACCATTATCGTATGCACACTGGTTTAAATCACCATTATACGTAAGTTGGTTTTGTTGTGGTGGATATGGAATAGTTTGGTAACATGTTTCATCTGAGCAACTACATGATTGATATTTTGAGCATTGATTAGTCGATGTTGTATTTGGTGTACATGGTGTTGATTTTGGTTCTACAAATTCTTGGCAAATACCGTTGGAACACTAATAAAATTTTTTTTTTTTAATAAATAATATTTTTTTATATTTTTTTTTTTAGTTTGAATACCCTACATATAAACCATCATTAGAATTACATTCCCCTGAGAAAGTGCAAGGACTTCCAATTCCATGTGTTAATATTTCTAATTTCGTACAAATTGATGAAAAACAAAACAAGCCTCCAAGGCATTCATCCGTAGTACTACAAGAGTCACCTTCAGTTTTTATTGGTATACAAATGCAATCATAAACGGTAGAGGAACATTCACAATATTCATTATATTTGCAATTACCATCATTATATAAACAGTTTTGGTTTGTATTTAATTTACAAACTCCTTTGATACAATTAAGTTCTTTTGTTGAACAATCTGAATCTAATGTACACTCTTCACCAACGTTCGAAAATGAATGATCTATACATCTGTAAATACCATTAACATCTTCTAGACATCTCTTACCTTTATAAAAAAAAAATCATGTCAATTATTTTTATTTTTTTTTAAAATTTTTTTTATAAAAATAACTCACCTGGTATACAATAATTATGGCCTTCTTCACATTTTTCTCCCTCCTTTATATAAGAAGTACATAATTCTGATCCATAGGCGCAAAAAGTACCAGATTCACAAGTACCAAATTTGCCATCTTTACACTTTTTTTTTTTTTTTTGGTTTTCAAAATAATAATTAGTTTTTATTTTTTTTTTTTATAAAATAAATTTTTTTTTTTTTTTTTATTATTTTTTTTTTTTTTTTTTTTTTTTGATAAAATTTAAATTAAATTTTGACATACAGATTGATTTTCTTTTAAACAATTTGGACATAGTTGAGCATTCACAGAACTGTTGTAAATAGAAATTAAGAGTAATAAAGAAATAAAGTATATTATTTTCATATAATGGTTTTTTTTTTATAAAAGAATAATAAAGTTTTTTTGAAATAACATTAGGGGATTAATATTTTATTTAATAATTAATTCTGATAATAAAAAAAAAAATAGAAAAAAAACAAAATAAACTATCTTTTCCTCAAACCTCAAGAAATTATCATTAAAAAAAATAAAAAACTTTTTTCCTTGACTTGGAAGAAATTTTTTTTTTTTTTTTTTTATTTTCATGAGAATTAATTTTAGATTACAACCCTAATAAATAATTGAATTAATTTTTTATATGATATGCTTTATGTTGACTTACTAATAAAAAGCGATATCTTGGTAGAATCATCCGAAAAAAAAAAAAAAAAAAAAGGAAAATAGTTTGGGACTGATATTTTTTTTTTTTCACATAAATTTAATAACCAATTCATTTTCTTATACACAAATTAACATACAGCATTCATATAACTGTAAAAGGAATATAAATAAAATAATAAATAAAGAAAAAAATTATATTATATTCATTTTTTAATTTTTTTTTTTTTTTTTTTTTTTTTTTATTAGAATAGGAACAGAAATTAAAAGATTCCATTACTGATTTTAAGATTGGTATGGTGAATTATTTAACTTTCTTTTCCAAGGCTTCACCATCTGCTGATAAACCAAGTTTTATGACCAATGAACAATATAAACCAAAAAGATGTTTTTCTTTGTGTTGAATAGATTGGAAAGGAATTTAATAATGTCATTATTTTTTTCATCTTTTATATGTGTTGTAAAAAAACAATAAAATTATTTCAAATAGAAGTAAAATTTCACAACTTGAACTATGACGTTTGATTGAATCGGTATTGATTGTAAATTTAGATGCTAAACTATCCAATGAGTATGATTGTTTTTGTTTCTTTTTATCTAAACCTGTTGCTGGTAACTCTCATATTCTTGTAGAAATTTCAAAATCGATTGTTTTTTTGGCCATTTATAGATTGAAAACGCATGAGAACAAAGGTAACAATATTTAAGGATACCCCAGAGCCGCACAGAAATGCTACTTTTGTGGTCCAAGAAATATACAACCTTGTTCAGTAAAAATGTGTGAAAATTGAAGATATCTAATCACAGGAGTACCCTTGGTGGTTATATATCTTTTATAATGCCAAATGCAATTAAAATCTATAATTAGATGCCAAAATAATATAATAGAATAATAATATATTTGTGTGATAATTATTTTTGAAAAAAAAAAAAAATAAAAAAAAAAAAAAAAAAAAAATTAAAAACCAAAAAAAAAAAAAAAAAAAAAAAAAAAAAAAAAGAGTAAAATTAAAATAAATAAATGAAGTGAGGATAAAGATATCTATTTTTTTATTTTTATTTTTAATTTTTATAAATTAAAAAATCAATGAAAATGTAATTAATAAAATTATTAATAAAGAAGCGATTGATTGAGTGATTTTAATTGAAGAGTTACAATATAGGTCTAATATAAATGCATCTTTTCCACAATCATCACCTTTTTGTTTCATATAACGTTGAGATTTCGTTTCACAAATTAATTTTCTACAATTTTTTGAAACACAAGATTCTGATGAAATATAATTTAAATAATTGCCTAATGCACAACCATTATCGTATGCACACTGTTTTAAATTATAATTAAATTTAAGTTGGTTTTTTTGTGGTGGATATGGACTGGTTTGGTAACATATTCCGTCTGAGCAACTACATGATAGATATCCATAGCAAGGATTATTCGATGTTGTATTTGGTGTACATGATATTGATTTTGTGTAAACATATTCTTGGCAAATACCGTTTAAACACTAATAAAAAAAAAATTTATTAATAAATAATATTTTTTTATATTTTTTTTTTAGTTGAATATCCTACATCTAAATCGTCATTAAAATTACACTGCTCTGAGGAAGTACAAGGACTTCCAATTCCAAGCATTGGTGTTGCTAATTTTGTACAAATTGATGAAATACAAAACAAGCCTCCAAGGCATTCATCAGTATAACTACAAGATTCACCTTCAGTTTTTATTGGTGTACAATAGCAACTAGCATCGGTAGAGGAACATTTACAATATTCATTATATTTGCAATTACCATCATTATTTCTACAGTCATTGCTTTCTTTTAATTTACAAACTCCTTTGATACAACTAAGTTCATTTGTTGAACAATCTGAATCTAATGTACATTGGTCACCAACGTTCGAAAATGAATAATCTATACATCTGTAAATACCATTAACATCTTCTAGACATCTCTTACCTTTATAAAAAAAATCATGTTAGTAATTATTTTTATCTTTTTTTTTTTTTTTTATAAAACAAACTCACCAGGTATACAATAATTTAAGTCTTTATCACATTTTTCTCCCTCCTTTATATAAGAAGTACATAAATTTGATTCATCGGCGCAAAAAGTACCAGATTCACACAAAACAAAATTGAGATATGAAAGACACTTTTTTTTATTTTTTTTTTTTATTTTTTAATTTTCCAAATAATAATTGGTTTTTTTTTTTAATATTAGAATAAAATTCTTTTTATTTTTTTTTTTTTTATTATTTTGTTTTTTTTTTTTTTATAAAAATTTAAATTAAATAAATTTTGACATACAGATTGATTTTCTTTTAAACAATTTGCACATCTTTGAGCATTCACAGAACTGTTGTAAATAGAAATTAAAATAAATAAAGAAATAAAGTATATTATTTTCATTTTGTAATTTTTTTTTTAATAATAAAGAATAATAAATTTTTTTTTTTATTTACACTCAGTTTTTTGAAAATATATTAGGGGATTATTATTTTATTTTATAATTATTTCCAATAAAAAAAAAAATCAATCTTTTCCTCAAACCTCAAGAAATATTTATTGAAAAAAAAAAAATAATAAAAAACTTTTTCCTTGACTTTAAAGAAATTTTTTTTTTTTTTTTTTTCTTTATTATTAGAATTAATTACAAATCCAATGAATAATTGAATTAATTTTGTATAGCAATGATATGCTTTACGAGAAATTTTATGTTGACTAACAAAAAAACAGCAATATCTTGGTGGAATCTAAAAAAAAAAAAAAAAAAAAAAAGTAAAGGAAAATAATTTGGGTGATATTTTTTTTTTTTTTTACATAAATTTAAATACCAATTCATTTTCTTATAAACAAATTAACATACAGCATTCATATAACTGTAAAAGGAATATAAAGAAAAAAAATTTTATTTCAATTTGTTATTTCTATTAATAAAAGAATAATAATTAATTTATTTTTATTCAATTTCGATTTTTTTAAAATAATAATTTAATTTTGAATATCGAGGAAAAATATTAATTTTTTAATTTTTTTTTGAATTTTTTTCCACATAATGGCAAATTATGTTAAGACCATTTCGAAAAATTTTTTAAAAAAAAACAAGGCTTGTGATCCAATCAAAAAAAATTGAATTTTTGGAAAAAATAAAAAAAAAAATAAAAAAAGATAAAATAAAAAAGTAAATAAAAAAAATAAAAAAATATTCATGAAATCTTGTAGTGAGCCATTTTTTAATTTTTTGTTAAAAAAACCATTTTAGTTAATTCCAATTATTATATATATTTGAAATTGTACAATTAGAATAAAAAAAAAAAGAAAAAAAAAAAAAAAAAAATTAAGCACAAAAATAATTTTTGCTTAGGGTCCTAAGATTAAAAAAAAAAAAAAAAGAGTAAAATTAAAATAAATAAAGTTGAGATAAAGATATCTGTTTTTTTTTATTTTTATTTTTAATTCTTAAAATTAAAAAATCAATAAAATAAATAAACAATATTTTAAATAAAGAAGCGATTGGTTGAGTGATTTTAATTGAAGAATTACAGTTAGGGTGACTCGAAATGAAAAATAAGGGGGTAAAAAAAATAATAAAAAAAAATTTTATATGAAAAAATAAAAACTCTATGACGCAATTTTTTTATAATATTTAAGGATACCCCAGAGCCTGCACAGAAATGCTACTTTTGTGATCCAAGAAATATACAACCTTGTTCAGTAAAAATGTGTGAAAATTGAAGATATCTTATCACAGGAGTACCCTTGGTGGTTATATATCTTTTACTATGCCAAATGCAATTAAAATCTATAATTAGATGCCAAAATAATATAATAAAAATATATTTGTATGATAATTATTTTTGAAAAAAAAAATAAAAAAAAAAAAAAAAGAGTAAAATTAAAATAAATAAATGAAGTGAGGATAAAGATATCTATTTTTTTATTTTTATTTTTAATTTTTGAAAATTAAAAAATCAATGAAAATGTAATTAATAAAATTATTAATATAGAAGCGATTGATTGAGTGATTTTAATTGAAGAATTACAGTATAGGTCTAATTCAAATGCATCTCTTCCACAATCATCACCTTTTTGTTTCACATAGTCTTGAGATTCCTTTTCACAAATTAATTTTCTACAATTTTTTGAAACACAAGATTCTGATGAAATATAATTTAAATAATTGCCTAATGCACAACCATTATCGTATGCACACTGTTTTAAATTATTATTAATTACAAGTTGGATTTCTTCTGGTGGATATGGACTAGTTTGGTAACATGTTCCGTCTGAGCAACTACATGATTGATATTCTGAGCATTGATTAGTCGATGTCGTATTTGGTGTACATGATGTTGATTTTGGTTCAACAAATTCTTGGCAAATACGGTTTGAACACTAGTAAAAAAAAAATTTATTAATAAATAATATTTTTTTATATTTTTTTTTTATTTGAATACCCTACATATAAACCATCATTAAAATTACACTCCACTGAGAAAGTACAAGGACTTCCTATTCCAAGCATTGGTGTTGCAAATTTCGTACAAATTGATGAAATACAAAACAAGCCTGGAAGGCATTTATCCGTAGAACTACAAGATTCACCTTCAGTTTTTATTGGTGTACAATAGCAACCGGTAGAGGGACATTTACAATATTCATTATATTGGCAATTACCATCATCAGAGTTACAGGTTTGGTTTGTAATTAATTTACAAACTCCTTTGATACAACTAAGCTGATATGTTGAACAATCTGAATCTAATGTACATTCTTCACCAAAGTTCGAAAATGAATGATCTATACATCTGTAAATACCATCAACATCTTCTAGACATCTCTTACCTTTATTAAAAAATTATGTTAGTAATTATTTTTATCTTTTTTTTAAATTTTTTTTTTTTTTTATAAAACAAACTCACCAGGTATACAATAGTTAAAGTCTTTATCACATTTTTCTCCCTCCTTTATATAAGAAGTACATACTTGTGATTTATGGGGGCAAAAAGTACCAGATTCACAAGAACCAAAATTGAGATCTTTACTACACTTTTTTTTTTTTTTTTTTTTTAGATTTCCAAATAATAATTGGTTTTTTTTTTTTTAATATTAGAATAAAATTCTTTTTATTTGTTTTTTTTTTTTTTTTTTTTATAAAAATTTAAATTAAATTTTGACATACAGATTGATTTTCTTTTAAACAATTTGCACATCTTTGAGCATTCACAGAACTGTTGTAAATAGAAATTAAAATAAATAAAGAAATAAAGTATATTATTTTCATTTTGTAATTTTTTTTTTAATAATAAAGAATAATAAATTTTTTTTTTTATTTACACCCAATTTTTTGAAAAAATATTAGGGCATTATTATTTTATTTTATAATTAATTCTAATAAAAAAAAAAAAATCAATCTTTTCCTCAAACCTCAAGAAATTTTTATTGAAAAAAAAATAATAAAAAACTTTTTCCTTGGCTTTAAAGAAATTTTTTTTTTTTTTATTTTTTTTTTTTATTCTAATTGTACAATTTCATATATAAAAAAGCGATTGATTGAGTGATTTTAATTGAAGAATTATAGTTTGGGTGACGCAAAATGAAAAATAGGGGGTAAAAAAAATAATAAAAAAAAATTTTATATGAAAAAATAAAAACACTATGACACAATTTTTTTATAATCTTTTTTTTTTATTTTTTATTGGTGTGCATTGAAAATTGTTTGTGGTAATTTTTTATTTTCAATGATTTGGTCGGGGAGTACTGTTAGTTTTTGTCTTTTGCCCCATCATTTTCATCTAAAATATGTTTAATATCAACAATAAGAACCATACAATCCAGATTGTCAACTCTTTTAACCATCAACGAGTCATAAACTAAATTTGAAGGAAGAAGAACTTCTGATTTGATATGTTCGTATTCTGGTATATTGGGATGCGAATATCAGTTGAACGAGGGTTTTCTTTTGTTTTTTTCCATCACCATTATAAGGTGAATATTTAATGATTTGATTTTGTGGGCAAATTGTTAAATTTTCTTCTTAACATTTTTTTTTATTTTTTATTTTTTTATTTTAATTTAAAATAATTTTAAATTAATAAAAAAATAATTATTTTAATAAATAATTAAAAATAAACAATCACCACCACATGTTAAAATAATAATATAATAATAATATAACAATTAAAAAAAAAGTCAATCTTTTCCTCAAACCTCAAGAAATTTTTATTGAAAAAAAAAAAATAATAAAAAACTTTTTCCTTGACTTTAAAGAAATTTTTTTTTTTTTCTTTATTATTAGAATTAATTACAAACCCAATGAATAATTGAATTAATTTTGTATAGCAATGATATGCTTTACGAGAAATATTATGTTTACTAACAAAAAAAAACAGCGATATCTTGGTAGAATCTAAAAAAAAAAAAAAAAAAAAAAAAAAAAAAAAAAGTAAAGGAAAATTATTAAATAATAAATATAGAAAATAAAAAACTAATTACAGAATAAACAAAAAAGAAAAAAAATAAATAAAAAATAAAAAAAATTTAAAAAAAAAATATTTTTTTCGGATGACCCATCCAATTTTCTTTTTTTTTTTCTTTTTTTCAAAATTTTCATTTTATTTTAGTTATTGGTGTAAGAATTTTTATAATTATTTATGTATTTATAAGATGGTCGAGGATTAAATATAGCAACATGTAGTTAGTAGGAACACTGTAGATATAAGAGAGATAATTAGTGGGCATACATGTACAGGTTGTGAATATATAAATAGAGTAATAGAGGGGAACCCAACACTTTTTTATTTTTTTTTTCTGAAAAAAGAGATAAGATTACTTATCTCTTATTAATCTTAAAAAATTAAATAATACTCGTTGGGTACTCAAAAAACCAAAAGAAACCAAAAAAAATAAAATAAAATTTAATATTAAATATACTCTTTCTTGAAAAAAAAAAAAAAAAAAGCTTATTTAATTTCATTTATGTTAACATTTTATATACTTTCTATTTTTATTATTTTTTTAATATTATGATGATGATGATGATGATGATGATGATGATGATGATGATGATGATGATGATGATGATGATGATGATGATGATGATGATGATGATGATGATGATGATGATGATGATGATGATGATGATGATGATGATGATGATGATGATGATGAACTCTGTAGTTGGAATTGTATTTTTTTTTTAAAAATCACTTGGTGGTGTATTATTATTATATGACGTACGTTGATTTAAACAATTGTTTCTGGTTCTTCCATTAGTTTTATTGGCATCTCCTCGAATGGATCTATTTAAAACATCCGCTTCCTTAGTTAAAGATTCCAATCTAGAAATTCTCTTTTTCTTCTCAATTGATTTTTTAACAATTGGTTTTACTGGTGTTAATGGTGTTTGTTTGAATGGAGATATTGCCTTTATCGGTGATACTTGTTTTGGTGGTGTAACTGGTTTGAAAGGAGATAATGTCTTTGTCGGAGATGCTTTTTTTGATGGTGTAAATGGTTTGAATGCAGATAATACCTTTAACGGTGATACTTGTTTTTTTGGTGTTTGTGGTAGTTTTTCTGAAATTTTAAGTATCGATACCAAGTTCTTTTTCGACTTCCAACAAAGTATTTTGTGCAGTTGCATTCTGTTTCAAAGATTCATAAATTTCAGTAGTTTTGGTTTCATTAATTAGTTTATGTTCAAAAGGATTCTCGAAATTATCATTAAAAATACCAAGGATTTCCTGTTCTAAAATTTGAAGTGGTTGTGGTTGATTTATAACTTCTTTTAAATTACAATGTGATAAATCATAACCAACTCTCTTTAAAAAACTTAAAAGTAAATCAATGGTTTTTTCATCATCTGATGAATTTCATTAATATAAATAAAAGTGTTTTGCTTTTTATATTTCTTTATAATTTGATCAATTATGGACTCTTTATAATGAACCAATTTATTTTCACCAACATACCTTGAATAACTGCCTACCATTTGTGAACCATTAACTCTATCTTCCAAAAATTGCAATCTATACGTTTTCTTTTTACCTTCAGTGATTATGTGGTCAATTTTGCACTTAATTAATTTTTTTATTTTATTTAATACTTCTAAAAACAATACCACACCACCAACTGTAAATTCTTTTTTAGAAGGTTTTGCTGACCAAGTATTTTTATATTTTTCTAAATTTCTCATTACAATAGTGTTTAATTGTTGCTCAGATAAAGTTTTATTAATTGAATTCTATCTTCATCACCACCGGTCAAAAAACCTTCTTTTAATATAGTTTGTGAAGAAAGGCTCATTACCGTTGGCGTGTGATGGCGTCATATTGATTCCTTTATGAATTGTAGTATTGTAAGTTTTTATTGCAACTTGTAAATATTCTTCCAATGTTCTTGTTGTATTCTTCTTTTCATCCTGTTGCTTAAATTTTATAATTAAATTCTTTATGGTATCATTTAATTTTTCAACCATTCCTTGAGTTGTTGGTGTACGAGGGCATCCATGCGCTGACTCAGAACCTGGGAAGGCAAATTCTCTAAATTGGTCGAATACTTTATTTTTGAATTCTTTTCCATAATCATAATGCAACTTTTTAATTAATTTCTTTTCTAAGCACCGTGGATTTGATTTCACTATCTATGTTAATTTTTTCTTCGTCAATTTTTTACGTAATCTGGATATTTTTCATTATTGGTGTTACTTTTTAAATAATTGTATTTATTGTTTCTTATTTCATTTCGTGCGAAATTAAAATAAAAAAAAATAAAAAAATAAAAAAAAAGTTTTCAAAATTTTTTTTTTTTTATTTTTTATTTTTTTAATTTTTACTTTTTAGTGTTTTTATTTCAATCTTTTTATAATAGTTTTAATATTTTATTTTTAATAATTATAAAAAAAAAAAAAAATTATTAAGAGAATTTTTTCAATTCGAGTTGGCAGTAAAAAAAAAATTTTTTTTTCACTGTCTCGGGTAGTGAAATTTTTTTGAAATTTTCCTCCAACATATTTCAACAGCATTTATGCTGTGCTAAAAAAAAAAAAAAAATAAAAAAAAAAAAAAAAAAAAAAAGAGTAAAATTAAAATAAATAAATAAAGCGAGGATAAAGATATCTGTTTTTTTTTATTTTTATTTTTAATTCTTAAAATTAAAAAATCAATACTAAAGAAATAAATAAAATTATTAATAAAGAGGCAATTGATTGAGTGATTTTAAATGAAGAATTACAGTATAGGTCTAATAAATATGCATCTTTTCCACAATCATCACCTTTTTGATTGGCATAGTCTTGGCTTAGAGATTTAATTTCACATATTAATTTTCTACAATTTTTTGAAACACAAGATTCTGATGAATAATAATTTAAATAATTGCCTAATGCACAACCATTATCGTATGCACACTGGATTAAGTCATCACTATATCTAAGTTGATTTTGTTGTGGTGGATATGGACTGGTTTGGTAACATGTTTGGTCTGAGCAACTACATGATTGATATTTTGAGCATTGATTAGACGATGTTGAATTTGAATTACATGATGTTGATTTTGGTTCAACAAATTCTTGGCAAATACCGTTTGTACACTGTCAAAAAAGAAGAAAAATTTTATTAATAAATAATTTTTTTTAAAAAATTTTTTTTTTTAGTTTGAATACCTACATATAAACCATCATTATAATCACATAGAAATATAGAGGAACAAGTGTTTCCAAGTGCTAAGAGTTTTATCTTTGTACAAATTGATGAAATACAATTCAATTTTCCAAGGCATTCATTATTACTACTACAAGATTTACCCTCTGTTTTTATTTGTTTACAATAACAACTAGAAACAGTAGAGGAGCATTCACAATATTCATTATATTTGCAATTACCATCATCAGAGTTACAGGTTTGAGATGTTTTTAATTTACAAACTCCTTGGACACAACTAAGTTGTTCTGTTGAACAATCTGAATCTAATGTACAGTCTTCACCAACATTTGAAAATGAATAATCTAAACATCTGTAAATACCATTAACATCTTCTAGACATCTCTTACCTTTATAAAAAATCAAGTCAGTAATTATTTTTATCCTTTTTTCTAATTAAAAACTTACCAGGTATACAAGAACTATAGTTGCCACATTTTTCTCCCTCCTCTATAAAAGAAGTACATCTATATTCACCATTAGATGAGTTATTGAAACAATTAGTACCAGATTCACATGTACCTAAAGAGCCAATTGAAGATTTCCTGCACTATTTTTTTTTTTTTTTTTTTGTTTTTTTAAATAATAATTAATAATAAAAATTTATTTTTATTTTTTATTTTTTGTTTTGTTTTTTGTTTTTTGTTTTTTGTTTTTCAAAATAAAATTTTTTTTTTTTATTTTTTGATATAAATTTATATCATACTAATTCATTTTCTTTTAAACAATTTGGACATCGGGCATTCACAGAGCTGTATAATGAAATTATAATAAATAAAGAAATAAAGTATATAATTTTCATTTTTCAATTTTTTTTTTTTTATTTTTGAAAAATAGCATAAATGAACATGTTCATTTTATTTATACCCAATTTCGCTGAGGGTTTTTTTTTTAATAATAAAATATTCTTTTAAGTCAAAGAAAAGATTTTTTTTTTTTTTTTATAATAAAATATTCTTGAAGAATTGAGAAAAAAAATTAATTTTTTTTTTTTAGTTATTTCGATTTTTTTTTTTATTATCACAATCAATTTTAGATTACAAACCCCAAAATCAATAATTGAAATTAATTTTGCATGCTTTACCATAAACAATTATTATCTTTGTAAATTTTACGAAAAATAATTTAGAATTCTATTTTTTTTATTAGAATAAATTATTTGCAAAAAAAGAAAATTAATGTTAATTTTTTCTTTATAAATTCATTCTTTTTTTTTTTTTTGCAATAAATGGTTTTTTTTTTTTTTTTTTATTTAGAATAAATTAGAGTTGAGGTGAGGATAAGGATATTTATTTTTTTATTTTTATTTTTAATTTTTGAAAATTAAAAAATCAATGAAAATGTAATTAATAAAATTATTAATAAAGAAGCGATTGATTGGGTGATTTTAATTGAAGAATTACAGTATAGGTCTAATAAATATGCATCTCTTCCACAATCATCACCTTTTTGTTTCACATAGTCTTGAGATTTCATTTCACATATTAGTTTTCTACAATTTTTTGAAACACAAGATTCTGATGAATAATAATTTAAATTATCTCCTAATGCACAACCATTATCGTATGCACACTGGATTAAATAATCATTAAATATAAGTTGGTTTTCTTTTGGTGGATATGGACTAGTTTGGTAACATGTTCCGTATGAGCAACTACATGATTGATATTCTGAGCATTGATTAGTCGATGTTGTATTTGGTGTGCATGATGTTGATTTTGGTTCAACAAATTCTTGGCAAATACCGTTTGAACACTAGTAAAAAAAAAAATTTATTAATAAATAATATTTTTTTATATTTTTTTTTTTATTTGAATACCCTACATATAAACCATCATTAAAATTACATTCCCCTGAGAAATTGCAAGGACTTCCAATTCCAAGCGTTGATGTTGCTAATTTCGTACAAATTGATGAATAACAAAACGTGCTTCCAAAGCATTCATCCATAGAACTACAAGATTCACCTTCAGTTTTTATTGGTTTACAATAGCAATCAGAAACGGTAGAAGAAGATTCACCTTCTGTTTTTTTTGGTATACAATAGCTATCAGAAGCGTTAGAGGAACATTCACAATATTCATTATATTTGCAATTACTATTATCATCACTACATGTATTGTTTGCTTTTAATTTACAAACTCCTTTGATACAACTAAGCTGATATGTTGAACAATCTGAATCTAATGTACATTCGTCACCAACGTTCGAAAATGAATAATCTATACATCTGTAAATACCATTAACATCTTCTAGACAGCTCTTACCTTTATAAAAAAAATCATGTTAGTAATTATTTTTATCTTTTTTTTAAAAAATTTTTTTATAAAAATAACTCACCAGGTATACAATAATTTAAGTTTTTATCACATTTTTCTCCCTCCTCTATATAAGAAGTACATAAATTTGATTCATCGGCGCAAAAAGTACCAGATTCACATGTACCTAAGTTGAGATTTTTACTACACTTTTTTTTTTTTTTGGTACCCAAAATAATAATTAGTTTTTATTTTTTGTTTTTCAGAATAAAATTTTTTTTATTTTTTATTTTATTTATTTTTTTTGATAAAAATTTAAATTAAATTTTGACATACAGATTGATTTTCTTTTAAACAATTTGCACATCTTTGAGAATTCACAGAACTGTTGTAAATAGAAATTAAAATAAATAAAGAAATAAAGTATATTATTTTCATTTTGCTGTTTTTTTTTTTTTTAAAAAAATAATGATACAAATTTTTAAAATAGTTTTTTTATTTACGCCCAATTTCTTGAAAACATTGGGCATTATTATTTTATAATTAATTTTGACAATAAAAAAAAAAATAAAAAAAAAAAAAATGAATCTTTTCCTCGATCCTCAAGAAATTTTTATTTGACTATAAAGAAATTTTTTTTTTTTTTTTTTTTTTATCATCAGAATTAATTTTAGATTACAAACCCAATGAATAATTGAATTAGTTTTGTGTAGCAATGATATACATTACCAGAAATATTATGTTGATTTAAAAAATAAACAGCCATATCTTGGTGGAATAAAAAAATAAAAAAAAAAAAAAGCAAATGTGAATAATTTGGACTGACATTTTTTTTTTTTTAACAAAAATTAAAATCCCAATTCATTTTCCTATAAACAAATTAACATACAGGATTATATAACTGTAAAATTTATACTATTTTCATTTTGTTATTTCTATTTTTTTTTTCTTTTAATAATGTTAATTTTATTCAATTTTTCATTTTCATTTTCATTTATTTTTTTATTTCTTCTATCAAAGTATTTAAATTGATTCTCATGTTCTGGTATTGGGTGGTGTAATCTCATAAAACAAGTAATTGGTTAATTTGTTATTCATGTTGGTTTAAAAAAAAAATGAAAAAAAAATAAAAAAATAAAAATTCCTGTGAGAAATTTTATAATATATTTTATAATAATAAAATAAAAGTTTTTTTAATATAATATAAAATTAAGTTTTTTTAATATAATATAAAATTAAGTTTTTTTAACATAATATATTTTAATAATAAACTTATTTTATTATTAAACTTTTTATTTAAGTTTTTTTAATATAATATAAAATTAAACTTTTATTTTATTATTAAACTTTTTTTTTCCCCATAAAAAAAAAAAGAAAAAAAAAAAATTCCCAATTTAATTATCAGATATTTTATTTTTTGTTATTTTTTGTTTTTCTTTTTTTCAGACCCTCCAAACCCCATATTATTTGAAACTGAAAAATTTTAAAAAACCGTCATGAATTTCATTGCAACTCTTTTTTAAAATTCCAACCTAAAAAAAAACAAAAAAAAAAAAGAAAATTTGAAAAAAAAAAAAGTAAAAAATTCACTAAAGTTTGCAATCAGTAAATGATTGTGGTTGTTCTCTTCTTTGTTTTTTGTTTTTTGTTTTTTGTTTTTTTATTTTTTATTTTTTATTTTTTTTTTTTTTATGACATAAATTTATTTTAAATTTTAACACACAAAAAAATATTCTTTTTTTTTTTTCAAGAATCAATTTTAAAATACAAACTAATTTAGTAAGTTATGATTTTGTTATGGTAGATATCTAACAACAAATTCATGGCAAATCAAGTTGATAAAAAAAAAAAAAAAAAAAAAAAAAAAAAAAAATTTATTTATAAATAATATTTTTTTTATCTCCTAATGCACAACCATTATCGTATGCACACTGGATTAAATAATCATTAAATATTAGTTGGTTTTCTTTTGGGGGATATGGACTAGTTTGGTAACATGTTCCATCTGAGCAACTACATGATTGATATTCTGAGTATTGATTAGACGATATTGTATTTGGTGTACATGATGTAGATTTAGGTTCAACAAATTCTTGGCAAATACCGTTTGAAAACTAGTAAAAAAAAAAATTTATTAATAAATAATATTTTTTTTTATTTTTTTTTTGGTTTTCCAAATAATAATTAGTTTTTATTTTTTGTTTTTTAGAATAAAATTATAATAATTATAACGTTTACTAAATTAATTAATCAAATGTAATATATAAAATTATCAATAAAGAAGAAATTGATTGGGTTATTTTAAATGAACAGATTCTTAGAATAAGATCTATTTTTTTATTTTTGTTTTAAAAAATCAATACCAAAGAAATAAATAAAATTATAATTTGGCAAGTTCCAACCAATGGTAATAAACTTACTTCCATACACGAGTTCTCTGTGGTATCCAAAACCTCCCAGCTTTTGTTTGGAAATTGTTTAATGAAAAAATTAATTTTCTTGCTGTGTAATTGATGGTTGTGTAAAATTTTAAAAAATGAACAAGCCAATTTTTATTTAATATTCAAAACAGATAATTCATTGAAAGCTATTTTTTAAAAACTCATTAGGAAAAAAAAATCATTTTTGTTAAAAATGAAAAATGAAAAATAAAAAAATAAAAAATTAAATATTATTTCAAAAAAAACAAAAAAAACAAAAAAAAAAAAAAAAAAAAAAAGTGAAATAAATGCTTGTGTGGGGTGAAAAAAAAATTTTAAAAAAGATATCTATTTTTTATATTTTTATTTTTAATTCTTAAAAATTGAAAAATCAAAAAATAAAATTATTAATAAACAAGTGATTGATTGAGTGAGTAAATGATGGTGGTTGTTCTCCTCTTTCATATTTAATAGTTTCAACTTTTATATCATTGAAATACCAACAAAGTAAATCAGAGTAGCTTTTAAAAAAACTAATGGTATTATTTTTATCATTTTTTCTTTACAATCTGGCGTACACCTAGAATTAATACTTGGAAAACAATCACCATCCATATAAATCATTAATAATTGCAAGATATGATTTATCACTAACTTTTTCAAATCGTATATCATAATTGTATTTTTCACAGGGACACATTTTAATTTTTAATAATTGAAAAAAAAAATTAAAATAAAATAAAATTTTTAAAAAAAAAAAAAAAAAATAAAAAAAAAAAAAAATGAAAAAATAATTTTTGTGAACTTTTTTTCAAAGATTTTAAGAAATTAAATATCCATTTTAATTTTATTTTATTTTATTTTTTTAAATTAAATTTTATTTTTTTTTATTTTATTTTTTTTATAATACGCCCCACACGTGTGGGGAAGGAAATTTAATAAACTTTTTTTTTAAAAAAAATCCTTTAATCTGGTTAATAATAATGATCTGCTATAAAAAGTATTACTTCTATATAAAATCAATTTTATGAAAGAATTCATACTAGCCATATATTCTTGATCTGTTGAAATAAATTGTAAATAAAAATCTACCTCATTTTGAATACCGGTTATATAACTATTAATTTCGGTGAGAGGTGTTTTTAAATCTTCTAAATGAGTAGAAATTGATACTATTGAACCAATAACCAACTGATAATTATCAATTACAATTTTATATACTTCTGAGTTTGGAGAATTAACAGGTAGAGTGTTTTTTGTAT
Source organism: Dictyostelium firmibasis (assembly GCA_036169595.1). Taxonomy (NCBI): domain Eukaryota; phylum Evosea; class Eumycetozoa; order Dictyosteliales; family Dictyosteliaceae; genus Dictyostelium; species Dictyostelium firmibasis. The sequence goes on from CM069767.1 coordinate 349,330, forward strand.
TATTGATAGCAACTGCTAATGAATTTGCGATTTGTTGCATTGATGTTATATTTGATTTAAAATCATTAATTGATGTGGTTATTTTTTGAAATTTACTAGTATCCATATTTGTAAATTTTGAAATTGTATTGATATAATTTATAGAATTATTTAATCCTATTAATGAAAGATTATTAACACCATTGTATAATGATATTAAATTATTATAATGTGATTGTGCTCCAAAAGCATTATTATTTGATAAAGAAATAATATTATTTAAATAAAAATTACTAAAAGTTATGTTAAATACATCCATTGGTGTCTCTATTTGAATGGATTTTGCAAATGTAAGTGCTTTATTTTGGTCATCATATGTAAGTAATGAAGCACGAGTAATATCAGCAGGTGTTAAAAGATCACGACCAATAATAGGAGTATAGTCGGAAATTAATGAATGTGAAATATAAAAAAGTGAAAATAAAATTAAAAGAGAAATTTGTTTGTACATTTTATTATTATAGTATTAATTTATATATATATAAAAAGAAATGATTAAAGATAAGATAAAGAGATAAAAGTTTAATAGTTGAATATTTAAAAAAAAAAAATGAATAGAAAAATTTTCTTTTATACTAAAAAAAAATAAAAAAATATCTTTTAATAAAAAAAATGCTAACTCAACATTTTATTACAGAGAAATTATTTTTTTTTTTAAAAGCAAAGGCTCAAACACTATTTTCAATTATTTTTTTTTTGAAAAAACACAATCTAGTTGAATTTCATGAGTTTCTAAGTGAAAAACATGCTTAAAATAGTCATCAACATTTGCAGATTCTCAAAAAGTTGGAAATATTTTATTTTTTTTTTTTTTTTTTTTTTTTTTTTTTTTAATATTTTATTTTTTTATTTGTTTTACTGCCACGAACACATTTTTCTTTTTATTTAAAGAATAACTCGTAACAACATTAAATTGTTTCTTTATTTCCTGAAAAAAGAAAAAAAAAAAACCCCACAAATGAAGAAAAAAAAAAACCAATAATTCGATAAAAAGGAGTGATTACAAGAAATTTCTCTTTTTTTTTTTTTTTTTTTTTTCTTCAAAAAAAATATGCGCAGTTGAAATTTTTTTTTTTTTTTTTTTTAACACATTTGCTCATGATTACAACAACCATTCAATATTAGAGTGTAAAATAAACTTTATAATTCTTCAAGTTCTGCACAATCTTCATATTCATGTTCATATGCTATGGCCGACACATCGATAGTTGTTGGTGAGACAAAATTTTCATCGTTATCTACAGCCGCATGTTTGTCATTTGGAGGTAATTCTTTTATAAATTTCTTAATAATGAGTCCTTTGTAAATAAATGAAAATATTACAAGTGACCCAATAGATGCTACACCTAAAACACAAGTAATAATAACTATATTTCTTGTTCTACTATTTTGTTTTGGTGTTATTGTTGTTTCTATTGGAGTTGGAGTTGGAGTTGGAGTTGGAGTTGGAGTTGGAGTTGGAGTTGGAGTTGGAGTTGGAGTTGGAGTTGGAGTTGGAGTTGGAGTTGGAGTTAGAGTTGGAGTTGGAGTTGGAGTTGGAGTTAGAGTTGGAGTTGGAGTTGGAAGTGTTGGAGTTGGAGTTGGAGGTGTTGGAGTTGGTGTTACTGTTGGAGTTTCTGTTTCTGTTGGAGTTGAGTTGCATAAATAGTTATCTGTATCGATTTTAATTGTATTTCTATAGTAGTCACATTGTTGACAACCACAAAAAGTATCATTTTTTGTAAGAACGTCGCTCCTAAAGTATATATATGAATTATAGCCAACAATAGGAAAGTCAGTTGATGTTAGGTCTAAACCCAATAAAGTTAGTGTACTGTTTACTGTATTGAATAAATGACTTGATGAGTTGATAAATGTATCAAATTCAGTAAACGAAAACATCAATTGACTATTTTCAATAAAAACTAAATCGTTTTCGATTATATTTGGTTGACCTTTTTGTAAATAGTTTACTAACTCTATTTTTGATTCCTTTATAACTGTAAGTGATGGTGCATAGTCATACACATCATATTTATCTGTACTATTGAGAGAAAGTGGTGATGTTGGATATGTATTTGAAAAGTTTACATTTAAAATTGGAATACCAAAACATTGATAAAAATATAAAAAAGTAGATATTTGATTATTGTAAACATTTAGTTGTAGGGATGAAAGTGTAGAGTTGATTAACATAATAAATGGATTCACTGAGAAATTATTGTTTGAAATGTAGGCTGGGTCAGAAGGATTGGAATAAAAATCACCATTCTTTAAAAAAATAAAAGGAGTTGTTAAAAATGTACTATTATCTAAAACTAAAGGTCTCATGATATTACCACCAACTATATAAATTGGTGAGACATAATGGCTTGTTGAGTTTGGTGTAAATAAAATTGATGACGATTTTAAGTTAATGGCAGCTGTAGATATAAAATATACACCTACTGGCCTAACATTGTAAATCTGATCTAAACTCTTTGGATAAATCAATACTATACTACTTGATTGGTAAATTTTTGAAAATTGGAAGTAAACTGAAATGGATTTCGTTTTATCTACAGGTGTTGGGTTTGTTTCTTGATTAACATTTATTTTAGCAATTGTTTGGTCCCAATTTATAAAATTTATATATTGAAAAAAGAATCCTCTTGTTGATGAACATGGGTATGTTGAATTTGGTTGATCTCCTTCAAGAACGGTCAAGAATGGTTTTATTGAGTTTGATCCATATATATTAATGTTTGAACTAGTAATACTGGGTTTAATCCATAACGTACCACAATAATTATATAAATTACCCAATGAAACTACTGTTGACTCGTTAATGCTACCAAATATAATAATGTTATTTGAAGCACCATTTTTTGATACCATTATCGCTTTATTACCAGCATCTTCTAAAGTTGTACAAATTGGTTCACCACTTAATCCACATTCCTCAAAAGAACTATAAATTCTATCAACATTATAATTAACTGAAATGTCTACAGAAAAAATAAAACTAATATTTAATAAAATAAATATGCAAAGATAGTATAACTCTTTAATCATATATAAATTTTTTTTGTTTCAAACAAAATAAAAAAACAAATTTTTTCATTTTTTTTTTTTTTTCCAGCAAAAAAATTTATAAAAACATCCACTCGTTTTTGTGATTTCATACTTTTTGAAATAAATTTTCAAAAAAACAGCCTTAAATATACATATGTATTCTATTTTAAATTTATAGCACATGCATATTTAAGGCTGTTTTTTTAAAAATTTATTTTAAATTTTTTTTAAAAATTTTTATTTTTCCTCAAAGATTGTATTTTGTTTTCTTAATGTGATTAATTTTTTTTTTTTTAGAATCTTAAATTCTGGTTGTTTTATTTTTTTTTAATTTAATTATTATTATTTTAATTTTATTTAAGTTCATTTTTTAAATATTAATTATTACAAAATATATAAGTATAAAAACAATTACAAACTTTGTTTTGTTTTTTTTTTTTTTTTTTTTTTTTTTTTTTTTTTTTTTTTTAAGATAATGCAGAAGTTTGTTGTTGTACTGGAGAGGAAGTTGAGGAGAAGGTTACAGGTTTACTACCACTTGAATTTAATACACCACCACTATTTGGAGGACTACCAACGTTAGTGGTATTATTTGAGGCAGAAGTTGGAGTATTAGTCGCTGTTGGTGGTGGTCCAGAGATTGTTTGTTTTCTATTTTGAATAGGTTTTGTTGAAACTTTACCACGACCTCTAATTGTTTCAGCTTTTCTCTTTAAGAGTTGTTCAAAATTTGGATTACTATGAATATTTGATTTGATTGATTGAACCCAACTGTCCATTTCAGCCATATTAGCAGCGGCGATAAAGTAGGCGGCATGATTTGCTTGAACCAAAGTACCATCTGAATTTAATTTACAAGCTTTCATTTGTTCCTGAGAAGAATGAAGCATAAAGCAAAACTTCTTCTGTGGATCAATTGTGACGACAACATTCTCCAATGGAATGATACCACAAGGTTCATGGTCTTGAGGTGTCTTATAGTAGAGTAAACAATTGGCAGTCAATATGAACCAACGTTTCTTCCAAGTTTTAATTCTACCACCTTGTTTAGTTAACCAACCTTTCTTTTCAACATGTTGATTTGCTTGATTACCATCACGCTCCATCTTTATCTCATTCGTAACGATTTTGTCATAAAGATTCTCCATAAAGTCTGGTGGTAAATCGTCACCACTATTGATGCCACTATTATTACGAAGGAATTCAGCTTTTGTCATTTTCTTTTTAATGTTTGGATTGTGAGCGTCAGTGTTTAACATAATCACAGAGAATGCCAAAACATAGACTGCATCATTGTTTACAAACACTTTGTTATCTGGATTATGTTGATAAAATTGTGATGCAAATTTCTCCATCATACGATCAATCTTTTGTGCCTCACCTGGTAATCTAAATGTAAGAAGATATTTACGTAAAGCCACATCGAAATCTAATCCTGAAAAATCTAATTCATCGACAAATGCATGTAGTACTTGTAAATTGAAATCATCACCCTCACCAATATATTCACCTATGGCTTGTTTTGAAAGTTCGCTATGAGTGAGAAGGAAATGTGCAACCTCTTTTGGATTCTTTTCACTTATCAAACCATTGACAACAATGAATTCAATGCCTTTCTTTGGATGACTATTGAATTGTGCAATTGCAGCCTTGACTAATAAAAGTTTTTGTTTCTCTGCTGCCAATTGTTCCATATCCTCTTTAGCTTGTTGTTCCAATGCCAATTGAAGTTCATCAACTTCATGATTTGATGATTCTCGTTTATTGACGATTTGATAGATTTCATCATGGTTCTCTGTGCCAAAAGTTTTTGTAAAATCAACCGATGAACGTAAACTAACTTGATCTAAATCGGCACCTGCTCTAATGAGAACACGTGCAACATCTGAATGGTTCTTTTTAATTGCGTAAACCAATGGTGTTTTACCTGCAAAATTTTTAGCGTCGATACGTGCTTTAAATTGAATTAACACATCAACGGTATCACGAGCACCTGCTGCACTTGCTAAATGTAATGGTGTACTTGAATGAGTATCAACGGCGTTAACATTTGCTCCCTTTTTCAAGAGGATTCTACAGCAATCAGAGTGACCATTATAGGCGGCATTATGTAATGGTGTTCCACCTTGACTATCTTTGACCTCCAATTCTGCACCACTTCTAATCAAAGTTGCCAAACATTTACTTCTACCATTGAATGCTGCCTTGTGCAATGGTGTTGCACCTTGACTATCGACAATACCAATGGGAGCACCTTTATCAACCAATAACTTTGCACATGATGAATGACCATTAAAAGATGCCTTGTGTAATGGTGTTGCTCCTTCTTCATCTTTGATATTGATTTGTGCCTTGTAACGAATAAGTAAATCAACCATATCGATTAATCCATTGAATGCTGCTAAATGAAGTGATGTTGACTGACGACTATCTCTACAATCTATCATAGTTGGATCCAAGTATAAGAGATATTCACAAACTTCTTTATGACCATTGAATGCTGCTTTGTGTAGAGGTGTTTCACCCATCTCATCGACCATATCAATCTTGGCACCTAACTCTATCAAACGTTTTGTCAATTGTAGATTACCATTGAAACATGTATGATGTAATGGTGTTACACCTTCAATATCGACACAGTTGATATTTTCACCATTTCGAACCAATTGTTCAACACAATCGACATACCCAGCCGATGCTGCATTATGTAGTGGTGAAATGCCATGAATGTCACGAGGGTCTACTTTTGCTCCTTTTTTCAATAATAATGATACACAACCTGAATGACCACTAAACGATGCTTGATGTAATGGTGTGATACAATCATTGTCCACTGCGTTCACTTTAGAGTCTGCTTTAATCAATAACTCGACACATTGCGGATTACCACCTGCTGATGCATGATGTAATGGTGTTTCACCATTGGTTGTCACTGCTCTTGGATCTGCTTTACCATTCAATAAATATAATACACATTCTGCTGATGCAAATAATGATGCTTTATGTAAAGGTGTACCATTTTTATCATCTTTGGTATTAATATCTACACCACCTTTTTCGACCAATAGTTTGATACACTCTAAATGTCCTCTACTTGATGCCCATTGTAAGGGTGTATTACCTGCTGAATCTTTAATGTTGGCATTTGCTTTCTTGTCCAATAGAAAGTTTACACATGCTGCTGATCCACAAAATGCTGCATGATGTAATGGTGTTCTCTTTTCAGAGTCGGGTGTATCTGGTGATGTTGCTGAATTATTCAAAAGATTCGATAACTTTTCAATGTCACCTGTCGATGAATAATAATGTACAGACGGTCTTGTTGGTGCTGAATTTGAATGTTTTGTTGTTGCTGATGTTGTTGTTGTTGACCCTGTATTCTTTGTTGAGTTTGATGTCGATCCCATTTTACTACAAATTTTTTTTTAAAAAAAAAATTTTCTTTTTTCCTTAACTAATTTATATTTTCTTTTCCCTATTCCACAATATTATTCCTTTATTTTACTCTTTTTTTTTTTTTTCTATATTTCTATTTTCGTAATATTGAAAAAAAAATATTAGAATGGTGGTTAACTCAAAATAAAATTAAAAAAAAAAAAATAAAAAAAAATTAAAAAATATAAATATAAAATACAAAATAAGCATACAAAAATAAATAAAAAAATGTAGTGTTTATTTTTATCGTTTTTTTTCTATATAAAAAATAAATTTGCTTTTATAGATTTTCTTTTTTTTTTTTTTTTTTTTTTTTTTTTAATAAATAAATAAATAAATAAATAGTTCTAGTTATTTTATTATAATAACGATAATTGACATTATTATTATTATTGTTGTTGTTGTTGTTGTTGTTGTTGTTGTTGTTGTTATTATTATAAAAAATATTTAGTTTTCTATAAAGAAAAAAAAACCTCAATCAAAAAAAAAAAAAAAAAAAAATTAAAATTTTAAAATAAAACAATATAAAATAAAATATAAAAATCTTAATGATTATTATTAATTTTTATTTATTTTGGATATTATTTATTTTTTGTATTTTTATATTTTTTATATGTATCTTTAATTAAATAGTTATTTTTGTTTTATTTCATTTTCTTATTTTAATTTTAATTACTATTATGTATGTATAAATTATTATTCTTTTTGATGAAAGTGTGAATGGGAGGTGTGTTTTTGTATATTTATATACATATATATTTGTGTGTGTGTCTGTGTGTCTGTGTGTCTGTGTGATAATTCAATTATTATTATTACTACATAATAATCGAAAGTGACAGATAAAGAGAGAAAAAAACATAAAATAAAATTATGGTACACTAATATGATATAGTACTTATTATGGTTTTCATCATAACAAAATTATGAAAAAAACAAAAAAAAAAAAATGAAATAAATGGAGAAGAAAAAAAAAGAAAAAAAAAGAAAAAAAAAGAAAAAAAAAGAAAAAAAAAGAAAAAAAATTGTGTATGATATAATTTATTATTTAATACCACTTGTTATTATTTTAAAATGGTATTATAAATAATGACACTATAATCAATTACCCCACCCTTTTTTTTTTTTTTTTTAGTTTATATAAATATATATTCACAAATATTAACAAATTATAATAAACAAAACAAAAAAAAAAAAAAAAAAAAAAAAATAAAAGCATCGTTTTTGTGTTTACTTCAATAATAAAAAAAAAAATACCACTGTTGTTGATAGAGTGTTGTGGGGAAAGGGGGTGGGGTGGGGTGGTAGGTGTGAGAGAACATATGTTCTCCAACACAATTAATCTTTTGTTTTTTTTTGTTTTTTTTATCTTTTTTTTTTTTTTTTTTTTTAATTAATCTATTGCAATTGTTTGTTGGCGATGATATCTCAACATAATTTTTTTTTTTTTTGGTGATGTTATATTTTTAGATACTATTTGTGCGTGGAGTGTGGATAATGTTGATCAAAGATTAATTTTAAATTGAGCTACAATTAATTTATATTGTATTGTTGTCGTTGTTATTATTGTAATTGTTGGTTTTATTGATTATTTGTATCTCATTTTCAACCACTACTGAATATATAAACTATCACACACATAAATCTTTTTTATTTCTCTTACCTTTATTTATTACTATAAAATTCGCTATTATTAATATTATATCAAGAAAGAAACTAAAGATTAATAAATAAATAAATATATAATGTACAAATACTACTTAAAAAAAGTAGTTTTTTTTTTTTTTTTTTTTTTTTAAATAATTATTGAAAAAAAAATCTACTTTTGGTTCATTAATTCATAAAAAAAAATAAAAATAAAATAAATATAAAAAAATTCCAAAAAAAAAAAAAAAATTTTTTTTTTTTTTTTTTTTTTTTTTTTTTTTTTTTTTTTTTTTTTTTTTTTCATAAATTTAATAATGTCACCATTCTTGATAATAGTTTTTTTATTTTTTTTTATATTATAATTTTTTATTAATTAATTACTATTTTCGAAATTGTAATTGGTAATAATTTGTATTTTATAGTTTATTTATTATTTATTTATTTATTTTTTTTTGATGAAAATCTGAAAATCTTTTTTTTTTTTTATGAATAAAATTAATATTTGGATAATTTTTTAAGGTATTGTGTAAATAATCAATATAGTTTAAAAGTTGATCATTTTCAAAATAAACCAATTCAAAAGATTTTAAATGATTTCCATGATTTTTAAATAATGGTTCAATGATACTATCTTTATCCATATCCTCAATACACCCGACGATTGGACTATAGATCACTTTCTCTAATTTACAATTCGTATGAGCTAAAATCCATTTTATTAAATCTAGAAATTTACCATTTTCTTTATTATAAACTGATTCAAATATATTATTTGATATATCAATTCCACCATTATTACCATAATTATAATCACTGTTTAAATAATTATTATTATAATCTCTACCAATAATTTTTAAAGTTTTCAAACTTGGTAAATTCATTGGAAATGTATAATATGTTGTATCCCATATATCAAATTTAACATTATTATTATTATTACGGTTGCTTATTATTTGTTTTTCACTAATATTAATACAACCAATACAACCACTATAATTACAACTACAATTACTATTACTATTATTATTATTATTATTATTATTATTATTATTATTATTATTATTATTATTATTATTATTATTATTATTATTATTATTATTATTATTATTATTATTATTATTATTATTATTATTATTATTATTATTATTATTATTATTATTATTATTATTATTATTATTATTATTATTATTATTATTATTATTATTATTATTATTATTATTATTATTATTATTATTATTATTATTATTATTATTTGAGAAAGTTGATGAAGATGATGGTAAATATAAACCAGTATCAAATGATAGATATTCTAATTGATTAAAAACTTTTAAAATTTTATTAAAAGGTGTTGAATAAATTAAACCTTTATAATCAATTATTGAAATTGGTTTTTTAAATAAACAAAAATTAGAATCATATTGAATTTCATAGTAAAAAAATGATTCATATCCTATTTTAAATTGTGATTGAATTTTATGCCAATTGATTTCAAAATTTAAACAATGTGATAATAAATTATAAAATTTCCAATTTGTTAATGCTATTGAATAAATATCGTTTTTAATTTCATTAAATATAAATGTTGATAAATGAATACCATATTTTGATTTAATTAAATCATCAATTAAAATTAATCGTTTATTTGATGACGAATTTTCTATTGTTGAAGAAGTAACAATCGTTTTCATTTGATCTTTAACCCTATCATATGATAATAAAATTACTATAATTTTTATAATTATTTCATTTGGTAAAATTTCAATATTATTATTATTATTATTATGTTGTTGTTGTTTTTGTTGTTGTTGTTGTTTATTTTTTTTTAATATTTTTAATTTATTATTATTAATTTCCATTTTATTAAAATACTTAAAAATTGGTTTAAATAAATACTTTTCATTTGTAATATTTAAACCGTTTTCAATGATTTCAATGAATTTTAAAATAAAAGAATGTTCTTGATTATCTTGATTATTAAATTCATTATAACACATTTTATTAGCTAATAATGATTTTAAAAGAAAAGATAAATTGAAATTTGTAATTAATAGATTAAAAATTTGAATTTCATTATTTTTTGAAAAGAATAATTTCAATTTCTTTTTCTCTGATAGTATAATTTGTAAAAGATCAGATGTATTTCTTTGATTATCATATAGATTTGTTGATTTATGGTAATATTTATTATAGAATTGAACTACATTAGGAATTATATTTGATTCTCCTGAATCTAAAATTAAAGATGATAAATATCTAAAGAATTCATTCCTATTAAAAATTGATTTATTATTAAAGTATTGAAAGTGTTGAATTGCAATAAATAATCTAATGGTTTCTTTTTCATTGAATTTATAGGTTTCAAAAATTTCAATAAATTCTTCATATGGTACAATTGAGTATTCTGTATCTTCATTACCATTTTCATCCTCTCCTACTATATAATATCCAAATGATCTTAATAACTCAATTGAAATTTGTTCAATTGCTACCTTATTTTCAATTAATTGATTTATAATTGATTTTCTATTATTTAAATAAATCCTTTCATAATAGGATTTATCAATTAAAATTTTATCATTTATATCTATTGTAAATAATAATGAAGATTCATTAAATTTATTTGAATGTTTTTCAAATAATTTTTTAATATCCAAATTTATTTCTTTCATTAATTATTAGTATATTAATACTATTAAAATTATTATTATTATTATTATTATTATTATTATTATTATTATTATTATTATTATTATTATTATTATTATTATTATTATTATTATTATTATTATTATTATTATTATTATTATTATTATTATTTTAAAATTATTATTATTATTAAAATAAATTATAATAAATATAAAAAATATATATATTATTTATGAAATTCATTTCTAAAAAAGAAAATCGCTAAAATGGTGGTATTTCTCTTATAAGCATAAACTGGTGCTTACTTTGGAAATTTCATTAATTTTTATTTTTTTTTTTGTTATTTTTTTTTAATTTTATTTTATTTTATTTTTATTTTATTTTATTTTTTTTTTTTTATTTTATTTTATTTTATTTTTGTTTATTTTTTATTTTTTATTTTTTTATTTTTTAATTTTTTTTTTGATCACTGGTTATATTCATAATAAAATCTGTCATCATTGGTGGTGAGGCAGTTATTTTGGTTTGTCTCTATATATTTTTAGCACAAAATATCCCCTCAATCGGGTTGAAATCATTATGATGTTATAATTTTTTTATCATTAAAAAAAAAAAAATTTCAAAAAACTCAAAATCAACCCCCAGTCTTCACTTGATTTTTTTTCATAATCATAAAAAAATAAACATCATAATGATTCTTTCTATAAAGGGTTTAATAACAATATATTTATTGAAAAAAAAAAAAAAATTAGAAAAAAAAAAAAAAATGTGTGTTGTGTGTGCAAACAAGTTTGAATTTTTCTAAAATTTTTTTTTTTTTTTTTTTATGTTTATCTTTCACCAATTGAATACTATTAGTTTTTTATAATAAAAAAAAAAAGAAAAATAAAAAAAAAACAAATAAAAAAATAATAACCAAATAAAAAAAAAAAAAAAAAAAATAATAATAATAATAATAATATTTTATTATGGATAATAGTATTTTTAGTGGGAATAACCAAAATAAAGTATTAATAATTGATAATGGTAGTGGATATATTAAGTCAGGTTTTAATAGTGAAATAAATATAGATAGAATTCAAAAGATACCGACAGTGATTGGAGATCCACGTTTTAAGAGTATTATGATGGGTATGGGTAAGAAATCTCATTATATAGGATCGGAATGTTATGAAAAATCCAACAAGGGTATATTGGACCTCAGAGAGGATATTATAAGTAATGGTATCATTCAAGATTGGGATGGAATCGAAAAGCTATGGGAACATATACTATTCGATAGTTTTTACGATAATGTCGAAGATGAAAACGATCATGAGGATGGTTGTTGTTGTAATAATGGTGGTGGATGTGACGGTGGTGAAACACCTATACTCATAACTGAGACATTAAATAATCCTAGACAGAATCGAGAGAGAATGGCTCAGATTCTCTTTGAAAAGTTTTCAATACCATCATTGTATATTACAAATCAACCAATCCTCTCATACTATTCATCGTCATCATCCCAATCGAATACCAATGGATTGGTGGTAGAATGTGGTGATGGCCTAACTCAAATAGTACCAATCAAATTGGGTCAGCCAATCAAAGAATCCTCTCTTTTCATTAATAATATATCTGGTAATTTAATCTCTAAAACAATCTATCAAAATATATTAAAAGAAGTTGATCAACATCTCTTAGATTCTGAAATTATTAATAATATCAAAGAGAGATTTGGTACCATTGATGAATTATCATTAGTAAATAAAAATTATAATTATAACAATAATATTCAATCATATAAATTACCAGATGGTAAAACTATTGAAATTAAAAATGATATAATAAATAATAGTATTGAAGAATCACTATTCAAAAAGGGTGATCATAGTATTCATCAAATGATTAATAGTTCAATAAACTTATTATCTTTAAATAATAGCATTGATAATATTAATAATAATAATAATAATAATAATAATAATAATAATAATAATAAAAATAGTAAAGATGACTTGGATATTAAAAGCTTTTATAACAATATAATTTTATCTGGTGGTACAACTATGTTTCCTGGTTTCGCACAACGTTTAAAAAATGAGTTGCTAAATTTAATAAATAGTGATAATAGTAACAACAGTTATATCAATATTATTGCACCTGAAAATCGTAATTATTCAGTATTTAAAGGTGCTTGTATGATTTCTTCTCTCTCAACATTTAGCTCAATGTGTGTTTCTAAAGAAGACTATAATGAATTGGGTTAAATAATAATAATAATAATAATAATATAATAATAATAATAATAATAATAATAATAATAATAATAATAATAATAATAATAATAATAATAATAATAATAATAATAATAATAATAATAATAATAATAATAATAATAATAATAATAATAATAATAGTAATAATAATAAATTATCATTATTACAGTATATAATATTTAAATGTAAATGAAAAAAAAAATAAAAAAAATAAAAAAAAAAATAAAGTGTACAGATATTCAAAAGAGTTAATTTAAATTTAAGGAATCTACTTTTTTATTTATTTAATTATTTTTTTATTATAATTATTATTATATTTTTTAATGAATTACTTCAATTTTACCAAACGAACCCTTGTTTACATGTTTATGGCATTAAAATTTTAAACTGTGTCAATTATTTGTTTAATATTTAAATACCAAAAGATAAAAAAAACAGAAAAAGAATATACAACAACAACAACATATTGTGTTGTAAATTTACCCAAAATAATTTTTTGGTAGATATCATCTTCAAATAATAATTATTATATTATTATTAAAAGAACATTGGAACAGAAAAAAAAAAAAAGAGTTTTTTATTCTTGTTAAACTGCATTTAATAACATACAATATTTATTTCAAACAATTAAATATTTTGATAAATCAATATTAAAATAATCACGTAATAAATCCATTCTTCTTTGATGAAATTCATTTTGTAAAATGTAACCAGATTCAAAAGTGTTTCTTAATTTTTCATAATCTTCTTTATAATCTTGATTATTATTTGCATTCAAATCTTTAATAAGTTTATCAAATATTTGATTTTGTTTAATTGAATTATTTTGATAAAAAACATTTATACTACTATTGTCGTGGCTACTAATTTTGTTAATGTTATTATTATTCTCATCATTATTATTATTATTACTGTTAGCTTCAGAATAGTATGAAAAACTATGATTGTCAACTTTTTCATAATAATTATTGACTTCATAACCATAATCATTATTATAAAATGGTTCTGGTTCAATGTAGTATACTTCTTCTTGATATGGTTGGTCATTATATTCAAAAGTACTACTATTATGTGAATATTCTTGTTGTTGGTCATATTCATTATGTTGTAGAGTCTTTGAATTTATCTTTTCTAAATCTTCTGGTTTAATATATTTCAAAGCAAATCTTCTGACTCTTTTATCACTAATTTCAAATGTTTTTACTTTATTATTATTTTTATTATTTTTGTTATTATATTCTCTATCTATTTCTTCTTGTTTAATAAATTGATTTAAAAATCTATTATATGATAGTTTTTCAGCCAATAATTGATACTCTTCTTCAGTTAAAACTTTAATTTCAACACTATTGATATCAATGCCATCATCATATACATCATCTTTATGATCAATATAATTTGTATTATTACTATGATTATAATCAAATGTATTTTTAAATTTTGTTGAATTTTTAGTAAATGATGATGATGATGCATATGCACTAACATATTCTGTAACTTGATTTTCATCTTCATAAACTTTTTTATTAATTAATATTGTTTTGGACTGTTTTGATTTCTTTAATTTAAAACCACACTTTTTTTCATCACCTTCATGATCATTAATTCTATCACATTTATAATCAATATTATCCTGTACATTTCTATTTGAATCGTTTTTAAGTATTTCTTTTTTTTGTAAATATAATGGATATCCTCGTTTGACTTCGTCATTTGGTGTTAAATGAAAAGGTTTATCATTATATGAAAATCTTCTATAAAATGAATAATATCCATATTGATTTTGGTTTTGATTTTCACATCTATATGGATTTTTATAATTTACTTTTCTAACATAAATTCTTGATTCAGTAATTCCTATAACTTTTGCTAAATTAAAATCGCCACCACTTTTTGATTTATAGGATATTAAATCATTTATTTTAAAATTATATTTAAAAAAACTTTTTAAACCACTATCCCATTTAACTGATAATGTTTCATTAACTTTGTTTGAAATTTCGGGTTCATACATATTACTTTACTTTTTTATGAAATAGTATAAATTTATTTATACAGATTAATGTGTAAAAACTTTATATTAATTTTCTAAAAAAAAAAAATTTCTAAAAAAAATGTGAGAATATTCTTTGAATAAAAAAAAAAAAAAAAAAAAAAAAAAAAAAAAAAAAAATATCTTAAAAAAAAAGAACAAAAAACAAAAAAAAAAAAAGAAAAATCAAAAGAAAAAAATTTTTTTTTTTTTTTTTTAATAACCAGGTTGCTTGGTGATGTTTGGGTAATGCAATCGTGTAGATCTCAAAAATATGAAAAAAATAAAATTTTAGCAATAAAATAAAACTGTTTTATTAAATTGGGTGAATTTATAGGATCACCTTAATATAATTTTTTTTTTTTGAAATGCTATTTTAGATTTTTGGAACTGTCAAACTATGTGAAGATAGTGATATTGCTTGATTGAATAATTCGTTTACATCAACTATAAATTCTTCAGATGAGTTAATAAAATTTCTTAATTGATATTCAATTAGAGTAATTTCAATTAAATAATTTTTAAAATTAATCAATTTTAAAGATGCTGCAATGTTTTTATCTGTAATGAATGGATCTTGAACAATGAATTTACTTCTTTTAAAGTTTTCAATGATTGCTGATTTTTCAATAATAACACCTCCTTTTGAGATACAAATTGCATTTTTATTATAGTTGAAGGTTGAATAATAAAAAAAGAATTGATAAAACAATTGGCCGATGTTGAGAGTATTTAATTTTGAGTTGAATCCAATTGTTGTATGATCATAGTATTTGATTAAATAATTTTCAACTCTAATGTTCGATTTTAATCGAGCAGTGGTCAAAGGTCCTAATAGATTTGATGATTGTTGAAGGTTTGGTAAAATTGGTGGTGATAATTGTTGAAGGAAATGAATAACCATATTAGCTAAACAAAACGACGAAAGAGTATCCATTGATGCATTATTTAAATCTTTACTGATTGCCCACCATTTAACTAATAATATTAAATCTTTAACTCTTGAATCAATATTAACATATTCAAGTAGTAACAATGAATTATGTTTACCAATCGATGAGTCACTACACATATCGAAATGAATACCTGTTTTTAAATCTTTGAATCTAATAATTGGTACTTTGGCATCGAATCTTTTCTCTTGAATTTTATATTCACCAGTTTTATTTAAAAATGATGATACTTGACATAATGGACTTTTATCTTCTTTATGTTGCATTGTAAATGATACATCTAAATCACTACCATTTAATGATAGTCCACTAATGAATGATCCATAGATATCTAGTGTACTTGTTGCAAATCCACCTAATAATATTTTTTTCAATTTATTAAAACTTTCTTGTTTGGTTGTTGTTTTTTTACATTCAATCTTTGATTTAATTAATTCTAATTGATTTGAAACTTTTGAAAAACCATTTTTACTATTGTTGTTGAAACTACTTAAAATTGAATTATTTAAAATGTTATTTATATAATTTGAGAGGTTAAAACAACAAGCTTTGAAATTATCACGAAGAATTTTCTTGCTACGTAAGACACTTGAATCAAATTTACCTAAAAGATTTATATTGTGTAATTGTTTGATAAAATTTAAAATTATTGATGGATAATTTTGATCAACTATTAATTTACTCTTATGAAATGTTTCATTTATCAAATAAACTTGATTATTATCATCATTATCAAAAATATCGTCGTCATCATCATTATCATTATCATCATCTTGCTCTTGATTAATAGTTTTACGAATTTCTAAAACATCAAAACCATCTTCATCACAACTGCTAAATTGTTCATCATCTTCATCAATTTCGACCATATCTTCATCACAACTGCTAAATTGTTCATCATTTTCATCAACTCCGACCATATCTTCATCACTATTATTAATATATATATCAAATTCATCATTTTCTAAATGTTCTTTTTCAGTTATTAAACCATCTGGATATAATAAATCGAATTGAATAGTTTCTTTTTTTAATCTATTGACATCATTTGAATTGATTGAAAAAAAACGTTGAATTGATTCAATATACTGAATATATGGGCCCCAAGTACTATCTTTTTGTAATAATTTTTTATTACCAATTATAAATAAACCAATCCTTGCTCTAGTGATAGCAACATTAATTCTTCTTCTGTCAGAAAGGAAACCAATATCTTGATTTCTTACACAACTAAAAATGATAATATCTTTTTCAGCACCTTGAAAACCATCGACTGTATTACATGTAATCTCTAAAGGTTGGTTGAATGATTTCTGATATTTTTCAATCTCTTTTCTTTGTAATTTATAAGGTGTAATAATACCAAATGAAAATGATTTACAAATTGGATGATCTTGAACAAGCTTCTTTATCAAAGTGAAAACCATTTCAACCTCTAACAGGTTTCTAATTGAAAGATTTTCACGTTCTTCCTGACTATCTGTAACATCAAAGAATGCAATTGGACCATAGGATCTATCATTGTGAAAATTATTTTGAAACGATTTAACATTATCACCATCTTTTAATCTATCACGATAGAATTGGTTCGAAGGGAATCTTGATATCAATGGATGCATACGATATTGAGTATCCAACATTGTTACTGGCAATACCTTTGATAAACGCTCAAACAATGATATGGATAATCCATGATCCCTACTCTCCTTTGAGAATATAGTTGGTGGTAATTGAAGAGGGTCACCAACTAATATCAATTTTTTTACACCTAAACCCAATGGAATTAATGTAGAAGGTTCAATTGATTGTGTTGATTCATCTACGATTACAATCGATGGTTGAAAATGACTACAAACTATTTCTAAACCACTTCCTGATAATGTCGAATATAAAATATTGGCCCTCTTGACTGCTTCTAATCTGGTTCGAAAATCTTTGAAAAAAATTTTATGAAGATCTGGTGATATCATATCCTCTTTACCAATACGAACCATATTTGGTAAATAGGTTTTACCATCTACATCCACTAGTTTTCTTTGAAGAATTCTTTTTGCGATTTCGTCAACTGCAACATGAGATGGTGCACAAATTAAAATTTTAAAAGATGGATTGATTGCCATTAAAATTGAAACCAAGGAGTGAATTGTATGAGTTTTGCCAGTTCCAGGTGGACCTTGAATTAATGTTATGCCTTTTTTACATAGTGATTCTTTAATGGCCAAATACTGTGAATCATTTAAACTAGACATTAACATTGAATTAACCAGCGATGGAATTATATACTTTTTACTAACCATTAAATCGTGAGCATCAATATTAGGTTTTAGAATCAATGGTAATAAAAGTGGGGATTTCTTAACTCTATCTAATGCTTTCAATTCTCTGTGGAATGTAACATAGTTTGAAATTTTAATAAATGACAACCGACTTTGTGGTGAAATTGAATATAGACTATTAATTAAGGCTTTAGTTGAATCAGACATTAAAAAATTAACATTGATAGTTTGAAAATTATTTTTAAATTCGGTGACATTTGTAATTTTACCCATTGCAAATTGAGGTTCCATAAAAGTATCATAGCATTTAAATAATAGTAAATCTTTTGAAAATACTTCATCTTGTCTTTCTTTATGTTCAACATACAATTTAGCATTAATAAATTGATCAGACAATTCTTCCAATCCTTTAATTACAATAGAATCATTCATTGGAATGGAATCTAAACCTAAAATTGTGCCATCTCGGTCAATTGAAATACCTTGAATTTCTTTAATACTTGTTACCAATTGAGATCTATATTCTTCGGTAAGTATTGGAGTGAATGAATCTTTATAATCTACTAAACAGTCATATTGATCAGATAATATACTAATACTATTTGCTTGAATCAATGAAAGCCTTGAAGGTGATGATTTTAAAAATACTTGAATAATTTGATCGCTATTCATTGAAACTACATCAACTTGATCACGAACCAATACTAAATTACCTGTATTATTTTTACTATTATTATTATTATTATTATTATTATTATTATTATTATTATTATTATTATTATTATTATTATTATTATTATTATTATTATTATTATTATTATTATTATTATTATTATTATTATTATTATTATTATTATTATTATTATTACTGCGATTTGATTTTGTTAGATTTTCTTGCTTCATGATTTGATGAATTTCACCGAATAAAATTTTTGAAACTATTATTAGTGATCCTAATCTTGAGGATTTGTATGGTGGAATATCTACTGAAACTTTTAATTTGGTCGATTTAAATTCACTTAAAAATGAATATAAAAATCTACCATTAATTAAATTGGAAATTGATAACTTTGATTTTTTTATATGCGTTTTAAATTCTTTATGAATTGATTCCCAACCCTTAATCTTTTTTAATTCATTTAATTGATATACTCTATTAAATTCTAAAATTGCGATCAATGTCATTGATTTATTAAATATTAAATCTTTTGAAGCAACTGAATCTTTAATAACACTCATCTGCCTTTTTAAATTTGCTTTTTCTGATTTTAATTTTTCATTGAATTGAGTCTTACTTGAATTTATTACATTCTTTATGGTTTTTAATGTTTCTTTGCAACGTGAGTGTGATTTTAATAATACATTAATTGAATTATAAATGTCACTAACATCATTTGGTTCTTTGAAAATTTTATATAATAAAAAACTGTTTGCTCTAGATATGATTGGTTGTGTTATTATTGCTGCTCTTGGTATTGTTTTTGTTGCTGCTGCTGCTGTTGTTGTTGTTGTTGTTGTTTTTTTTGTTGATGTTGTTGGTGTTGGTGTTGGTGTTGGTGTTGGTGTTGGTGTTGGTGTTGGTGTTGGTGTTGGTATTGATTTTGTTGTTAATGTTGATGTTGGTGTTTCTTCTGTGGTTGTAGATGTTGTTTTTATTGACATTGGTTGTGCTAGAGTGTTGTAATACAATTGTTTAATTTCGTTATATAATGAATTAACAACAAATGAAATACCAATATTTGATAATTTAAACTCTGGAATTATTACTTTGATGAAACCACAATAATTTAAGCTATAGTCAGAGGCTAAGGGTCCATTATATGATTTACTAATGAAATCTCTAAAAAGAAATGGACTTTGACTATTATGAAATGAACTTAATCGATTAAAATGTATTGATTGCAGACCAGCTGGTATTCGTTTTCTTTGATATAAACTATTACATTCGATCATTATTCTAAATGACACAAATTTATCAAATATTATTATTTCTTTAAATTGATCCACGCCTTTTAAAATTTCCCTCTTTGCATTTTTTTTTATTGTATCGATTTTTTTTATCATTCCTTTTTCTTCAATTAATTCTTTTAAATCCAATAAATCATTTTTAATGATTGGATTAATTATTATTGTTTTTTTTATTGAATCTGAAATTCCATCAACCCTATTTGATTTAAATATATTATTAAATAATTCAATTGTTGGTGTTGGTGTTGGTGTTGATGTTGATGGCTTTGGTTCTAGTTTTGGGTTTTGTTGTAAATCTTTAGACAATTTACATTGATCACTACTTTCAGCGCTGGCTATCTGTGGTTTTGAAATTTCTAAAATTTCAAAACTCGACTCCAATTC
>CM069767.1:375000-422500 GCA_036169595.1 Dictyostelium firmibasis
CAATATTACAAACAAATTCATTAAAATATTATTTAACATGGTTTGATAATATCTATTATTATTCTAATAGTGGCATTAATGGTGGTATTGTATCAGGTTCAATATCATTTCAAAATGGTGGTATTGCATTTAGTGGTTTCTATAAGAATCAATTCTATTTCTTCTCTGAACAAGGTATTATCAAATTAGATATTCAACCATTTGGTAGTGGTCAACTAGCAGGTTCTGAATTACATATTCAAGATACAATTAAAAATATTGATAGTTCTGATATCATGATGGATACTGATAATAGTGTTTCCTCTTCGAATACACCATCATCTACCATTACTAATAGCACCACCAGTACAATTGCAGTATCACCAATTTTATTTGATATACCAAAAGATGAGAATTTAATAGGTAGTAAGAGAAATAATGTTTTAAAGTTAATGAATTCATTCTCATTGAAACAACACACAAAAGTAGATCAATTTGTAAAAATTTGTAAAGGATATAATGATTTAGATCAAGTGATTCAGCAAGTTTCCCTCTGGATTATTGATCAACAACCAAATAGTAAATTCTGGGCAGATGATGGTAAATTGTTACATATGTTTGTAAAAGAGATCTCTGTACAATTGAATCAACAATTAGAGGATAAAAAGAAACGTCATAACTTTTTATTGACCTGTATTAAAGATACTGATTTATATAAACCCTTGACATCATCTACTAAAGAGATTTTAAAAAAGAATGAAATTAAAATTAAATGTGCA
Source organism: Dictyostelium firmibasis (assembly GCA_036169595.1). Classification (NCBI taxonomy): domain Eukaryota; phylum Evosea; class Eumycetozoa; order Dictyosteliales; family Dictyosteliaceae; genus Dictyostelium; species Dictyostelium firmibasis. The sequence continues at coordinate 375,759 of CM069767.1, forward strand.
ATCGAATTAAGAAACTATCAAAATCAACAAGAACAATCTAGAAAATCATCAAGTGGTACTACTAAAGGAAGTTCATCAATTTTTTCACAATTAATTGAATCATTGGTTGCAGAACGTAATCCAAATTGGACAAATATTGGTATGAACGTTTATGAGTTATTCTATAGTAATGTATCTGGTATTGATCAAATTTTAATTAATATTACAAGTAAATTGCAAGAATCATTACAACCACCACCACAACAACAACAACAACAACAACAACAACAACAAATTTTAACATCAGCAAATAAAGCACAAATTCTTTTAGAAAATTGTGAATTATTTTATTTAATTTCATCAAGTTTCCCAGTTGAATATTTAAATTCACCAATTATTCAAAATACATCCATATCAATTCATAATCTATTCCCAAAGGTGATTCAATCAGTTCTTAGTTTTATTCAATCAGAATTTCCAAATTATCATAGTAATACAATCGGTTTAGGTGTAGCAGGTGGTTCATCATCATCAACATCATCAAGCTCAACGATATTACTTAAAAAGGATTTAGGTATTCCAAATATTGATAAACAACTCTACGATCATCTATATAGATTAACAGAGAAATATTTATATTCATTAAAGACTAATCAATTTGAACAATTCAACCAATTCAAAACAAAACTAATTGAACCATTTGTAGAGTATGGTAAATTCCAAGAAGCAATTACATTGGCAAATCAATTCGATGATTTCTTTACATTAATTAATGTTTATTGTTGTCAACAAAAAAAACAACAAGGTTCATTGGGTGTGGCAATAACAAGCACAACAACATTAATTGATAGTAATAAACTTTTAATTGATTGTTTAACAAAGTTTGAAAAGATTGGTCAATTATCCAAAGTTTATGAATACATGTTAGAAAAGAATTTAAAGAGTGAATTACTTCAATTACCTTCAGATTTTAATGATAGTTTATTTAGATTCTTACAATCCAATACAGAATTATCTTGGATACATTCAATTAGAATGAAGAATTGGACCAATGTTTCAAATATTTTATATCAAAAATCAGTTTCAAATCAACATCAGCAACAACAACAATCCATAATGACATTAAAAGAAAAACAAAAACTATTAAGCTTATCAAAGGTTTCATTAATGGTATCAGGTGCAACCTCTTCCTCCTCCTCTACTTTGGAGTTACAATTGCAACCATCACAACAAATTCAATTGGATGTTATAAATCAAAATTTATCATTAATTAAATCACAAAAATTCTTTTTACCAGAATATAAGAATGTATTATCAGTTTCAGAAGTTATTCAATTAATATTACAACGTGAAATTGGTGATGAAGATCCAATGATTAATTTCGTTAGTTGCGTTGAAATCATTTCAGAATCACCATTATTATTAAAAAAAGAGGAAGTAAGAGAACTATTGAAATTAATTTTAGAATTATCTATTATCAATGAAACAGTTTTCTTTGAGAAATCAATCTCTGATATTCAATTAAGCTATAGTTTAAAGGAAACTAAATTCTTTAATTTAATCTCTCATCCACGTTTCCCAAAGGAAATTTCACTAATCTTATTGGAACCAATCATTGAAGATTATTATAAATCACATATTAACTCTGATAGATTCTCATCACCTGACAATAAAAGACAATTTGAAATTTCTGTCACAAGATTATTAGAATTATCAAAATTTGAAATTGGTCAAAAATAAAATTGAAAAATAAAAAAAAATAAAAAAAAAATAAAAAAAAGTAAAAAAAAAATAAAAAAAATTAAATAATTAAAAAAAGAAAGAAATGTATTTTTGTCTGTTTTATTTTATTTTTTTTAATATATTCACACAAATAGAAAAAAATAAAATTAAAAAAAAATAAAAAAAAATAAAAAAAAGTTAAAAACAAAAAAAACAAAAAGTTTTGTCGTTATAACTAATTTTTAATGGGGTTAATGTTTGTCGATAGTTTAGTTTTATAAAAATTTATTTAATTTAATTTTTTTTTTTTTTTTCATTGATTTTTTTTTTTTAAATTTTATTTTTTTTTATTTTTTTTTTTATTTTTTTTTTTTATTCCATTTCATTTTCATTTTCATTGTATTATTATATAATTTATTATTTTTTAAATTTTTTTTTTTTTTTTGTTAATCAAAAACTTTAATATAAATTCTTACAAAAATGATGGAAAAAAGTAAACCAAATGTTGTATTTGTTTTAGGTGGACCAGGTTCAGGTAAAGGTACACAATGCGCTAATATTGTTAAAGATTTTGGATGGGTACATTTATCAGCAGGTGATTTATTACGTCAAGAACAACAATCTGGTTCAAAAGATGGTGAAATGATTGCAACAATGATTAAAAACGGTGAGATCGTACCATCAATTGTAACTGTAAAATTATTAAAGAATGCCATTGATGCCAACCAAGGTAAAAACTTTTTAGTTGACGGTTTTCCACGTAATGAAGAGAATAATAATTCTTGGGAAGAAAATGTATGTTTTTTCTTATATATATAAATTTAGTAACAATAATAATAATAATAATAATAATAATAATAATAATAATAATAATAATAATAATAATAATAATAATAATAATAATAATAATAATAATAATAAAAATAAATATATTAATTTTATTTATTATCACTTATAGATGAAAGATTTTGTTGATACAAGATTTGTTTTATTCTTTGATTGCCCAGAAGAAGTTATGACTCAAAGATTATTAAAGAGAGGTGAATCAAGTGGTAGATCAGATGATAATATGGAATCAATTAAAAAGAGATTCAATACATTCAATGTTCAAACAAAATTAGTTATTGATCATTATAATAAATTTGACAAAGTTAGAATCATTCAAGCAAACAGAGACGTTAATGAAGTTTACAATGATGTTGAAAAACTTTTTAAATCAATGGGTTTTTAAAAAAAATATAAATATATAATAGTATTATAAATTTTAAAAAACAAAAATAAAAAAAATAAAAAAGAAAAGTAAAAATAAAAATAATAAATATATACTGTTTTTTATTTATTTATATTTTATTATTTATATATTACATTATAATATTAATTTATTTCATTTTTTTTTATTTACATTTTAATAGTTTTAAAAGATTTTTCAGGATTTGACAAAGACATTGTAAAATGGTTTAGTTTTTTTACATTGACTTTTTTAAATAAATTCTTTGGAATTTTAGTTTGTTCTTGCTGAATTGTTAATAGTTGTTTTTCTTTTTCAATTTGTAGTTGTTCTTGTTGTTTTCTCTTTTTCTTTAGATTGGTATTAATGTCATTACAATCACTAATTTCATCCAAATTAATACTTAATGTTGATTCAATATTTTCTTTGGATGGTACTATCAATTCTTGTAACTTAACATTGTTAACAATTTTATTACCATTATTATTGATGCCATTTATTGATTTACTCTTATCTTTTTTTAGTTCTTGTGGTCTTGATATCTCTAGACTTTCATAAACTTTTCTTAAAACTTTTCTAAGATTTAAAAATCTTTTAACAATTACTTTATCAAGAAAATCTGTACAACCTTTATTTCTTGTGGAGTCTGTGGTAATATTTGTACCACCACTGTTTGTACTATCTGTTATTATTATTGATGTTGAATCCATTAAAAATGAGACATCTTGTAATAATGATACCAAATTATCAATTGAGCTTTGATTATTACTATTTTCACAATCTTCTTTTGTTGTTGGATATAAATCCTCTTTTAAATTTAAATATTCTAATCTAATAATAATTTGAACTTGATATTCCCATAGTTTATTAACTAATCTTTTTTCTGTTACTATATTATTATTATTATTATTATTATTATTATTATTATTATTTTCATTGATATTATTTTCAATATTTTCCTTATTATTGGATGTTAAAGTATATTTTAATCTTAATGATTTAACTTGTAAAATTAAATTTTTTAAAATCCATTGAAGAAATCTTTTTTTATCATCTTTTGAATTTTGATGAAAATAAGCTTGCTTCAATGTATCAATCATCCAATCTAAATCTTTGATACTATTTTCATTACTGTTGATGGTTGACTCATATTGTTTTTGAATCTCTTTAGTGAACAAAATAAATCTTTGTTTATTATTAACTGTTGATTCAATTATATTTTGGAATAAATGTTCTTTTTTTTCTTCTTCAATTATTTGATTTTTATTATTATTATCTTCCATTTGATATTATTGAATGAGAATGAATTTTTTTTTTTTTTCTGAAATTAATTTTTTTTTTTTTAGGCGCATTTTTTTTTTTTTTTATGAAAAACGAAAAATACTTTTTTTTTTTTTAAAGCGCATTTTTTAAATTTTTAACGGATTCTCAAAAAAACGTATGATTTTCAGTTTTTTTTTTTTTTTTCTTAAATCTTAATTTTTTTTTTACATATCTGAGGTACTTTCACAGATTATATTTAAATTTTATAAATTTTTAATTAACGTTGAAATGAAAATGTTTAAACAAAACATATCAAATTCAATAAATTATTATAACTTGATAAAACAAAAAAATGTTTATTTGGCATGAAAACTTTTTTTTTGATTTGATATTAATATATTAACATTTAAAGAATTGTTTAGATGATTGATTATAAAAAATTACAATCTACAATTCTTGGGTTTTAAAGTGTAAAATTTTTTATTAACCTTTGATAAACATTATTTACGCATTTTGAAAAATAAAAAAGAAAACAAAAAAATGTTTAACTTGAAAACTTTGATATTATTTTATTTAAATTTAAAAATTAGATAAATGATTGATTAAAAAAAATACGATAAAGGTGATGAGGAACCTCAATTAAAATTATTGAGAGAAGAAATAAAATTAATCCCCAACGTCACTGTGTCTAAATCACCTACGATTCATATGAATTCTTGATATATAAAGGTGATGAGGAACCATAAATGCATGGCTGTATCATAAAATATAAAGAAAAGTTATCAAGTACTCCTTTTCATCCATCAAGATTACAAAATAAATATTTAAAAAATTTAAAAATAAGATATAATGATTTTTTATTTTTATTTTTATTTTTTTTTATAATTTTATATTAACTATTAAAAATATGATTAATATGGCTAATTAACATTTTTTCATTTACCTTCCAATCTTCATTATAAGATCCCAATGATTTTAGTAAATCTTTAGTTCTTTTCGAAAGGTTGAAACCCTTGTCGAGGTTATGTTTTTCATGGAAATCCATTGAATGAAAAGAACGGAATTTAACACAAGATAAAACATCGGAATGCAAGATCATTTGTCTCCATTCTTCAAAAGCGATTGGTTTGCAACCATATATTTTATTCATTGGACCATATATATCTTTTGGAGCTATGATATCACCATAGACATTGTAAATGTTTAATTTTCCATGGCTTGAACCCTCCCAACATTTCTCTGTTAATATTAAATTCATTGTATTATTTGAAACCCAATCAACTGGTGTTAACAATACTTTCATATCAACATCAGGATAATGAGAGGTTGCGTAGCAACACTGAACTGAAAGTTGGAAGAAATCACTTGAAAGTCCAACACCTGTTTCAGGATGAGAGAATATAGAAGGTGGTCTAATTAACATGGATGGAATACCTCTTCTTGCCGCCTCTATCAACAAATATTCTCCAATAACTTTACTTTGCATATAACCTGCTGGTAAATTATCAATGTTATCCAATGATGGTAAAATTGATTCATCAAATTCTTCACCATTCAATGATTGATTTAAAAATACAGTAAAAGTTGAAAAATTTACTATTGGTTTTTGAATAGCATTGATACGGTCAGCTATTGATAATTTTATGATTTCAACTACACCATCAACGTTTACAGGTTTATTTGATTTATAATCAGATTCTAAATTTAAATCTGCACCAGAATTTATAATTAAATTTGCATTGTTTGCAATGAGTGAATAATCATTATCAGAGAGACCCAATCTTACTTTTGCTAAATCACCGACAACTGGTACAATCTTTGAAATTTGCATTTCATTCAATTGGTCATATACTTTATGATGTTTAAGGTTATTGATTATTTCATCGATTGGATTTATTGAATTTGATTTATTTCTCAAGAGACAATAGGCGACTGAACATTCAGATAATTTTAATAAATGAACTAACATATGAGCTCCTAAGAATCCAGTTGCACCAGTTATAAATACTCTTTTATCATTTTCTTTTATTATTTTAAGTGGTTGAATTGATTCATCCAATTTCATTTCATTATTCCAAAATTGTTTTTTTTCTTCTTTTGTCATATCTGATTTTGAACCCAATTTACCATCTAAAAACTCTTGATACCTAATTTCAATTAATTTAATCGAATCACCAATTGATTTGTTTTGTAGTTGTTGAATTGTTACTAAATTTGAAACCTTAAGATGTTTATCAATCCAATTCTTCATTTGTACAATAATTAATGAATCTGCGCCATACTTAATTAATCTACTATCTTTATCTATCAATGATTCATTTATTTTTAATAGTTGTGATGCCTTTCCAAGGAATAATTGTTCAAATGATTTATTTGTTTTATCATCATCATCATCTTTGTTGTTTTCATCAATTTCTGATTGTTCACACCATTGATAGTATGGTAATTTTTTTGTAGCTCTCTTATATTTTGTATTGTTACCTTCATCATTGAATTGACAATTGAAATCAATGTTAAAACCTTTAAAATATAATTCCACCAATGTATTTTGAAATTCTTGATAGTTATCTTTCTTTTTATTACAAGGTGAATAAACTGAAACTGAATCACCATTATTAAAGTATTCAGAAGATAATGGTATCATTTCTTTTAAGTAATTAGACAATGATGGATGTGGGGCCATTTCAAAAAATGATACATTTGAACCTAATTGGTTAGATTCTATAAATTTATAAATGTTTAAAATGGTTTCATCGAAATAAACTGGTCTTAAAATATTATTAAACAAATAATTTGAATCAAACTGTGTAGATTCATTGAACAGATTTGTTGTAACTGTTGAAAAAGTTGGTACAGTTGGTGTTTTGAATTTAAAGCAAAGATTTGAAAGAGCATCTTTAGTTTTACTTTGGCTTGATGTATGACAAGATGTATGACAAGCCAACATTGATGATATTACACCTTCTTTTTCAAAGAGTAATTTTGAAATTTCATTTAATTGTTCTTCTAGACCTCCAATCACTATTGAATTTGGTGAATTGAAACAACTGAATTCAACATTTGGATATTTATCAATTGGTATCATTGATTGATATTGATTTTTACTAATTGGTAAAACCAACATTTTACCCATTCCATTTGTTTTGTCTTGATTTATACCTCTTTGTGATACTAATAAACAAGCTGTTTCTAAATCAAACATTCCAGAACAATAGGCACCGAAAACCTCTCCAATGCAATGACCAACAATAATTGATGGTTTAATATTCCAATGTTTATACAATTCAAAGAGTGAAGCATTAAAAATAAATAATAAAGGTTGAGAAATAATAGATTCATTAATGGTTTTTGAATCTTTTGGATCAATAGATTTTAATTTTTCAAGTGGCGAAAATCCTAAATATTTAAAAAGTTTTTCGTTGATTAAATCAACAGATTTCTTAAATACTGGTTCATTATTATAAAAATCATCCATCATTGAAATGTATTGAGGTCCTTGTCCACAAAAAACAAATACATTGACTTGTTGTTCACTATCTCTTGATGATGATTTTACCTTTTTATTTATTGAATTATTTTGATTACTCTTTAACTCTTTCCAATTTTTTGCTATCATTATCGATTTTGATTTTAATTTGATTGGTCTTGAATTAATTTGATGTTGCACAAAATCTTTAAATGGTATAGTTGATTCAAATTCATTATTTTTATCATCAATAATAATTGATTGAAGTTTTTTTAAAGAACTAAATGAATTTGCTGAGAAAGGAATTAAGTAATCCTGTTGTTTTTCATCCACTTCTGATATCAATTCATCTCTTGAAATATTTTGGTTATAAATTTTTTTATTATTAATATTATAATTGCTCTTGTTGTTGGTGTTATTATTATTATCATCAAAATGCTTTGAGAAAATGAAACTTGGTGAATGGTATGGACCATAAATAATTGTATTGAAATTTTGTTCATTTTTGGTAGGATTTACAAATTTTAAAAATGATTTAATAATTGATATGATACCAATTGATTCAGAGATATTTTTGCTACTAGTTTTTAAAAGCTCTAAATCTGAGAATTCGTTAGCATTTCTTACTGAACAAAAGATGTTATCATTATCTGCAATAGCTTTATTCAAATCTTTTAAAATAAAAGCACCAACTTGTTCAATCTCTCCATTTTTATTTTTTTTTGATCCACCAATAATGGTAATGTTAGAATCACCAAAAAGAATTGATTTATAACCAAATTTCAATGAAGTAACTATTGATGCATCACCATTGTTTGTTAGAGACTCACCTTTTAAATTGAATGCTTGTGAAATTCTAACTGAATCTTGTATACCTGATTCATATTGATCAGAGCTAATATAAACTGATGTTTTAGTTCCTTTTAAAATTGTTGGATCAATATTTGCACTTTCAATTGATTCCCAAATACATTTTAAAAGGAGTATTTGTTTGTCATTGATTATATCTTCTTTTGATGTTTTAATATCAAATCCAAATAATGAATAATCGAACTCTTTAATCTCATTTGAAAGGGAATCGCTACTATTTGAATATTTGATTTCTTTTAAATCGCTGTTGATAGTATTATCATCCAATAACCCATTAATACTTTTGAAATATTGATTATTTTGTAATAATCTAAACCCAACTCCTATTATTCCAACACCATTATTTTTATCCATTTTCTTTTTTTTTTTATTTGTTTTAGTTTTCTATGAATTTAAGTTTGAAAATGTTTAATTTATCAATGTTTTTGTTTTTTGTTGGTTTGAGATACCAATTATTTTTTTTCTTTTTATAATTTTGGGATTAGTGTATGATAATTGAAAATTATATTTCCTTCCGAAAAGGAGTTATTTTGTTTTCATTTTACAATATTTTTCTTTTTATCATTTACACGAAGTCGATAAAAAAAAATCAATGAACTACTTTTTATTCTCTGTAATAATTTATTTGGAGATTAAATATAAAGTCTTTTTTTATGTAATATAAATAGTTCAATTGCATTTTATAAAGATTTTATTGAATATCAAACCGAGGTGTTTTTATGAAAGAATAAAAAGATAAGAATTTGAGTTACGAAATTATTTTTTATTTTTTTTTGGCCAATTGTTTTTTTCATGTGCACGCCAATTTAAATTAAAAAAAAAAAAAAAAATTTTTATTTTAAAATTTTTTTGAAGAGAAATAAATAAAACAGAATTATTAATTAATTTTTTTTTAAAAAAAAAAAAATTAAAAAATATAAACAAGTAAAATAAAAATATATTTAAATTATAATTTAGCCTAATACTTTTCTTTTTTTATAAATTTTTTTTTTTTTTTTGTAAAACAAGGAAGAAAAAAAATAAAATATTGAAGTTTACTGCATTTAGATTTTTCTTTTCTATAAAAGAATAGTAAAACCGGGAAATATTAAAAAAAAAAAATAATTGGAGAAAATAAAATAAAATTTTATTTTTATTATAACAAAAAAAAAAAAAAAGGGGTATTATTAAACTCCATACCAATATTTTTTTAAACTTGTTAAAATTTTTATTTATTTAGCAGTGGAATTATTGCATGCTTAATAAAATTCCAATTGCATTTAAGCCACCAAAGAAAAAGGAAAACTGTCCAGTTTTTTCAGTTAGGTCTTCCAATTTATTATTTCTAAATTGATTAATTAATACAAGAATTTTTGGAACTAATATCAATGGTAGATTTAACATATATTTCTCCATATCATATGATAATTTAAATAAATAAAGATAAGCACTGAAAAAATATTTATTAATATATTTTTTTTTTTTTTTTTTTTTTTTTTTTTTTTTTTTTTTTTTTTTCTATTAATACTTACAATAAATATAAAGCAACATAAATATAATAACAATTTTTCAAACCAATTTTTGAAGCCAATGTAATTGATCCTGCATCAGAATCAGCTTTGATATCTCTTGTATTATTAACATGTAAAACTGCAACGATTGTTAAAGCTAATGGAATTGAATAAAAGTAAGCGAGTGAATCATGATAATGTGTTTGTGAAATGAAAGCTGACTGTACTAAAATTGGACCAAAACATAAGAAAATAGTTAAGTCACCCAATCCAATATATTTTAAACCTACAGGTGCTGCAGTGTAAGAAATATTTAAAATGAATCCAAAGGCAGCTAATGGTAAAATATTCTCTACTAAACATTTTGTATTGTCCATTCTATAGATCATTAAACTCAAACAAATGGCACATTGAATTAATAAATACCAAATTAAATTTATGATATTTCTTTCAGTTAAACCGAAATCAAACATTGTTCTATCAGCTGATTTATCTTTTGTATCATTTCCATTCTTACAATCATAAAAACTATTGACAACATTACCTAATGCTTGTAATGAAATTGCACCAATTAAAATAATTGATAACATTATACCATCAAATTCTCTAATCTCTCTGAATGCTAATGCAGATCCAACTAATACTGATGTAACTGAAATTGTTAATGACCATGGTCTTGTTGCTAAAATTAATCCCATTAATTTTGAAACTGGTTTTTGTTGTTGTTGTTGTTGTTGTGGTGATATTGATTCTGTTTTATTTTTATTTACCACTTGTTTTATTTTTTCATTTCTATTTACAGTTGTTGACATTTTTTTTTCTCTCTCTGTTAGCACAATGTTTTAACTAAAAATAATAAAAAAAAATTAAAAAAAAAAAAATGAAAAATGAAAAAATTAATTAAAAAAAAAAAATCAAAAAAAAAATCAAAAAAAAAAAAAAAATCAGTTTAATTTATTAGATTTTTTTTTTTTTTTCTTTTAAAAACCATCAAAATAAATCTTTAAAAAAATTATTTGGTTCTTTAATAATTTTTTTTTATTTGGTAAATAAATAATAATACAATATCAACAACCAACTAAAAAAAATTTTAAAATTTTTTATTCAAAACTTTTTTTGTTTTTTTTATTTTATTTTTCAAGCATAATTAAACCCTTTTCATATAATGCCAAAACGACATCTAATTTTTGATCATCATCTTCAACAGGTAAATCTTTGGCATAGATATAAGATGGATAAGAATCTATGATATGTTCTAAAGCATCTACACACTCAAGAGTGAATTCGATAACACCAGGTTCCTCTCCAACTTGATGATAGATACGAGTGTTATCGGCATTATGAAAGAGAATGGCAATATCCTCTACTACCAATCTAACAGAGTCTGCTCTAATTAAACGGAATCTAGTTTCTGGTTTAATTTTTATTGAAGTAGTTTCATCTTCTATAGAGTGTTTCTTTTCCAATTGAGTTAAAACTGGTGGTAATGAATCTAAAAGATATTTAACAGCCATTTGATCTGCACCGATATCAATTGGTAAGAGTTGACCTAATTTATCCCAAAGTGTACCAACCTTATCGGTCAATTCTTTTCTTCTCTCATCACCAACTTTATCACTATGAATTACACCTAAATATTGAGTGTAATCTCTTGGTAAACCTTCTCTAAACTCTAAACATTCCTCATTTGCAATCTCTAAAGCTCTATTTAAAACCTTTCCAATTAAATCACCCCATGTATTATTTAAATAGGTTGAAACTGTGATATGAAGTGAATGTACATCTGGTGGTGAAACAGCTTGATGAATTACACCTCTTGGAAAGTATAATAAATCACCAGCTTCTAATGTAACTGAGAAATATGGTTCACCAATCTCTTCTTGTGAGAAATTTTCACTAGATTTCTTTGGTAAAATTTCATTTGCATCTCTTGGTTTATATAATCTCCATTCTTTTTTACCTTCTAATTGAAGAATGAATACATCAACATCATCATAATGTGGTGCAAATCCTTGTGCTCCTGCTGGTGTTAAATAAATATTTGCTCCAACTCCACATTGAAAGTGTGTTTGTAATGTACTACATAATTTCCAAACATTTGAATTAAATGTTTGTGGATTTAATAATCTAACTGAACAACCTTCCTAATTATAAAAAAAAAAAAATTTATTTTAATATGTTTTTATTATAATAATAATAATAATAATAATAATAATAATAATAATAATAATAATAATAATAATAATAATAATAATAATAATAATAATAATAATAATAATAATAATAATAATAATAATAATAATAATAATAATAATAATAATAATAATAATAATAATAATAATAATAATAATAATAATAATAATAATAATAATAATAATAATAATAATAATAATAATAATGAAAATAAAAATAAATCTTACCTTATAATGTTTCCAAATTAATGATGGGTAAGCTCTACCTTCTGGATTTAAAGTGATTCTTTGATAGTCTACATAATTTGTAACATCAACATTTTCTGTGAATTTCATTAAATTATTTCTCAACATTTTATCTAAAGAGTCTTTTGTGAAAAAGTTTTTATAAATGTTATTACCATTTCTTTTAACGTATAAATGTTTTTGACCAAAGTATTGTTCATAGAAATCTTCAATGATTGTTGGTGCAATTAAGCCTGCCAAAACACCATCGGCTTCAACACGTTGATCTGCAGCTGATAATTCATTATTACCAATATCATTAATATTGATTTCACGAATTTCAGTTTTCTTTTTTGGTACTAATTTGGTTGGTCTCAATGGTTGAGTTGTTACTTGTGGTACCGATTTAGTTAATGGTACTGGTTTACTCTTTTTTACAACTTTCTTCTTTTTTTTCTTTCCACCTGCTGCTGCTGAATTATTTACTGTAACTTCCTCTTCTGACATCTCTTCAATATCTTCTTGAAAATTATTTCCTCTTTTCATTTTTTTTTTTTTTTTTTATTAAATAAAAATATTTGGATAATTTATTAGAGAGGAGAAAAAAAAATAAAAAAAAAAATGAAAAAAAAAATTTTATTTGAAAAAAAAAAAAAAAAACGAAAAAAAAAAAAAAAAAATAAAAAATCAAAATAAAAAAAAAAAAAAACGATTATGATGGTGAAGTTTTCAAAATTTCATTGGTTTTTTTCCAAAATCAAGATCTTAATATTAAATATTTCTTTTTTTTTTTAATATTAATAAATATAAAAAAAATTTAAAAATTGAAAAAAAATTATTGGATTAATATTTCAAAAATAAAAAAAAAATAAAAAAAAAAGAAAATATTTAAAATTGAATTCTAAATTTCAAAAAGACGAAAAAAGATATTTAGGATAAAAAATATTAAAAAAAATGAAATTTAATTTTTTTTTTTTTTATTTTTTTTTTTATTATTTTTTTGTAAACACCACACATTTTTTTTTTTTTTTTTGTTTTTTTTTTGTTTTTTTTTTTTTAAATTTTTTATTTTTTATTTTTTAAAACACTCAAACACAACACATAAACATTTATAATTAAACATTTTACTTAAAACTATTTAAAAATAATTTAAAATAAAATAGAATTTAAATAAAATAATGGAAACACCACAAAGAAAATGGAATGTTGAATCATCAAGTTCTTCAAAGAATGCTGTAAATCCAATTAGAAGAATTGTAGATAAAGGTGGTTTCAAACCAAACCCAAATAAATCAACTATTTCATTATCTATTGGTGATCCATGCGTTTTTGGTAATTTAAATATTTTAGATTATGCAAATGATTTATTAATTGAAAATATTAAATCATGTAAATTTAATGGTTATCCACCTTCAACAGTAAGTAATAAAAAAAAAAAAAAAAAAAAAAAAAAAAAAAAAAATTTGATATTTAGAGATTTTCTTTATTTTTTTTATTATGATTATTATAAAATGTTTGACACTTTTTTTTTTTTTATATTATTATTAAAAAGGGATATGAATTTGCTAGAGAAGCAGTAGCAAAATATGTTGAAACACCAACATCAAAATTAACATCAAAAGATATTATTATAGCATCAGGTGCATCAGGTGCAATTGAATTAGCAATTGGAGTACTTTTAAATGAGGGTGATAATATTTTAGTTCCAAAACCAGGTTTCCCATTGTATGAATGCACAAGTAAAACTAAATTTATCAATGTTAAACATTATAATTTATTAGAGAAACAGGATTTCAAAGTTGATTTAGAGCATTTGAAATCATTAATTGATGATAGAACCAAAGCAATCTTAGTTAACAATCCATCAAATCCATGTGGTATTGTTTACAGTAAACAACATTTACTCGATATCATTGAAGTTGCCAGAGAGTATTGTTTACCAATCATTGCAGATGAGATTTATTGTGACTTAACATTTGGTGAGCATAAATTCTATCCAATGGCATCATTAACAGATAAAGTACCAATCTTATCGATTGGTGGTATTGCAAAAAGATTTTTAGTACCAGGTTGGAGATTAGGTTGGGTTGCAATTCATGATCGTGATAATATCTTCTTGAATGGCAGAGTCATCGAAGGTTTAGTGTCATTATCTCAAGTGGTTTTGGGTTCAAATTCATTGATTCAATCGATTTTACCAAAACTTTTAGATTCACAAAATACTCAAGTTATAGAATGGTGTTCAAAAATCACAAAAACTTTAGAATCTCATTCAAAGTTAACCGTTGATATGTTATCCAAAGCACATGGTTTAAAACCTGTCCATTCATCTGGCACAATGTATCAAATGATTGAAATCGATTGTTCAAAATATGAGGATATCGCTGATGATAATGAATTTGTTGGTAAATTACTTGAAGAACAATCGGTTTTCCTTTTACAAGGTACAGTTTTTTCACTCCCAAATTTCTTTAGAATCGTTTTTTGTGCTCCAATTGAAAAATTAACTGAAGCATATGAAAGAATGATTGAATTTTGTGAAGCTCATAAAAAGAAATAAATTTAATAATAAAATAATAAAAATAATAATAATAATAATTTATTTTATTTATTATTATTGTTTTTTTTTTTTATTATTATTTTTTTTTTAAAATTAAAAATTGTTGTTATTTTTTTTTTTATTTTTTTTTATTTGTATTTTTTTTTTTTTTTAAATTAATTTTTTATAATAAAAAAAAAAAAAAATTAAATGGTTAATGTTAATTAGTGGAATTGATTAAAACTAATTTCTAGTAAGTGATAATTGATAAAGTGAAGCTAAAATTGTTGCAATTGACCAAGCTTGAGAATCACAACTATCTCTACAATAGCTACCTTCACGATTGGTTAACTCTGGTAATGAATAACGCTTATCATTTTCAATGTAAAGTTTATGTTTAGTCAACAATGAATTGATTAGATGATTCTTTGTTGAGATTGAAGGGAAATGTTTAAATTGTACAATTGATTCCAAAAAGAAACCATAGCACCAAACCCATTCAGGTCCATTATGATAATTGAAACCTCTTGATGTTGGTTTATAGCCAGAGTCTGATGAATTATCATAGTTACCATGATAATTTGGATCATTTGGATCCAAGGTTTTCATACCAATTGGACCAACCAATGAATTTCTAATGATATCAATACATTTGTTGGCATGTTGTTCATTGAATAACTTTGGTGCAAATGACATAGCTACACAAACATTTGGTCTTAATTGATAGTCTGAGAATATATTGGCACTACCAACTACATCTTTATAAATGTATCTACGATGAACATAGTTTGAATTGATGACATACTTTTTATCATCACCACTTGATGGTACGTAATAGTATTTCTCAAAGTTTGTTTCAATCAATTGTGACCAATCTTGATATGTTAGAATATCAGTTTTATTGATTTCTGCTTCTGACTTTTTAATTTCAACACCGCCGTGTTTAAATTTATCAAGTTTATATAGTTCAGAGATCCAAGATAATGTAGAGTATAACATTGCAGTGATTTCAATTGGAGCACCATCACGTGGTGTAGCTGGTTCGCCATAGTTGTTTGCTTTAGTTGATTCACCCATTTTATCCATCCATGTACCACAGTTACTACGATTGCCACCATAGAGGAAACCATTTGTTAAATTCAAATCAATGTCAATATTGAAACCTTCATCTCTCATTCTATCATCAATCTCTCTACCTGCATTTGGTTCACGGAAATGAATACCTGTTGCATGAGCTTGTAAGATCTCTTGAATTATTTCAGAGATTGTAGAGATTGGTGAGATATAGTTTGCAGGTGGGAATAAACGATAGACTTTAGTTTGATTTAAGAATTCATCTTTCTCCTTCTCTGTTGGTAAACAATTATAAGTATCTTGAATGGAACGTAAATACCACCAAACTGAATCTCTAGAGTTAAATCTTGGTTTAGTACCACAATCTAAAAGATTTGGAATTAAACCAAATCTTAAACAACTACCGAATCCAACTATGATATTAATTGCCTCTTGATGACGACCTGTTACTAAAAGGATACCACGAAGTGAGATGAAAGTATCTCTACCCCATGATCTCATATAGCCAGTTGCAAAATGAGGGAAACCTGCTGCTAAAGAAGCTTCTCTATCTTTAACACCTTCCAATACATTTGGATTGGAGATTAGTGGTGTTGAAACACCAAAGAATTGAATACCAGTGACAGCCAATGCACGAGAGAACCAAGAATCACTGTCTCTAACGAATGAATTACCCATCTTTTCAATGGATTTATTAACAGCAACACGATAGGCTGTAATAATTATTTGATAAAAGTACATTGGTATCAAATGTCTTGGTAATTGTTTCAATTGATCAAAACATTGACTTAACCATTGTTTAACAGATTTTAAAGCTACTCTTTGATCTAATCTACCAAGGATATAATCCATTGCCCAATTGCCTTTTCTAAGATTCTCACACAATTGATTACCTAAATCATTGTATTTAACTATTTGATTCAATACTGTTGCAAAACCTTGTAGACCACAGAATGCCAATTCTCCAACTGGATTCTGAATATGATAGGCACCATGACCAATAACTTGTTTCTCCTCTTCATTAATTCTAAAGAGTAATACATTCATGTCAATTAAATCTACATTATCAAATGAGTTTGAAAGTTGTTTATTTTCATCCAAAATAAATGACTCAATCTTTTTAATGGAGTCAATATTTGATTTTGGAATTTCACCTCTAAAGAATAAAATTGAACCTGCTCTAAAATTACTCAACTTCAAAGTTGTACATAGTGAACCATTTTCATTGATATACTCATGAGTTTGACAGAATTGGTTCAATACTTTATCATTGTAGTGAACTTCACAATCAACATCGATACCATTTAATTTTGATGTATTTGTTTTCCAATCATTTCTATTGATATGAGCATTAGTAATCTTTGCGCCAAAGAGGAATTGTGAAATTTTACATGGTACATGTAATTCTTTATCATTGTCTTGATCTTGTTGTTGAATGGAGAATGAACAGTGTGCAACCATAAAGATTGATTCATTTAATTTTGGTGAATATCTTTGAATGAAAATTAGATTACCATCTTGATGAATATGAATTTCATCATAACCATTACATGATAGCTCCAAATGTATCTTTGATAGTAATGATCTAATAGGTAGAATACCAGTTGAAAGGTTTACATCAGTATTGTAAACTCTAGTTTCATTTACCAAATCTATTGTTTTTGGGAAAATTTCATCATAACCTCTTGTTGAACCAATGGCACAAACTGACATTGATACGATTGCAGCGTTTGAAATCGTATCGGCAATGGTTCTCTTTTGATATGGTGTTTCATTATCATGAGTGCAATCCATAAAGAGTGCAGGTGGTAAAATTGGTTTCAATGACTTTGAACTATAGTTATTTGATGATGTTATACCACCGACATTTTTAGAGCAACAATCACTTAAATATTCACTAAGTGGGGGTTCTTGCATACTTCCAATTGATTTACCACCATAACGATAGAGTACTCTTGTTAATTCCGATGAATCACCACATTGCATAGCTTCACGGATCAAAGAATTTATACCCAATTTCTTTACGAAAATATCATCAATCTCTTCTGAGCCTGTGAAAAGTTCACAAGTTATATAGATATCAGGACGAATTTCTCTTGCGGCATCTAAAAGGTATTGAGCTAAATGAATTGGAGTGGAGTGACAATTATCAATTCTAATTGCGTGGAAAATACGAGCCATATTTTGAGTGTAAGTTTTCATATGATTCCAAAGCCATTGATTGTCCGATGGTGATTGTCCATAACGCATTTTCACACAATCACCCCAAACAATAACATCACGTCTAAGGTATGCACGTGATTCACTACTGGCGAAATCAATGGTTGGATTATGATTGAAGATCCAACCATTGTTTGCCAATGGAATCTCACGAATACTATTATTTGCCAATGGATCACGATATTGTACCATGGTAAAGTATGATGTTAACAATGGTTTACTCTTTGTTATCTTTCCAAGTTTTGGACCATGATCACTAACACGTTCATATTTAATTCTCTCAAAGATATTCTTTAATATTGCTTCGGTATCATGATCAAACTCTTTATAGATCTCTAAATTGACAATGGATAAGAGATCACGATACTTTTGAATTTGTTCCTCTGGTGTAGTATTGTTTAAAAAGGTGGCAGAGGTATCTAAAATCTTATAGGTATAATCTAAATTGATATGAAGTGAATAACGTTCATAGGATGGAGCACGAATTATACCATTCTTTGATATGGATTTAATTTGTTCATGTCTTTCATGATTTGGATTGGACACTATGTTCTTTAAAAAAGATGGTGAAAAGGTTGAACAAGAGGATGAGATGTGTTCCTTTGATCTACCCGATGAGAAATAAGTGTTTTTAAATATTTCAACTTCCTTCTCAACATCTAAAACGTAGTATTCCCAAAGCTTTAATGGTGGTAATACTTTGGCTTTTACATCATTGATAACTTGCTCCAATTGTTCGATGCTATTAATCTCTTTACCAAATAGAGTTTTGCCATATTCTTGTAATGCTTGATCCAATTGAACGGCAGATTTCAAATGTGGTGAATTGTCAGTATTATAACCAGCCTCTGGATGTTGACTCAACCATATTGAATTGTTTGCAGTATGATTCCAAACTAAATCAATCATACCCAATACACCATACTTCTTTTCAGCGTCACTTATGAATGATGACAATGCCAATAGTTTCTCATCTTCATTGGTAATCTTTGTACTCATACCCTCGAAAATCTTTGAAGATATTGATTGTTGATCATAGATACTATATGAAGAACCACTTTCACCAATCTCTTGAACAGGTGTATAATGAATCATATTGTATCCCAACTTGGAAGCCATTTCAATATGTTTCTCCCATTGATTTATTGATCCCATACATTTGGTAAGGAATGTTTGTAAACAAATCGATTCACTTGGTATTAGTTGTTGATTAATCTTTAACATTGGATTAATTTGAAAGGTTCCAAGTTCACCACGTTTTACATCCTTACTAACAACTTCTTCCCATTCAACATAATAATCAAAACAACCATACTTTTCAATCTTTTGTTCAAATATTAAATCATTATTACCATTATATCCTGTAATGTTGCTAATATTTTTTTTTTTTTTTTTTTTTAAAAAAAAAAAAGTTTTTAAAATAAAAATAAAAAAATAAAAAAAAAAAAAAAAAATAAAAAACAAAAATCAAAAAAAAAAATTAGAAAATCAATAAAAAAACAGAAAAATTGATGAAAATTAGTAAAAAAAAAATAAAAATAAAAAAAATATCTAAAATATCCCTTTTTTATAAAAAAAAAAAAAGAGAAATCCTATAGTTATTTACCCTTTATGGAAAATATAAAATTTATCACGTTGAAAAGATGAAGTTGGATCAATGCCATGATGATAATTTGTATAAATTTGTGGATTGTATGATGCAACCTCAAGTCCTGCTGGTATAATAATTCTAAGGGTACCTAATGATGGTAATACTAATCCCTTTGCATTGAATGGTGGTTCTGATCCATTTCCAACCAATGTAATTGTGTAAACATCTTGATTTATATTATTAATATTATTATTGTTTTTAGTTTCAGTACTTGCATTTGTGGTATTATTATTATTATTGATACAATGGTCTTTAATTCTAATCTTTTCAGAAAATGAATCAATTAATTTTTTGTATTCAACACCACAATTACTTGATTCTGAATTATTATTTGAAATCATCATATGATTCTTTTTTTTTTTTTTTTTTTTATTTATTTATTTATTTTTTGTAATAGTTTTTTCTTTATCTTTTTTTTTTTTACCCTTTTTTTTTTTATTTTTTTTTTACAATAATATTACTTTTTTAATGATATATGTAAAAGTAAATTGGTTTTTTTTTTTTTTAATATTTTTCTTTTTCTTTTTTTTTTGATTATAATGAAGAGAAAAAAAAACAAAAAAAAAAAAAAAAGCAATAATAAAAAATAAATAAATAATGATATAATGTTGTAGGGTATGGGGGGGAGTGTTTGTGTGGGTGTTACTATTATTATAATTGATAATAAAAAAAATAAAAAAAAAAAATAGCAAACACAAGTAAGTGTGGTATTAAATTAAGAAAAAAAAATTATAACTAAAAAAATATGCAAAATTAATATAATTTCATTTATGAAAAAAGAAAATTAAAAAAAAAAATAAAAAAAAATTAAAAAAATCATAAAAAAAAAAAAATTGGGGCGATAACAAAGTGTTTGTTTTTTCAACCCCCAAATTCTCTTTTTCTGGGTGTAAATCAAATGTAGTATCATATCATTTTCATTTATACTTTAATTTTTTTTTTTTTTATTTTTTTATTGACTTTAATAAAGATAATAAAAAAAAAAGAACTATATAGTTTGAGATATCTCTATCATGATTATCTATTCAATTTTAACATATATGTAAAATTAATAATACACTATTTAATCTTTGCATTAATTAAACTATCCTAAAAGAAATATATAAATAATTTAAAAATAAATTAATATAACTATAATTATGAATGATCATCATATGATTCTTTGTTTTTTTTTTTTTTGTTTTTTTTTTTAAAAAAAAACTTAATTGAATTTGTTTACTTGAAATAAATTATTATTATATTATTTATTTTACAATTTAAATTTGCGTATTTTTTTTTTTTTTTTTTTTTATTTTCATTTTTTTAAAGTTTTGTTTTTACACCTAGTGAACATTAAATTTAATCATCTTCATCATCATCTTCTGGGTCAAATACTTTTGGCATTAAATAAGCTAAAGTATCTGCAATAACAGTACGTTCACTATAAATTGAAAATTGAATGTTAATAATAATTAAAGATTTAGATATATGAGTTGAATTTAATGAATATCATACCGTGGTAAATCATTTGTAAATAATCTTGGAAGCCAGTGTTGTAATAATTTAACTGCTGGATGTATTTTATCTACTGGATCTGGTAAGTTATTTGATGCTTCACAACATTGACTTAAATCTTCAAATGCATCTTTACATTCTTTTTTATTAAAATTATTTTTATTGGCTAATAATCTACAAGTGATTGATTTGGTTTTTTTTTTTTTTTTTTTTTTTTTTTTTTTTTTTTTTGTTAAAATTGATATAATACTCTTTTATTTTTTTTTTTTTCTTTCTTTAAATATTGTTGAATACTTACACACTAAAAAATTTATTTGATTTCTCTTCACAATGTTTTATATTTTTTGGAGTGAATAAATTATCATTATCTTTATTATCATCTGCCATGGTTTTTATTATATTCGTTTTATTATTAAATTTTTTTTTTTTTTTTTTTTTTTTTTTTTTTTTTTTTTTCAATAATAATACTATTATATTAAAATTTATAAAATGGGGAATGGTTTGAAATCAACCAAATTTTTATTTGAAAAGATTTTTTTAAAAAAAAAAAAAAATCAAAAAAAAAAAAAAAAAAATCAAAAAAAAAAAAAAAAAAAAAAATCAAAAAAAAAAGCAGTTAATTAATTCAGCAAAAAAATTTCATTTTTATTTTTGTAATCAATTATTTATTTATTTATTCATTTATTTATTATTTTCTGTATTTTTATTTGTAAATTATTTGAAAATGTCAAATTTAGGAAAATGTACTAGATGTTCAAAAACTGTTTATTCACAAGAAGGTTTCATTGCTGTGAAAGTTCCATTTCACCGTTCCTGCTTTAAGTATGTAAATTAAAAAAAAATAAACAAAAAAAACAAAAAAAAAAAAAAAAATACACAATTCCTAATTTATTTAATTTCTTTTTTTTTTTTTTTATTTTTTTTTTTATAATTTATTTTAAAAATTTTAAATTAAAGATGTGAAGTTTGTAATTGGCAATTAGTTTTAACAAATTATAAATCAATTAATGGTAAAGTTTATTGTGCAAATCATTATCCAGTTGGAGGTTTATCAGTTACACCAGAAAAAACACATACAACAGCAGATGATCTTGTTACAAAGAATGCATTGAATGCACCAAAAGTTGATACAGTAAATGAACAATTAAGAGGTGGTAATGAAAAACCACAAACAAGTACAGAAGATTTAGTAACCAAAAATGCATTAAAAGCTCCAAAACTTGATAATGTAAACAATCAAGTTAGAGGTGTTTCAGATTCTGCACCACTCACAAGTTCTGATGATTTAGTAACAAAGAATGCATTAAAAGCTCCAAAATTAGATAATGTAAATAATCAAGTTAGAGGAACTTCAGCAATGGGTCCACAAACTGGTATTGATGATTTAGCAACTGCAAATGCATTAAAAGCTCCAAAATTAGATACTATGACTGGTTATCAAAAAAGTGTACAAAATTAATCAAATAAAAAAAATAAAATAAAATAAAACAAAAATAATTAAAAAAAAATGGAATTAAATATATAAAAGAATTGATTAAGAAGTATAGGTTATAATTATTATTATTATTATTGAATAAGAAATATAAAATATAAAAATAATAATGAAAGAACAATTGAATCAATTTTAAATATTTTAATTTTTTTATTTTAATTTTTTTATTTTAATTTTACCATTTATCAATTTTCATTGTACCTTTTTCAGATAAATTTGTATAAAATTTAAAAGCTTTATCTAATTGATGTGGTTCATGACCCATATGATTTTTTAAACAAATTTGACGAGAAGATTCAAGATATTCCATGAGTATTGGTTTATAGTTTGGATGAGCACAATTTTCAATGATAACTTTGGCACGTTCATAAGGTGCTAAACCACGAATATCAGCTAAACCTTGCTCTGTTACAATAATGTCAATATCATGTTCAGTATGATCAATATGAGAAGCGAAAGGAACAATACAACTAATTCCATGTGGATCAGTTTTAGTTGGACGAGTTGAAGGTGTATGAACTATGGAAAGTCTAGAGTTTCTAAGGAATTCACCACTACCACCTAAACCATTTAACATTTTTGAACCCATTGTATTTGTACTATTTACATGACCATAAATATCAACTTCACATGGAGTATTTAAAGCGATACAACCAACACGTGAAATTAATTCAGCGGCATTTGAAATTGCTTGATTTCTAAGTATAATTTTATTTTTATAATTCTCCCAATTGTTGAATAATCTATTGAAACCTGGTGGTGAGAATCTGAGTGAAGTTGCAGAGGCAAATTTTAATTTACCATTATCAAAAAAGTCTAAAAATGTATCTTGAATAACTTCGGTCCAAACTGAGAGATTATCAAATGGACCTCTTGAAAGACCACCGATTACAGCGTTTGCAATTGAACCGATACCAGATTGAAGTGGTAATAAATTCTTTGGAAGACGACCTTGTTCAATTTCATGAATTAAGAATTGTACTATATTGTTGGCAATTCCAGCTGAGGTATCATCCTCTGGTGCACCTACACTAGTGTTATCTGGTAGTTGTGATTCAACAATTGCAATGATTTTCTCTGGATCAACAGGAAAAGCTTCGAGACCAATTCTATCATCTACACGAGTAATTTGATATGGTTTTGAGTATGGTGGTAATGCAATCTTTACCATATCATGTAATCCTTTGAATGAAGGTAACGATGTGTTAATCTCAATTATGATTTTATCTGCCATTTGTAAGATTTCTGGTGTTATACCAACTGATGCACCAGGTACAATAGATCCATCTTCAGTAATTTCTGTTGCTTCAATGATTGCTATATCCATTGTTCTCTTTGAACCATGTGGTTTATCAATTGTATAATATCCTGCCAAAAGATCACTAGCAAAGGTTGATAAATGTTGATCGGCAAAACGAATTCTACCATTATTTATTCCATTACGAATATGATGTCCATTCTGATGTGGATATCTTCTATCTATCATATCTAACATTGCCCAACGATCCTCAGTCTCTGGTCCAACAGATGCACCTACAAATAAATTCAATTTCATTTTACCTTGTAATCCATTCTTTTCAACATGATCTGCCAATGCAATTGGTACTACTTTTGGATAACCAGTACCTGCAAAACCACCCATAGAAACATAATGTCCATTTTGAAAATGTGGTATCAATTGACTAACATCTGTAACAACTTTACTTAATAATGATTTTCTTTTAATTCTTGATTCAATTAATGATTTACTACCTTGTTGTACAATTTTATGCATCTTTTTTTTTTTTTTTTTTTTTTTTTTTTTTTTATTAATTAATAAAAAATATTATTATTATTATTATTATTATTATTATTCTTATATTTTAATTTCAAAATATTAAATTTAAATTTACAGTGAACAGCCTACTTTATTTTTATTTTTATTTTTTATTGAAATGTAAATTGTGGGGTATTAAAAATATATTTTTTATTTTTTTTTTTATTTTTTTATTATTTTATTTTTGTAACTTCACACACACGCACACCTATTTTAATTTTAATTTTATTTATATTATTAAATTAAACAAATAATTATTTATATATTTATATATTTATATTTATATATTTATATTTTTTTTAAAATTTTCTTTTAAAATAAAATAAACTAAGTGTTTTTTTTTTTTTTTTTTTAAAAAAAATCATTTTTTTTTTTTTTTTTAATAAATTTATAGTTTGGAATAAAGAACAATAGAAATGGTGGTTTGGGAAATAATACAAATCACAAATTACAATAATTATTTTTTTATTTTTTTTTATTTTTTTTTTTTTTCAAATTAATTTTTTATGAAATTATCATCTTTTTTTAGGAATTCTGATGGTTTTTCGTATGATTTGATTATCGCATGCATATATTATAATTTATATTTTTTGAATCATGATATTCCTATTTCGGAGCTACTCTATATATATGGTTTAGAAAAAAAACTGTCATAGTTTTTAATTTAGAAATAATCTACAGATTAACAGATGTCATTTTGAAAAAAAAAAAGTTAAAAAAAAATAAAAAATAAAAAAAATAAAAAAAAAGTTAAAAAAATAAAAAAAAATAAAAAAAAATAAAAAAATAAAATAAAAAAAAAAAAAATTAAAAAATAAATTTTAGAAAAAAAAATCCCAAATTCTGAAACCATTTTGTTGTTATACAAGTATCATCAAATTTTCAAATGACTCTGGTTTGTTTTTTTTTTTTTTTTTTTTTTTTTTTTTTTTTTTTTTGGGTAATAAAAAAATAAATAAAAAAAAATAATTCATTTTATTTTATTACTATTTTTTTTATTTTTATTTATTTTGGGAAAAAAAAATTTAAGAATTTATTAAACTCTCTTGATCTTGTTTAGGTTTTGGAATTGGTTTCATTAAAATTGAAAGATGACCACATTTATGAGCAAAGAAAATTGTTGGTAAAGTTACAGTTGGGACTAGATATAATAATGCTGGTTGACCAGACTCTGTAATTAAAACAGCGAATAAAGAAATTATTAAACCAGAAATATAACCAATAACAGAGATTTTAAAGTATCCAAAATTATTAATACCATTATTTTTCTCACCAAATCTATAATATTTATCGAGGAAATATAATTGACACATGTAGATACCTGGTAATACAATATCACCATTACCTAATGATGAAAAACCACCACCAAAAAATTTTGGTACTGAAATTAACATTGGTAAATAAAATTTATCTAAAACTTTAACTGCAACTTTTTCCCTGTGTGTTTTTTTTTTTTTTTTTTTTTTGTTAATTAATATAAATTTCTTACTAAAACAAATTATATATAAAAAAAAAAACCTACATTACGCTTTCACCAAAAAAGTAACTACTATAAAATACCCAAAAAACATCATAGATTAAAAATGTCCATAAAAGCATTGTTAATCCTCTTAAATTATTTAATCTCATGAATGAGAATGCTGTTATACATGAACATATTGATAAAACTATATAGAGTGTGTTAATATTATATATTGAAGATGTGATTATTTATAATATATATTTTTTACATACAATTAACGAATATATAATGATTTGAATAATACCAAAACAAAGTTAATATAACACCACATACAAATGCAATAACTGATGATAACGTTATTGTAACTTCATCATCTAACATTTTTAATCTATATGATAGTACTTTAAATATTAGTACAACTATTACTATTACTATAATGTATATAGATGATATAATACTTTTTAGAAGAATCATGAATTGAAAACTTTGGTAATAAATATTGAAACAAAGGATAGGTTACATATGATATAGCTAAGAGTGATGTTATTACAATTACACAAATTAATATATTATACATTGCATCCATATAATAGAAAAATGTTAAGAGTGATAATGAACCAATACAAGGTAAAATTAACAACCATTTGTTTGGCATATCATTATTATCCATTATTAAAAGTTGATTCTCAATATTGAATCTATATGACCTATAACTACCATACCAAATGGCGAATACTGGTATTCCTATTATCAAAAATGATGCTGGGTCAATTAGCATTAACCATTTACCCATTTTTTTTTTTTTCTGTTATATATATATATTTTTTTTTTTTTTTTTTTTTTTAGTTTCAGATTTAGGTCAATATTAAAATTAAAACAAAAAAATAAAAAAAATAAAAAAAAATAAAAAAATAAAAAAAAATTTGTTTTTTTGAAAATTTTCATTTGCAGGTCTTTTTATTAAAGAGTTTTTTTTTTTTTTTAGTTTTTTTTATATTAATTTATTTATAAGAAACTAATGATTAAATTTATTGTTGAAGGTCCTTTATTTATTATTTTTAATTCACCAGATACTTGAAGATTTTTTTCAATATATTTAACACCTTTTCTTATTGAAATACTTTCATTAAGTTTATCATTAATTATTAATTCCACTTCAGATATTTCATTTTCATTTTTTGTTTCAGCATGGACTATAATAAATTTATTATCAATTACTACAGCTATATTTTATATTTATTTATTAATTTTTTTTTTATTATTGTTTTTTTTCATTGTTTTTTTTTTTTTTTTTTTTTTTTTTTAAATTAGTATTATTTTTTTTGACAACTTAACAATTAAAAATATTTACAATGAATGGAATTGGGTTCTAGTTCAATAATATTTGACATTTCTTAATTTTGAACTATTATTTTAATTATAAAAAAAATTTTAAAAAAAGAAAAATTTTAAAAAAAAAAAAAAAAAAATTTAAAAATTAAATGTTCAAATAAATATATTCATTTCAATAAATTTTTACAACAAACCCCATATTTTTTTTTAGGAATTTTTTTTTATTATATTTATTTCTTTAAATTTCATTTTTTTTTAAAATTTTTTTTTAAAATATATATAATTGTAATATAAAAAAAAAAAAAAAAAAAAAATAAAATGCAATAAAATTATTATTATTAAAACAAATTAAATCAAATACAATAAAATTATAAATAATACAATAAATTTTTTAAGTATTTTTTTTCTTTTCTTTTTTTTATTTTTTTTTTTATTTAAAAAAAAATAAATTTTTGTTAGAGATTTGATTTACAGATTTCTAATTTATATGAATTTTCACCTTTTTTATTTTTTATTTATTTAAACAGGGGCACCTTTTTAAGTTTTTTAATTAAATTATTCCAAAATAAACAAAGAATTAAAAAATTTAAATTAATAATTTTAAATTATCATACAACATTTGACATTGGGTTTATTATATTAATCATACCAAACAAAAATAAAAGGTAAACAAGATTCGAATTAGGTGAATTAAAATATGGTAAAAATGCTAGTGAACTGCTATAGAGGTGTAAAAATAATAAAACCTTTTATGTTAAACAAATATTCCTTTAGTTTTATTTTTTTATTTTTTTCTTTTTTTTTTATTTCACAGAAATTGTTTTTTTTTCTCCAAAAATATAAAAAATATTTTTCTTTTTTTTTTTTAATTTTTTTTTATTTTTTTTTATTCTCCAAAAGCTTATTTTTTTTTTTATTGCGAATTTAATATGGAAACAGTTTTTTGGAAAGTATGGAGAAATAAATTTATTAGGAATCAAATTTTATTTAAGATAAAACCAAGAGAAATCAACTTTGGAAAATATAGGAGATACTATTCATTATGTGATAGAATCGATTATAATCTAATAACATCATTAGAATGGATGGTTGATAAAAAACAATACTCTATGATAAAAGATAAATTAAAATGTGAAAATAATAACGATAGTTCAAATAATCAATCATATATTCACATAACAAATGAATCAATTATAAAATTAATTAAAAGTTGTAATGATGAAGATACATTTCATATTCTATTTAAAATGAGAAGATATGATTTGGAAAGAGTAGATTTAATCATTGAATCAATTAAACAAGGTTCAATGTTTGCATTATCAACATTTATTAAACTTTATGGTGGTGTTGAATCAGTGAAGTTAGAATATCAAAATTCACCATTATTAGATGAAGCACTAAAAATAGCAAATTTTGAGATTTCAAACTATTTAATAGAATGTGGATTAACAGAATATACAGAATCAATGTTAATAAAGAATTCATTATACATAAATAAAGAATCCACACCAAAAAGTTTACCTACTGCATATTGTCGTGCAGAATTTTTATTGAACCAACAACCAAGACAACTTAATGATTTAAATGATTGTTATGATTTCTTTAGGAATAAATGTCAATTAATTAGAAAAAATATTGAAGGTAATGTTTTTAAAAGAATTTACACTTCATACAAAGTTTCAAAAGGAAAACAACCAATTCTACGGTCAATATCATCATCATCACCAATGCCATATAAAATGATTGGTCCTGCTGTGATACCAATACATGAAAATCATCACTATGCTCGTTATATACACTATATCTACAGTAACAACCACAACAACCACAGTAAATTCCACTTCAATTTCAGCATCAACTTCAACAACAATAACTTCAGCTTCAATAACAATAACAATAACAACAACAGTAGCCCGAGTCAAAGCCAAAGATTATTCTATATTCGAGATAAACTAAACTTTGATATAAACCAAATAATTGAAAAGTATAAGAATGATAAAAACACTTTTCCAAATTTCAATTTTACAGATTTATCAGCAGAATTAGGATTATCATTATTAAAAAACTCATTTTTCAAATATGATATGGTTCCAGATTTTGGCAAGTTGGTTCCTCCTCTCTTTAATAGTAAATACGACATAAACTTTTTAATTTACTTAACATCTATCACAGTTTATGGTATTTCAATTTCAAATATTTGCAATGAAAAATCGTTCATCCAATTAAAAATTTTGTTATCTAAAAAAATAAATAACCTATTGACTACTTATTCTAATCACCATGATAATGATGATATTGGTAAATTCATGGATGAACATATTAATGTTATTCCAGCAGTATACTTTATAGATTATTATTTTTATCAATCGAATTTCATTAAAATTGTTGAAAATTCTATTAGACTATTCAATGGTGAAGCTCAATTCAATATATTCCATCTATTTAATTTATCATTGTCAAACTTTTCGATTGATGGCCTAAAAACATTATTTATTCTTTTAGAATTTATCAAAATTGAAATGCAATATTTTAGTATTATCATTTATCATTTATATTCAACAAAACCAACAAGACCAAAGAAATCATTGAATGAATTAATTGAATTTTTTAATTATTTAGAAACCTGTTGGTATCAGGCAATGGATTCAGAACAAACAACAATAACAACCACAACTACAACAACAAACACTATAATTTTAAAAAACCCATTTTTTAAGCAACATAGATTACCAGAACTTCCATTCCCAATGTATTTATTTTTAGAACATCTAATCAGATGGTATGATTCAAACACTTTGATTTCATTGGTAGAGAATTGTAGATTCTTTAAAACCAAATTCATTAGTATCGAAACCGCAGATTTATTCAGATTATTTTTCATACCAAATCAAGAGACAGGTTGTATAGATTATGAAAAGTTTTCATTATTTTTAAAGTATCATGGTAGTAATGGTGGTGTTGATGAAAACGATCAACCAAAGAACTCTACAGCTCGTGTAACATATAATAATTTTTTCTATGAATGGGATTCATTACATCATAAAGATAATTTTATCGAAGAAAGGGTCAAGTTAATTCATTATCTAATTTCAACTAAAGGTATTCACTATGTATTCACCACCAATACAACACATTATCAATATGGTAAAAGAACATTCGATCATTTATTCAATGAACTTTTTTATAGTTTAGTTAACAGTAAACCACTTGAAACATCGATCAACATTTACTCTAAATTCAACATAAATCAAATCTATAAATCCGAATTTTTCAAAACATGTTATGAAGGTTTTTCAAATGGTTCAAATAAACTTGAAAATTACTTTTTCGATAGTTTTCTCAATGATGCCATCATTAAAAATGATAAAGATTCAATCATTAAAATTATATCAACTGTATTATTAAAAAATAATAATAATAATAATAATGCTATTAATGAAAATGATATTCAAATCAATTTACCAATAAATAATAATAACAATAATAATGCAACGAATATTTTATCAAAGATTCAATACCTTTATACAAATGATTTATTAGATTCATTTGGATATAATTTCACATTGATGTTAATTGAAAATCTTTCGGAAATTGTAGTAAAAAATAACATGAACCACGGATCAAAGAAATCAATAACTATTACAGAGAATCAATATCTTGATATTATTAAAATAATAATTTTAAAATCAAAAGGAACACAAGGAGAACTACCCATAAGAACTCACATTAAAGATATTGCAAATTCATTAGAGTTATTTAGGGTTTTATTATTTTTAGAGAATATCAATAATGAAAGTAGCAGAATCGAATTTTTTAAACAAATCGAAAATAAAGAAATGACAAAATACAAAGTAGAGTCTGAAATTATTGAAAATATGTCAAAAGATAAAAACAATGCTATCGGTTTATTTAAAATGGGATACCCAGAGTATTTATTGAATCTATTTAAAAAAAATACAAAATATATACCATCTCAACTAAAAAATAAACCAAAATCCATTTATTTCTATGATATCCTTAATTTATCAACACAACTATTCAATTTAGAGTTATACAAAGAAATCTTTGAAACTATACTAGAACCAAATAATGTAGAATTCAAAAATTTATTAGGTTATGCAATCATATTCAATAGATTGGATATAGTAAAGTTTTTATTTACATCATTCGAAGTAACAGTACATGAACATCCATTACTATTAGAAGTTTTCACCTATGGCGACATTAGAATAGCTAAATGGTTATTTAAAGAACATTCACAAATATTCGAATATAGTGATAATAATAAAAGCAATAACAATCAATCGTGTTGTAAATTATTATCATTAAATAATATCATCAAGGAATCATTAATTAATGGTCATGTAGGTTTATTTAAAGAGATCATAAAGAATTTCCCAAATCACCATTTCGAAATTGGTAAAGGTATTATTAATGTTATCATCAAGAATGGTTATCAAAATGTAATTAATTATCTTTTCAATATTGATAAATTAATTGATTTAGACTATATTATTAAATGTAATAAAACTGCCATTTCAACTCGTGGTAAAATATCAATAGAGATTTCCGATCATTTCTTATCGATTATAAATAACATAATTGAAAAACAACAACAACCATTATTATTACCAAATTCTTTAACAACTGATAAAGTGGCCTCTTCTTTCAACAAAAAGAGATTATCACAAGAACAAATAACAAAAAAAAAAGATAATAAAAAACAAAAAAACGAAAAAATGGAATAGAATCGTAATTATTGCAATATAAATCTTATACAAGAGTTTTATAATTGCTGTTTTATGTTTTTATTATAAATAACCAATTAATCAATTATATATAATAAGATACAGCAGGGGAAAAAAAAGTTTTGTAGTGTTTTTTTTTTACCTATAAGACGCAAGGTCTATCGGCGGTGTTAATTAAATAAATTATCTCTACTTTTTAAATTTTTATATATTTGTATTGGTTATAATTGAGTATTATTTTTATTTTTTTATTTTTTTATTTTTTTTTATTTAAGCTTTAATGTTGTTTCTATTGTGGAATTGGATTTATTGGACTTTGCCAAGAATTGTTGATTTTTAGAAGATTTATGTTGTTGTTGAGATTTTCATTTTGTTCAATTTTTTCACTGCCTTAAATTTTTGAGATGTGTTATTTTACCTATTATATTTGTGTAAATTTTATATTTTTTGTTTGAAT
This sequence comes from Dictyostelium firmibasis, assembly GCA_036169595.1. Lineage (NCBI taxonomy): Eukaryota > Evosea > Eumycetozoa > Dictyosteliales > Dictyosteliaceae > Dictyostelium > Dictyostelium firmibasis. The sequence goes on from CM069767.1 coordinate 408,479, forward strand.
TGCTTATGTTCATTGTCCAACGTCTAATTTTTAAGAATGATAGTTTGATTGTTTCGACTATTGGAGTTTTTATGTTCTTGTTTTGGTTGCAATCGATGAAAAAGTGTATGTATGGATCGCTGAATTATTGCATATTTTGGGCAAATTAAAACAAATTTTTCAAAAAAAAAAACAATCTAATTAAACACCAACCTACAAATCAAATCAAGTTTATTGTAATCAAATCAAATCATTATTTTTCATTAAAAAAAAAAATTAAATAAAGCTTAAAGAACCTTATATTTATTAATTTTATTTGTATGAGAAGGAAACTACGAATGTTAGGTTGAATATGCAGTTTTCTAGTGTGTTGTTGGAATTATTTTTGTTATGTCTAATAATCTTTTCATTTTCCAAATTTAAATGCTACCTGTTTCATACTTAATTCTTCATCAATATTTATTAGTCTCCCCCTATGAGAGTCGTTTATAAAGAAATTGATGGAGATAAATTTCAATGGGTTGTTGAAACTTTTAATCAAAAAGCTGTAAATCGAAACAGTTTAAAAAAACTAATTGACTAAAGTAAACTCGATGCCTATTCACTGGTTGTACTATTGAAAACTGTTCACCTTGGCATCAGTCATGAAAAAGTGTCTCTTTTCTTTCTTCTGCTGCTACAATTCCTCCATCAATTTTTAAAAATGAATTCAACATTTCAAACATAGTTGGAGTAGGAAGCATTTCAAAAGGCAAAAGAATTCGATAAATATAGAAACTCAATTCTTATTATTCAATTTGAAAATGATAATGGTTCTTCAATATCGCAAACGTTGATGTTTTTAAAAACTGGTAAATATGTCAAAAAGTGTTTCACTGTTTACGACTCTGGTCAAATTGGTGATAGAAAACAGTTTAATGAAGTTATCGCCCTCTCCAACATTATTTTCACAATGATTGATTTGTTCGACTTTTTCAATGATGGTAAAATCCAAGATCATAAAGCCAACATTGACTTTGGAGTTCTTGGTAAAGAGGTTTACGATTTAGCTAAACGATTGGACAATCTTGAACATATGGTTTACGAGCTCTATCTTGTATTTAAACCATCATAGAGCTCGTAAATCATATGTTCAAGATTGTCCAATCGTTTAGCTAAATCGTAATCTTTTTATCAACCACCACTTTTATTTATATTGTTATTAATATTATTATTTATATTGTTATCATTATTATTATTGCTATTGTTATTGATTTTATTGTTAACATTGTTTGTTAGTGTTTTTTTGATTTTGATTTTTTCTCTTTGCCTCTCTTACTTCTTTGTTACTATACTCAGAGAAGAAGGTTCTGATTATTATTATTTTTGAATTCTATATGATTCTTAATAATTGAGGTTTGTTAGTAACGTTACATTTTCTATCATTCTAACATTACATTAATCAATTAAAAAGTATTGGAGTGAATTATTAATAAAATAGTAAATAATGTCTTTTTTTATTGAAATTACTTACATTTTGCCAATTGAAAATTATTTATACATAAAAATAAACAAAATCTATTTAAAAATTAAAAGAGAAATAACAATGTCGTGTGAAGAATTCTTTAGGTCGAATATTTAGTCTTAAACGCAGGTGGTAAAATTTTATGGGGAATACGTCAATCCACCTTGGTGGACGAGGAATTAATACCCCAAAATTCAGCACAAAACTGAATATTTGGGTTTTAGATAGTTATATATGTACAATAACTAAATGTATCACAACCAATGCTCTGGTGAATACAGATATCATCGTCAACGTGAAGGACGATAAGGCTTATTTACCTCCCTTTACATCCCACTCATGATGAATCTGTGAACACCGACCCTCCAATGGAATTATAAATTCCACCCCTAATGATCCATGATAGCTCCACTATCTACAGATCTTCGGAATAATACCCCCACATCATCCTCGTTTAAGATTATACATTCTGAATCCAACACACAATCAGATGCTACACCATTTTATTATTTTTTTTTTTTAAAAAAGATTGAGGTTTATTTTATATATAAATACATACATGATAATAAAGTCTGTGATAAAATTACAAATTTTTTTATTTTATATAATTAATATATTTATAATTATTATTATTATATAAATATTATTATTATAATATTTAAATTAAATAATTACCTTTAATAATAATAATTCATAACACTTGTTTACTTTGAATAAATAAAATTTTGAGAAAAAAAAAAAAAATTTAATTTAAATTAAAAAAAATTTAAAAAAAAAAAAACTTTTTATTTTTTTATTCCACTTTAGGTGATTGATTGATTTATCTTTTATTTTCTTAATTTGGTAATGACCTAGCCACCTTATTTTATATACAAAATATAAACACTTATTATTATTATTTTTATTATTCACTGAAAAAAACGACTTTTTTCAAAAAAGCCAAAATTGATAATTTTTATTTTTTTATGGTAATAAAAATGAAAAAAAGTGAAAAAAAAATAGACCTCGAGTCTTATCATAGTTAAAAAAAAAAAAAACACATACAAATAAATTTTCTTTATTGTTTAATTTTTAAATTTTTTTATTTATTTTTGTTAGTTTTAATTTGTATTATAACTTGTTATTATTATTTTTGTTTTTATATTTTTTTTTTTTAAAAGCTCCAAGTTTTGTTAAGACAAATCATGGTGTATAGTAGAGCTAAATATTGGAAGGGGTTTATTACATCTTCTAATCACAATTGCGAGTGTACCAATCTTTCAAAGTAGTTGCACCAACAATTTCTAAAGTCTTTGTTAACAGATCTGAATTAAATAAAACATCGTATTGTTGATTAGTGTTTAGAATTTTAAAAATATTTAATTTACGATAAAAAATATGATTTATAAATGAATCCGATAATTGAATTTCAGAAGGTGGTTTTCTTTTTAATAAAAAAAAATTATTTTCCCAAATTTTTAAGAAAGTTTAAAATAAAAAAAATTAAGCGCTATTTGTAAAAACTTTTAAAACAATATCACTTTTTTATTTATTTCATTTAAAATATTGTTATTATTTTGTTTTATAATTAATTTTGTATATATATTATTATTTTAATATTATTATTATTATTATTATTATTATTATTATTATTATTATTATTATTATTATTATTATTATTATTATTATTATTATTATTATTATTATTATTATTATTATTATTATTATTATTATTATTATTATTATTATTATTATTATTATTATTATTATTATTATTATTATTATTATTATTATTATTATTATTATTATTATTATTATTATTATTATTTAATTAACTTTTTTTTATTATTTTGTTATTAAATTTTTTTTTAATATTTAATTTTATAATTATTTTATAGATGTAAAAATTTATTTATTTCAATTTTAGTTCCAAGTATATTATTCGGTTTATTCCATTTGATAAATATATTATATGGTTATTTTTCTTTTTATTACGTTGGATTTCAAATTCTTATTGGTACCCTATTCGGATTGAATTTATCTTTGTCATTCTATAGAGATCAAACTATCTATACTCCAATCATAATGCATGCATTTAATAATACACTCTCATTATTTATGCCTACTAAAATTGAAACAGAAATTTACCCAATCCTATCATTTATATTAGTTTATCAATTTTCAATATTAATTTATCAATTTAGATTTAATTTTAAAAAAACCAAAATAAAATAAATAATAAATAATAACAATAAATAAAATATAAATAAAAATAAAAATAAAAATAAAAATAAAAATAAAAATTAAAAATAAAAATTAAAAATAAAAATTATAAATAAAAATTAAAATTAAAACAAAAATAAAAGCAAAAATTCACTCAAATCTCCAATATCTTGGTTTAGATTTTTAAAAAAATCGACCTTAGATTTAAATTAATTAGTATAATAATTAACTTTTTTATATTTTTTTTTACAACTTACTGCTTTAAAAGAGTGGCCCATAGTTTCTATAACGAAATGGCTATTTTCAAGTTGTTCTGCTTCTTCGGAAGAAAGGTCTTCAATATTTGGGTAGACCGAAAAAGTTTTCTTAATAAAAATCTTTGAAAAACTTTTTGGTAACTATTAAAAATAAAAAAGAATGTTAATAGAAGAAAAGAGAAAAAAACCTATAGAATCTTACCATTTGACCTTTGATGATAGATTCTTCACTAGTAATAATGAATTTAATATTACAATAATAATTTTTTCCCAATTGACGAGGGAAAAATAAATGGTTGTCGGAAACTATATAAAAACCTCTAAAATTAATGGTTAAATTGTCCACTACAAATCCATTATTTGATTTTATTAAATCTCTTAAAAATGCTAAAAAAGATGTTTCCATAGTTAGTATTGTATAATTCAACCAAAGCTTTGATATGTATAAGTTTTTTTTTTTCAAAAACTTACTTTTTTCTATAATATTTTCTGATAAAACAAATTCTTTACCACGTATAGAAGGGATACATGGTACTTGTGAGTTTTTTACCAATAAAGTTGATTGGAATGGAGTGGTCAATTGAACTAATTGCTTTGGTGATTCTAAAATTAACTCTTGAGTTGATTCTATATGTGGCTCTTGAGTTTGTTCTATAAATGTGGAGGAATAAAAAGTATCGTAAATTTCTTCTTCTTGTTGTTGTTGTTGTTGTTGATTTTGTTGTTGTTGTTGTTTTTGTTCTTGCTCTTGCTCTTGCTCTTGCTCTTGCTCTTGCTCTTGTTGTTGTTGTTGTTGTTGTTGTTGTTGTTGTTGTTGTTGTTGTTGTTGTTGTTGTTGTTGTTGTTGTTGTTGTTCTTGTTCTTGTTCTTGTTATTGTTATTGTTATTGTTCTTGTTCTTGCTCTTGTTGTTGTTGTTGTTCTTGATGTTTAGAACAACAGCAACAACAAGAGCAAGAACAAGAGCAAGAACAAGAACAAGAACAAGAACAAGAACAAGAACAAGAACAAGAACAAGAACAACAACAACAACAACAACAACAACAACAACAACAACAACAACAACAACAACAACAACAACAACAACAACGAACCATGGTACTTCGTTTTGAAAAAAATTAATATTTGTTGAACCATTATAATCAAAATCATTAATATTATCATCATCATTATAAATATATTTGAAAAATAATTCATTTAAAATATAAATTACACCTATTGTGTAGAACCATCTGCTGTTTTTACGTTTACAATATAAAAGTTGTTTGTTATAAAATTCTAATAAATTGGAAATCACTGTTGGTGGAATTTCCTTTCTTGAATTTTTAGTAAATTGCATTTTTAAAATTTGATAAAGTTTTGATTGATATTGAAAATGAAAAAAATAAAATATGTATTTATGTATATGTAAAGAGTAAAAAAAAAAAATTTTTTTAAAAAGAAAAATTAAACTAAATAAAACTTTATTTTAAAAAATTAAAAATTGTTTTTTTTTTATAAAATAATTTTCAAAATATTTTATTTTATTTTTCATATAACTTAAAAAAAAAACAATTTCAGAACTTCCTTAAAAAAAAAAAAAAAAAAAAAAAAAAAAAAAATATATTACAAAAAATAACCATAATAAGCTATAATTTTAATTAACACCGCCTATGACCTTGTGTCTTATCATGTGTAAAAAAAAAATAGTTATAAAACACAAATTAAAACCAACAAAAATATGTAAAAAAATTTAAAAAATTTAAAAATTAATTCTGTTGATCAATCAAATAATATTATTTTTTTTATTTAATTTATAACTTTTAAATTTTTTAATGAAGAAAACATCTATATTTGATAATTTGCATCTTTAATATGTCGAAACATCTTTAATACGTTGAAACATCTTCAATACGTCAATCCACCTTGACATGTGCAAAACAAAAAAAAAAAGCCCATCATTTTGCTAATGTGAATATATTATTTCATTTTTTACTTTTGCAATTAAATTTATTAATTTTTCATTTATGTTTATTCTTTTTTTGAATGTTAAAATGTATTCACACCCTAATAAATAAATTAATGTTTTTTCTAAACACACAAAATGGCAATTGTGTTACAGTGTTTTAATTTTTTTATATAAAAAAAAGTATTTACTGATTTTATTATAATTAATTTTTTTTTTTTATTTTTTATTATTTTATTTTTTTTATTTTTTTTTTATTTTATTTTATTTTTTTATTTTTTTTATTATTGAAATATATTATTATTAATTATTTGAGTTTATTTGATGTTAACCAATATGAAAAATTACTAATTAATATTGGAAAAAATAAAAATATAATATTAATTATTAAAAAATATTAAGTTCTTATTAAAAAAATATAAAATTTTTAATAAGAACTTGAAAAAAAAAATCACTCGTTTTCTTTAAACAAATACTAAAAAAAAAAAAAAAAGAAAATAAAAAAGTAAATTTTTAAAACTTTGGTGATACTTGTGTTGGAAAAATGAAATTTATTCAAATTTTAGATGAAATTAATGACCTCTTGTAAATATAATTTACATATAAATATACAGTGGCAATCGATTGGTACCACTTTGGATAAGTAATAGGCTAATTAAAAAAAAAAAATTTAAAATTACTTTTTTTGTATCCAAAATGAAAATTTTCAATTTTCAAAAACATTTGTTGTCATTATTTTTATGAAAAATAAAATAAAGTATTTTGAAGGTCATTTTATAAAAAAAAAAAATTATTTTTTTATTTTTTAAATTTAGTGTTATTTAGTTAAAATTTTTTAATATTTTTTTTTTTTTAATTTTTTTTTTTTACTCTTCCCATACATATACATATTTTATCTTTATCATTATCAAACAAAACTTTTTCAAATTTTAAAAATGCAATTCATTCAAACTTTTAGAAAACAAATTTCATCCACTGTTATTTCAAATTTATTAGAATTTTACCTCAAACAAATTTTAAATTTCAAGCGTAAAAATAGTAGATGGTTTTGCACTGAAGGTGTAATTTCTATATTAAAAGAATTTTATTTAAAATCAATTACAATTTCAAAACCATCATCAATTTCATTTATAAACATTAAAAAAAATTCAACTTTAACTTCAGATTCATTTTTAATACCATCATTATCAGAGGTATCATCAACAGAATATATATATAATAATGATGAAAACAATGAATATTATTATGAATTAACAAATAGTAATATTGTTCAATATGAACAATTAGAACAACAAGTGATATGGCCTTTCTCTCAGCCAAAATCTAGGATCGGTGGATTTTGGCAACCCCTTAAAAAAAAAGGGGAACGACGAAATTTTTAAATTTAATTAAATTAAGTCATAACATTACCACTTTCTTCGTTTGAAATTAAAAAAAATTATTATTATTATTATTTATTCAAGTTTTATAATTATCTTTGAGAATCACTAAATTTAAATTAAATAATTACCTTTAATAATAATAATTTATAACAGTTGTTTACCTTGAATAAATAAAATTTTATGAAAAAATTATTTTAATTAAAATAAACAATATTGTATATAAATTTTAAAATAGGTCAATCTACAAGTTATATACATTAATATAAATGTATTTCTTATTATATTAATGTATTTATATTTAAATTCATACCTTCTTAATTTTTAATATATATCCTAGTTCTTCACATAGAGATGACCATCTGTATCCCAAAATATACTAATGGAGATGTACATTTAGGTGGAGATAATTTCGATCAAAAGTAGATTTGCGAAAAGATCCTACCGCCTTAGAACTGTAAGGGAAGCTGTTGAAAAGGCTCAGGAAACACCGAGATTGGACGTTATTCAGCTTTCTTTTGGTAGAATCCTTAAGCGGGTTATACACCAAGTTAGTTGAAGCTAGAGTTTTACCTAATCCGACCTTTGGATGGTCCGTGTAATTTTCAGCCATCCTCGTCCATCCAACAATTTTATTTATTACTCCGAATTATTTTTTAAAAAAATCCATTTTTTTTTCAATATTAATTGGTGATTTTGTTAACATCAAACTCAAATAATAATAAATTTTCAAAATATAAAAAAAAAAATATAAAATAAAAAAATTATAAATTAATATTAACAATAAAAAACATGGAAAAAGTTGAAAATTTTTTTTTTTTGTGATTTTTTTTATTTTTTTTTTTTTTTTTGCAATAATCTCAAAAAAACAAGATAAAAGGTGTTTTTGCTTGTTTTTACTGAATTCAACTTTTTATTAAAAAAAAATGTAATATACAACAAAATTTTTATAATAAAAGTTATATTTGACAATAATTTATTTTTTATTTTTTTTTATTTTTTTTTTTTGAAAATAATAATTAATTTCTTTTTCACAACATAATTTTTAAATATTTAATGGCGTCATTGATAATATATTTTTTTTAATTATTATGAAAATTTTTTTTTTATTATTTATTTATTTATTTATTTATTTTCTGTTAACTGTCAAAAATTATAAAAAATACAATTTGTAAATTTGTTTAAATTTATTAGTTTTTTTTAAAATCCACTAAATCCTATAATTATAAAATGATGGATGGATCGTCCTCAATCCTAACTCCGTACTTTTTTAAAAAAAAAATCCGGATAAGGCTTTACTCTGGTTGAAGCTAATACGACCATCCCTACAAAAAAGTCAGAGGTATTCTCCACCGCTGCCGATAACCAATCTGAGTAACCATTCATGTTTTACTAGGCGAAAGGGCAATCCACAAAAGCAACTACAAAGGTACCTTTAAAAAACCAGTTGAAGATGACATTACAGAATGAATAAAGAGCTGATGCAACTCATGGTAATAAAGTCTGTGATAAAATTACAAATTTTTTTTTTTTTAAAATTAATATTATAAATAATAATTAAATTTTTTTTATAATATTTAAATTAAATAATTACCTTTAATAATAATAATTTATAACACTTGTTAACTTGAATAAATAAAATTTTGGGAAAAAAAAAAAAAAATTTTAATTTATATTGAAAAAAAAAATAAATTATTTTTTTTAATTTTTTTATTTTTTTCAAAATTCCACATTAGGTGATTCATTGATTTATTCTATATTTTCTAAATTTGGTAATGACCTAGCCACTTTATTACTACTACTATTATAATTATTATTATTTTAATATTATTATTATTATTATTATTATTATTATTATTATTATTATTATTATTATTATTATTATTATTATTATTATTATTATTATTATTATTATTATTATTATTATTATTATTATTATTATTATTATTATTATTATTATTATTATTATTATTATTATTATTATTATTATTATTATTATTATTATTATTATTATTATTATTATTATTATTATTATTATTATTATTATTAATATTATTATTATTATTATTATTATTATTATTATTATTATTATTATTATTATTATTATTATTAATATTATTATTATTATTATTATTATTATTATTATTATTATTATTATTATTATTATTATTATTATTATTATTATTATTATTATTATTATTATTATTATTATTATTATTAATATTATTATTATTATTATTATTATTATTATTATTATTATTATTATTATTATTATTATTATTATTATTATTATTATTATTATTATTATTATTATTATTATTATTATTATTATTATTATTATTATTATTATTATTATTATTATTAATATTATTATTATTATTATTATTATTATTATTATTATTATTATTATTATTATTATTATTATTATTATTATTATTATTATTATTATTATTATTATTATTATTAATATTATTATTATTATTATTATTATTATTATTATTATTATTATTATTATTATTATTATTATTATCAAGAAATGATTATTGAAAATTGTAGAAATTCACTTTTTTGCAAAAAAGTTTTTTTTTTTTTTTTTTTTTTTTTCTTGGGTTTCTTGGGTTTCGAGAGTTTTGGGAGTTTTGAAAAAAACTGAAGGAAACTGGTGTCAAAAAAAAAAAAAAATATGTACAATTTATAGAGTTTCGCGAGTTTATTTTCAAAACTTGTGAAACTCAACTACACCTCCAGAAAAAAATGCGGAATAACTCGGATTATTATTAAAATCTAGGGGACAATTCTTATTATAATTATATTCTTTTTTTTTTAGATAATAATAATATTCTCAATTAATTCTCAATTTATTCGAAAAAAAGAATAATATAATAATATAATGAGAAAAATATAATAATATTAATGAGTCACTGGAAGAAACGACTTTCACAAATTGCCAAAATTGATAATTTTTATTTTTTTGTGATAATAAAAATGAAAAAAAGTCAAAAAATATTTTTTTTTAACAAAATTTTGGTGGTATTGTTATTTTATTTTATTTTATTTTATTTTATTTTATTTTATTTTATTTTATTTTATTTTATTTTATTTTATTTTATTTTATTTTATCACTATTATATAATTAATATCATCATATATTATTATTTTTTTATTTTTATTTTTTTTATTTTTTATTTTCACTTTTTTTTATTTTTAAAAATACGTTTCATTTTCAAAATTTTTTTTTTTTTTTTTTTCAAAACAATTAATATGTTTATACAATTTAAATAAATATATAAATTCATTAATAATAATATATAACACACAATGCCTAAAAATTTTAATGATTTGTTAAAATCTTTATCCTATGAAAAAAACGATGACTCACTAACAGTATACTCGAATCCTGATAACAAAAGAGCTATCAACAGTTTTTTACAAAAAAATTCAATTTTTGGCATAGATAGATTTTCTGTGTTCCATACATATTTTAATGAAAATAAAAGGAAAAGTGACACACCTCTTACAAATAAAAATGACAGGAAAAAACTTAAAAATAGAGATATTTTTCAAGATTTTAAAGAACCAGAAGAAGAAGATATAAACAAAATTACTCCTATCAAATCATTAGGTAATAAAAATGATTTAGAGATTGAAAATGAAGAGAGTGAAAATGAAGAGAGTTCATATGATGGTAAAACTAATGCAGATGGCGAATATAATGAATATGATGGTGAAAGGAATGAATATGATGGTGAAAGAATGAGTATGATGGTGAAAAGAATGAATATGATGGTGAAAAGAATGAATATGATGGTGAAATGAATGAATATGATGGCGAAATGAATGAATATGATGGTTATGGTGAAATGAATGAAGGTGATGGTAATAGTGAAATGAATGATGATAATGGTGAAGATGATGGTGAAGATGATGGTGAAGGCAAAAGTGAAACAAATGAAAAACAAGTAATTTATGAAATTTATGATAATTACCCCCCTGAAATAGAATCAATTGAAATTTCTTCATTTTCAAAAGAAGAAATTGATCAATTATTTGTTTTATCAAATAATGATTATGGATTTGTTCTTTCAAAATGTTTGAATTATATTCAAAAAAAATCAAAAGAAATTTTTGAAAAAGTAATTTCAGTAATAAACACACCAGATTCTTATGTTTATCAAATGCTACAACAAAACACTTCCACAGAAAACCACCTAATGATGTGGATTAAAATTCAACAACTGCAGCACAATTTATTTAATCATCAACAACAATTAAATATAGCATCACCCCAACAATATATTGATATTGCCAATTTATTAAAAAATCCAGACTTTTTAAAACTCATCTCGGGTGAAACAAGAATTAATGAAAAAGAGATAAAACCAATAGATTACAAAAAAAGAAAAGAAAAAAATGAAATTAAGAATTATATCAAATCTTGGTATAGATATAAAGAATCAAATTTTTTAACAATTTCAGATGAAAAAATTCCACAATTATTGCTAGAATTTTTAAAAAAACAAATATCTCAAGATCCAAAAATTTTAACAACATTTAAAGATCAATCACTAATATCACTAATCAATGAATCGAAAAAAAATTTGAAAGATCTTTGGAAACCAAAAGACAAATTATTTAAAGAATTATGTATCAAGTTTCCAAAATATATTATTAATGAAAAATTAAAATTAGAAAAAGATGTAGTCAAAGATATGGTTTATTCCAAATTTTCTTTTCAAATTGATGAAGAACAAGCTACCAAAATAACAAAATGGATCTTAGCTAGCAAAGAATCATTTCACTCATACACACAACCAGATTACATAAAAAATTATACACAACCAACTTCTTCCAATATTATTTCACCAAAAGTATCTTTAAAAATAGAAGAAAAATCAAAATCTGATCTAACATCAACACCAAAATCATTACCACCAAAATCTAATGCAACATCAACACCAAAATCATTACCACCAAAATCTAATGTAACATTAACACCAAAATCATTACCACCAAAATCTAATGCAACATCAACACCAAAATCATTACCACCAAAATCAGATGCAACATCAACACTAAAATCATTACCACAAAAATCTAATGCAACATCAACACCAAAATCAGATGCAACATCAACACCAAAAACATCAAAATATGTAGTAATATCAACAACAAAATCATTACCATTAAAATCTGATATGGCATCAACACCAAAAACTTTACCATTTAAATCTAATGCAACATCAACACCAAAAACATCAACATCAAAATCTGATGCAGCATCAACACCAAAAATAGTTACCCGACTTCGTATAGATCCTCAACTCCTCGAAGATTACCAACAAGATAAAAAAAAAAATAATAAAAAATAATTTAAATATTTTTGAACACATAATGTTGGGTAAAAAACCCTTTTAAAATTAATAACGTTTCTTTTTTTTTTTTTTTTAAAATCAATCGATAATTCTTCTATTTTATTCCAATACGATAAAATTCTTTTTTCAAATTTCTGGAGGTGTAATTAAAAAAAAATAAAAAAAAAAATTAAAAAAAAAACCAATTTTATATTTCATAATAATAAAAAAGTTAAATTTAGTCTAAAGTATAAACATATGTTTTATATTGTTTTTTGAGATTCTTGCAAAAAAAAAAAAATTAAAAAAACATAATAACAAAAAAAAAAAAATTAACACAAAAAAAACAAACATTTTCAACTTTATTCATAATTTTTTTTGCAGATTTTTTCATCAACAAAAAAAATAAAAAAAAAAATTATTATTTAAAAATAATTAATAAAAAAAAGGATTTACTGATTTTATTATAATTTTTTTTTTTTTTTTTTTTTTTTTTTTTTATTGTATATTTTTTATTTTATTTTATTTTTTTATTTTTTTTTATTTTGAATTTATTATTTTTAATTATTTGAGTTTATTTGATGTTTAAATCACTAATTAATATTTAAAAAAATTATTTTATAAGAACTTAAAAAAAAAAATCACTCTTTTTCTTTAAACAAATCCTAAAAAAAAAAAAAATAAATAAATAATGACCTCTTGTAAATATAATTTATTTATAAATTTACGTCTAAATTCACTGGCAATCGATTGATACCTCATTAAATTAGTAATAGGCTAATTAAAAAAACTAAATTTAAAATTACTTTTTTTGTATCCAAAATGACAATTTTCAATTTTTAAAAACATTTTTAGTCATTATTTTTATGAAAAATAAAATAAAGTATTTTGAAGGTCATTTTATAAAAAAAAAAAATTATTTTTTTATTTTTTAAATTTAGTGTTAATTAGTTTATATTTTTTTAAATTTTTTTTTTTTTTTAAATTTTTATTTTTTTTACTCTTGCCATACATATACATATTTTATCTTTATCATTATCAAACAAAACTTTGTCAAATTTTAAAAATGCAATTCATTCAAACTTTTAGAAAACAAATACCATCGACTGTTATTTCAAATTTATTAGAATTTTACCTCAAACAAATTTTAAATTTCAAGCGTAAAAATAGTATATGGTTTTGCACTGAAGGTGTAATTTCTATATTAAAAGAATTTTATTTAAAATCAAATACAATTTCAACTTCAACTTCAACTTCAGATTCAATTTTAATACCATCATTATCAGAGGCATCACCAACAGAATATATATAATAATGATGAAAACAATGATTATTATTATGAATTAACAAATAGTAATATTGTTCAATACGAACAATTAGAACAACAACAACAACAACAACAACAA
>CM069767.1:425000-430000 GCA_036169595.1 Dictyostelium firmibasis
GGTCAATTTTTTATAAAATAAAAAAACTTCAAAAACACAGTGGGCAATTAATTAGTTTTATTGAAAATTTAAATGAAAAATTAATTGGTGGGGTGATTTTATTATATAAATTTATAAAAATTAAAAGATTTGTTATTTTTATTTTTATTTTTATTTTACCAAACTAAGTGAAAGGCCCTTTACTTAGTTTAGTAAAAAATTAATTTTTAAAACCCTGTAACATGACGAAATTTTTAAATTTAATTAAATTAAGTCATAACATTACCACTTTCTTCGTTTTAAAAATATATATATTAGTTTTGTTATCATAACCTAATATATATTTATAAAAAAAAACAATATTTCTTAATTTAAATGAAATTAATAAAAATGTGTTTTAAAAGTAAATAATAATTTTGGAGCTTAATTTTTTTTATTTAAAACACCACAAACTTTCTAAAAAATTAGTTGCACTAATTTTTTTTTAATTTTTAAACAAATTATAAATTTTTATTACTATATTGTTATGTTGGTTTTATTTCGTTTAAATTCGACCATTTTATTACTAAAATCATACAATAATACTTTTATTTTGTCTCTTCCCACCAATTGTTGAAATTTATTCACCATATTCATTATACACATGGTTTGTATGACTTCTCATCATGGACCAATATATCTTTATTTGTGAAATTTCATTCACTAGGTGGTTTTGTTGATATAAGTTATGCAAGTGTTTGTTGATATTCATCAACTTCACTATATATATTATAATATATATTGACATTTATACTAATGTACACATACAACGATATTGTTAATTAAAATTTAGTACACCATGTGATATTTTATTCCTTAAGTTATACCGAGAATAGTTGAAGGCCAATATGTTTGGTAGAATTGATTTTTATGTAGAATAATGGATAAAGAAGAGGTAGTATTGGTATTGGATGATCTTTATGAAGAAGCAGGAGTATTGGATGGTAGTAATGGAAAAGTAGAGTAGTATTGGTATTATTTAAATCATTTAGATTTTGTGAATTCAATGCTTGACAATCCACAAATATATTATTCTTCATTCTAGAACATTATTATTACCATTTTCATTTTATGTGTTGATAGTTGGTACCATTTCTTTATTAATAACACGGTCCCAAATTGACTTTTTTAGATAATTCTTACCTTCTGTTGCAAAATTACAGACACATTCAACAAATACTTCATAAACTTCACCTTAACATTCAGCTGTCTATTCATACATTTGTTACCACAAAATTAGTATCTGCCAATATTGTAAGTGATATGTTTACTAATATAATTATTTTCTATAATTGTAATACTAATAAATATAATGAATTCATTATTTTTAATTTTAGATTTGGTAAATTTGGAAATCAATGTACCAATATGGATTATATATTTTATTAAGTATTTAAATTAAAATAACCAAAAACAACCTGCAATATATTCAAGTTGTTGATTCCCATTTACACTACCAACTGTTGAAGTATAATACAATATGCTAACTTTGACTCCTGTTAATGTAAAAAAGAAATATTATAGACTAGACTTTTCTACCACAGGTGTGGGAGAATTTATACCCACCAAGTTTTTAATGTCGGTCATTAAATAAAAAATTATTAAAAGAAAAATTAATAAAAATATCTATGGATACAATTACACCAATTTATAAAAGGTATAAATTGAAAAAATAAATAAATAAAATTAAAAAATACAAGATTTTATAAAAAAAAAAAACAAACATATAATAAAATATTTCTATCTTTTCTAAAAAATTAATAATATACAAACGAGTATTATAATTATTTAATTTATTCATTTAAAGAATTGGTTAATTTTTTCCCAAAACTATCAAAATTCAATACCTATTAAATCATTTTATATTTTATTATTTAAAAAAAAAAATCAATATACACTTATGTATTTTTACACCTTATTATTTTTTTGATACTGATGATTTATAAGTTGAAAAGACACTTCTTGCTACATTAACTTGTAAAAAATGGGGGTGTGTATCATAGACACAGGCGACAAGCGTTTGGGTGACCTCACGCCAAAATTTATGTCTGTGATATTGCATATGGTGTGGCCTCGCCTGTCTCATAGCTGACATATAAATTGAGCAATACCAGCCCCAAACCATCTTTGTACAAACAACCCAATGGTTGTCCGTGGCCCCTGGGGAGTGTATATTACATATTTTAAGTATTGCCTTCCTTGATGTAGCTTTCGCCAACCCCTTGTCTGAGGGGTTGTTCAGTGCTTCGTCTGAGGAACCTGGCTACTGGCTTGGTCCGTTGGCGATCCATACAAAGACCAGCACTCATGGAAAGGGCTGACTGAGTGCAGGGGAACGCCGCCAGTTAGCCGCTTGCCTGAGGGTTGGGTTTGACTTCCTAAATGGGAGTCTTACCCCTTTAGAGTGAATATTACACAAATCACGAATGTGCATTCAGCCAACCCTTTGCCTTAGGTTGCATGCTAAATTGCCTCTTTGGTTGCCGCTGCCGCAAACTTCTCGCCTTAGGCCTGTGGTTTACCCTCTGGCTGACAATGTGCGACAACCCGGTAGCTGCCCCTTAGCCTCTTGCTTACTATGCGCTGACCTGCTGGTTGGTAGATGTGGGCCATGAGCGCACCCATAAAAAAGGCTTCCAGCCTGCCAATTGGCGGATGTCTGTCACACAAATTGTGTTCCTTGACCACCAATTCCAAGGACCTGAAATCTACTTATTATGGTTGATCAGCTAGTCTAAATACCATCATCACCCCAACCCATTCCCTATCTCTCTTACTAATGACGTTCCTTAACCACCATTTTCTAACCCCACCACAACTTGCCTCTCATTAGGTCCTGATCCCAAATGATTGATTTTCATATTAATATAACTATCCTGAGTGGGATTTTAGATGAGAGGTATAGTGAAACCTTGAGCCAATTCTTTTAATAAATCGACCGATGTCCCCTCTCAAATCTTGTGCCATCCAATTGATAAGGTACTGCTGAGTAATGCTCAATTTTTAAATCAAAATTGTGTGTGGATTTTTAAATTTTTTATTTTCAATTATTTACTTAAGCAAATGAATAGTTATAAAGGTATACCTTTGTTTTTTTGAATACCTTTCTTTTAGAATACAAAAATAAAAAATTATGTGTTCAATAACCAATTATCTCCAATATTAACAAAAATAAAATAATAAAGATAATGAATTAGGAAAAGAAATTAATTTAATTAGATTTATTTAGGTTAAAAAAGTAATTGTGTTTCTATAGGCGATGATTTCAACATCAATATGTCATTAATTTATTGAAAAGATTTTTAAATTATTATTTAGTTGGATCTTTTTCAATCTCACGATGGCAAGTGTAATGGAGAATTACCAAAATGTGATGGTGATAATGATTTTTTTTTGAAATTACATATAGTTCTAGAGATTGTGGATTCATCTGTATTGTTATTCTTTGGTGTTCCATCATTAATGAATGCATTGTCGGTGTTATATATGTATTTTCAATTGAATACATAGTCGGCCTCCCATTGTAGCAGTTTTACATAGTCTATTTCCAGGTAGCCTTATGTTTGTCGTGAAAATTTAAAATAGTTTCATAATATATGGTCTGAGGATTTTCTTTATTTCTTGGGGTAGCTTCTTGTAGAATCTTATGCATTACATAACATAATAGTCTTAATAGAATCTAACTTTTTCATGTTACTCGGAATCTAATGATTAGTAGGTAGTCTCCCATTGTTCCAACTTTTTTTGAATGGTTTCTTTAAGTGTACAAACTGCTCTCATCCTTTTTATTTTCTATATCTTGATAATTGTTTTAGAAACTTTTTTTTTTGATTCATTGATTGATATAAAATTATATCATCGATTTCCTGACCCCTTTTCTTTTTCTACCAATTATATTATTAAATTTTCAATTTACACTATTTTATCCATTTTTTTTATTCTAAATAATAATAATAATAATTATATTAATAATAATAATAATAATAATAATAATAAACTATATCAATCAATCAAAATATAAATATTAGTAATGAATATGTTAAAAATAATAAAAATAATAATAATAATAATAATAAAAATAATAATAATAATAATAATAATAATAATAATAATAATAATAATAATAATAATAATAATAATAATAATAATAATAATAATAATAATAATAATAATAATAATAATAATAATAATAATAATAATTATAGGTGTTTATATTTTTTTATAAAATAAAGTGGCTAGGTAATTACCAAATTTAGAAAACATAGGATATATCGATCAATCACCTAAAGTGGAAAAAAAAATTAAAAAAATTAAAAAAAATAAAAGTTTTTTTTTTTTTTTTTTACTTTAATTTTTTCTATTTTTTTTAGATTAAAATTTTTTTTTTTTTTCCCAAAATTTTATTTATTCAAAGTAACAAGTGTTATAAATTATTAAAGGTAATTATTTATAACACATATAAATACTATTATTATTTTTATAATAATAATTATATATATATTAATTATATAAAATAAATAATTTATTATTTTATCACAGACTTAATCACCATGTATGTATATAAAAAAAACCTCAATCTTTTTTAAAAAAAAATAAAATAAAATTGTGTAGCATCTGATTGTGTGTTGGGTTCAGAATATATAATCTTAAACGAGGATGAAGTGGGGGTATTATTCCGAAGATCTGTAGATAGTGGAGCTATCATGGATCATTAGGGGTGGAATTTATAATTCCATTGGAGGGTCGGTGTTCACAGATTCATCATGAGTGGGATGTAAAGGGAGGTAAATAAGCCTTATCGTCCTTCACGTTGACGATGATATCTGTATTCACCAGAGCATTGGTTGTGATACATTTAGTTATTGTACATATATAACTATCTAAAACCCAAATATTCAGTTTTGTGCTGAATTTTGGGGTATTAATTCCTCGTCCACCAAGGTGGATTGACGTATTCCCCATAAATTTTTACCACCTGCGTT
>CM069767.1:435000-532500 GCA_036169595.1 Dictyostelium firmibasis
AACCACTTTGTATATGGATAATATTTTTGACAACCACTTTGCATATGTTTATAAATTAAATTAATTAATTTTCATTTTTAGGTTTAATTAATATTTTTATTCTAATTATATTTATAAAGATAAAACATTATTTAAAATCATTGAAGCTTTATATGGGTCAACTGGATTTTTAATATTAACAACATCTCTTTGCTTATTTAAGTCAAATGAAAAACATAATAAAAGATTTAATAGTATTATTGATAGAATGGATGAAATTGAAGAAGATAGTTTTCAACTTTCAAATAAACTATAACTTTAGATATATTAAAAATAATAAATTAAACCAAAGTATTAGATGCGTAAGAAATAATTTAGAAGATAAAAAATCAGTCAAAACCTATTTTCCATCAATTGAGAATAAGTTTATTGATATTTAGTTTATTTACCAAAAAAAAATTCCAGTTCATACATAGTCATATGGAAAAACAAATTCTCGACCTAAAGTAACCTACGGCATTGCAAACTCATCCCATTCATAAACCCATAATCCTTTTATTAAAGCCACCATTAAAACTTAAAAAAAAACTATGTTTAATTAATCGAGTTGGATGAATGGAATTTCTTTTTAAATTGCTCTGGAATACTGTCTTTAATACAAAGTATACTTTTGGTTGAAAAAAAAATTAAAAATGAAAAAAAAAAATATAAATAAAATATAGTTTTTTTTTTTTTTTTCAAAATAATAGTTGGGCTGGATAAGATTTTGGGAAAACAGGCCATTTTTGTTTTTTTTTTCAAGAAAACAAAAATATTTTTTTCAAGAAAACAAAAATGGCCTGTTTTCCCAAAATCTTATCCAGCCCAACTATTATTTTGAAAAAAAAAAAAAAAAAAACTTTTTATTATAATAAAAAAAAAAGATATTTCATATTTATAACCAATGAGGAATTCAAAAAAAAAATTAGGTGAGTTCTTTGTAATTGATTGTTTTATTAAGATATTTTTTTTTTTTTTTTTTTTTTTTTTTTTTTTTTTTGTTGTGGCATATAAATTAAAAAATATTTTATATAAAATTTATTTTTGAAAATTACTTCAAGTAAAAAAATAAAATGAAATATACAATTTCAATTGTAATAATTTTGATAATATCTGTATTTTTATACCATGCAAATGCATCTGTAGAAATAAAAGCTGGCTATTGTGGAAATGAAAGAGTAAGTTGAATTATTTATTTTTTTTAAATTTTTAAAAACTTTTGTTGAAATTAAAAATTAATTTCAAAAAATTTTAAATAAAGTGCACATGTCCAAGTAAATTCTTTGAAGGATATGGTAGTCTAAATTCCAATCTTGAAACTTACACTATTCCAAACTACCCAAAAAAAACCCAAGTATGGGATGTTGATATGTCGTATAATGAAACATCAAGTAAACTTTTAATATATGGTATATATGCTGAAGACCCAATTAAATATCCAATTAACGACAAACAAAATGAATATAATGTGAAAGATTGTACTTATGCTTCTTATCACACAAATTTTGATAATGGTAAATGTAGTGTTCTTGTAATATGTAATGACTCCATTTCAACTTTTACTTTCTCATATTTAATTTTGGGTCTTTCAATTTTAATTTCATTTTTAATTTTATAAAATAAAAAAAAAAAAAAAAAAACAAAGGAAATTACAACTATTCAATATCTAAATTTTTATTTTTGAACTTGAATTTAATATAGTGATAATGAAACCCCTTTTTGGTCGTTTTTCCTCAAATAAAAAAAAAATTAAAAAATTAAATGATTTGGTTTTGTGGGCAAAAAAATTTTATTTCAATAAAAATAATTATAAATTAATAAAAAAAATTAAAAATTTTAATAAATAATTATTAATAAACAATAAATCACCACCATATGTTAAAATAATAATTTAATAATAAAATAGAACTCTCCTTTGCAAATAAAAATGTCTTATAATTGTATAATTATTGGCAAATAATGAAGCTTTTATAAATATTTCTCTGAACCAGATTTTTTTTTTAAAAAAAGTATGGATATAGAATGGCGGAAGATCCATAAATCATTTTATAATTAATGGATTTGAAAATAAATATTGGATTTTAGTAAAATAAATTTAAAATATAAAATTAATTTAATTAGTTTTTTTTTTTTTTTATGAATTAGATGGTGAACAAATATACAAATTGTATTTTTTAAAATTTTTGTCAGTTGTCAGTTATCAGGAAATAAATAAATAAATATAAAAATTATTTTTTCATAATATCATCAACCCTAAAGTGCGCCATTATATTTTTAAAATATAATATTTTTTTATTTTAATTTTAATTTTTTTTTAGAAGCACCAGTTTTACTATTAATTTAGGGTGACAAAAAATGAAAAATAAGGGGTGTATCAAATCTACTATCAAAACATATCTCAATTACTATAAATGAGTTCAATTGAAATATGTTTTGATACACCACTTACTTTAAATGCATTGGTCAATATTCATGAAAAAGTGTATTGGTAAATAGTTCAGGGTTGATTCCATGTTCAGAAGAAGAAATACAAAGAAAAGTCTTAGACTATTGAAAATATGTCAAAAAATGAATACAATGCTATCAGTTTATTTAAAATAATCGATTTTAGAAAGATGTTCCCACCAAAATTGATTAATAAAAATTATATTAATTTTTTATTAAATTTTATTTTTTGCGCAACCCAATATTTTTTTCTTTTTTTTTTATTTTATTTTTATTTTTTTTTTTTTTTATTTTTTAATTTTTTCAAAGTTTAATGAAAGAACATAAAATGGAAACAGTTTTTTGGAAAGTATGGAGAAATAGTTATATTAGGAATCAAATTTTATTTAAGACAAAATCAATAGAGGTCGATGATGGAAGATATTATAGATACTTTATGCTATGTGATAGAATCGATTATAATCTAATAACATCATTAGAATGGATGATTGATAAAAAACAATACTCTATGATAAAAGATAAATTAAAATGTGAAAATAATAACGATAGTTCAAATAATCAATCATACATTCACATAACAAATGAATCAATCATTAAATTAATTAAAAGTTGTAATGATGAAGATACATTTCATATTCTATTTAAAATGAGAAGAGAAGATTTAGAGAGAGTAGATTTAATCATTGAATCAATTAAACAATGTTCAATGTTAGCATTATCGACATTTATTAAACTTTATGGTGGTGTTGAATCAGTGAAATTAGAATATCAAAATTCACCATTATTAGATGAAGCACTCAAAGAAGCAAATTTTGAGATTTCAAACTATTTAATAGAATGTGGATTAACAGAATATACAGAATCAATGTTAATAAAGAATTCATTGTGTGAAATCTCATCAAAAAATAATAAATATATTAATATGAAAACTTTAGGGAATCAACAACCAAGACAATTTAATGATTTAAAATATCATCATGATTACCTTAGATATAAATGTCAAGATATTTTAAATTTTAGATATATAGGTGACTCTCCCAATAGGAGGTTACCAGTCTTTGTCAAATTTTTAAAGATTTCAAAAGTAAGAAGACCTCCACAATCATTATCATCACATATACAACATGAAATGAAAGATAGTATAAAACCAGTATATGAAAATCATTACATACGATATGTAAGATCTTTTGTTAGTAATAGCAACAACAACAACAACAACAACAACAACAACAACAACAACAACAACAACAATAAACACAGCCTTAATGAAAGATTATTCTATATTCGAGATAAACTTAATATTGATATTAACCAATTAGCTCAAAAGTATAAGAATAATAAAAACACTCTTCCAGAATTCAAAATTACAGATTTATCAGAAGAATTAGCATTACAATTAATAAAAAACTCATTTTACAAATGTAATATGTTTTCAAATTTTCACAGGAAACTTCCTTTATTTAATAGTAAATATGACATAAAATTTTTAATTTACTTAGTTTCTATTGCCAGCACAAACATTAATAATGAAAAATCAGTTATTCAGTATAAAAGTAAACTATCAGACAAAATGAATAGACTATTAAGTACTTATTGTAATGAAGATAGTACAAATACCAATAACAAAAACAGCAAAGATACCACAACTACTATTGGTGAATTCCTTGAAAAATATATTAGTTTGGTTCCAAATTACTTTATAGATTATTATTTCTATCAATGTAACTTCACTAAAATCATTGAAAATTCTAATACATTGCTCGAAAGTGAACACCATATTAAACTATTCCATTTATATCAACTATCAATATCAAACTTTTCAATTGATGGCCTGAAAACATTTTTTACTCTATTTGAAATTTACGATGTTGGATTACATACTTTTGTTATTGGAATTTTCAATTTTAATTTATCAAAACCACCCAAACCAAAGAAATCATTAAATGAATTAATTGAATTCTTTAATTATTTAGAAACTTGTTGGAATTTTAAAATGAATTCTCAAAATACAAAAACATATAAACTTCGAGCAACATTAAAGGAACCACCAATCCCTTGGGGTTTGATGTTGGAACATTTAATCAGATGGTATGATTCAAGCACAATGACTTCATTAGTAGAGAATTGTAAACTCTTTAAAAATATATTCATTAATATGGAAATAATAGATTTAATTTTATCATTTTTGGTACCAAATCAAGATACAGGTTCTATAGATTATGAAAAGTTATCATTATTCTTAAAGTATCGTAGTGGTAGTGATAATGATGGTAATCAACCAACAGTTAGTTCAAATACTGTAATATTAAATAACTCTTTCCATCAATGGGATTCATTGTATCGTAAAGATAATTGTATAGAAGAAAGGGTCAAGTTAATTCATTATCTAATTTCAACTGAAAGAACACTCTGTTTATTCATCAATCCAACCTATTATAAAGATGGTAAAAGGACATTCGACCATTTATTCAATGAACTTTTTTATAGTTTAGTTAATAGTAAACCACTTGAAACATCGATCAACATTTACTCTAAATTCAACATAAATCAAATCTATAAATCCGAATTTTTCAAAACATGTTATGAAGGTTTTTCAAATGGTTCAAACAATCTTGAAAATTACTTTTTCGATAGTTTTCTCAATGATGCCATCATTAATAACGACAAAGATTCAATCATTAAAATTATATCAACTGTATTATTAAAAAATAATAATAGTAATAATGCTATTAATGAAAATGATATTCAAATTAATTTACCAACAAATAATAATAATAATAATAATAATAATAATAATAATAATAATAATAATAATAATAATAATAATAATAATAATAATAATAATAATAATAATAATAATAATAATAATAATAATAATAATAATAATAATAATAATAATAATAATAATAATAATAATAATAATAATAATAATAATAATAATAATAATAATAATAATAATAATAATAATAATAATAATAATAATAATAATAATAATAATAATAATAATAATAATGATGATGATTCAACGAATATTTCATCAACGATTCAATACCTTTATACAAATGATTTACTATATTCATTTGGATATAATTTCACATTGGTGTTAATTGAAAATCTTTCGGAAATTGTAGTAAAAAATAACATGAACTACGGATCAAAGAAATCAATAACTATTACAGAGAATCAATATCTTGATATTATTAAAATAATAATTTTAAAATCAAAAGGAACACAAGGAGAACTACCCATAAGAACTCACATTAAAGATATTGCAAATTCATTAGAGTTATTTAGGGTTTTATTATTTTTAGAGAATATCAATAATGAAAGTAGCAGAATTGAATTTTTTAAACAAATCGAGAATAAAGAAATGACAAAATACAAAGAAAAGTCTGAGATTATTGAAAATATGTCAAAAAATGAAAACAACGCTATCAGTTTATTTAAAATGGGATACCCAGAATATTTATTAAATCTATTTAAAAAGAAACCGAACTATAGACCAAATTATTTTTCACTCAATGGCTATAATTATTTCTATGATATCCTTAATTTATCAACACAATTATGTAATTTAGAGTTATACAAAGAAATCTTTGAAACTATTCTAGAACCAAATAATTTAGAATTTAAAAATTTATTAGGTTGTGCAATTATATTCAATAGATTGGATATAGTTAAGTTTTTATTTACATCATTCGAAGTAACAGTACACGAACATCCATTACTATTAGAAGTTTTCACCTATGGTGACATTAGAATAGCTAAATGGTTATTTAAAGAACATTCACAAATATTTGAATATAATAATAATAATAAAAGCAATAACAATCAATCATGTTGTAAATTATTATCATTAAATAATATCATCAAGGAATCATTAATTAATGGTCATGTAGGTTTATTTAAAGAGATCATAAAGAATTTCCCAAATCACCATTTCGAAATTGGTAAAGGTATTATTAATGTTATCATCAAGAATGGTTATCAAAATGTAATTAATTATCTATTCAATATTGGTAAATTAATTGATTTAGACTATATTATTAAATGTAATAAAACTGCCATTTCAACTCGTGGTAAAATATCAATAGATATATCCGATCATTTCTTATCGATTATAAATAACATAATTGAAAAACAACAACAACAACCATTATTATTACCAAATTTTTTAACAGCTGATAAAGTAGCCTCTTCTTTCAACAAAAAGAGACTATCACAAGAACAAATAACAAACATAAAAGATAATAAAAAACAAAAAATGAAAAAATGAAATAGAATCGTAAATCACTTGGGCATATAATTGGGTCTGGGTAAGTGCATTTTGGACAAATACATTACTATCGCAACTATTACCTGCATCACTATTTCCCTTTTCACCGCCACCACTTTGTTCAACAAGGTTTGAGTTATACCAATGATTAAATCCAGAGGAGTTTATCTCATTTTATAATCAACTTGCATTAATATAAATCATATACAAGAGTTTTATTTCCAATTTTTTTTTTTCACTAATAACCTCTTTTTTTCTTTTTTTCTTTTATCTGAATAATAAAAATATTGTTTATTTATTTTTTAAAAAAAAGATATAATTAAAAAGAAAAAAAAAAAACAAAAAAAAAAAACAAAAAAAAAACAAACCAAAATAAATTTTTCATCTCAAAAATGGCCAAATATCCGGTAATAGGTTTATTTTATAAGAATTATATTATTTTTTTATATTTTTATTTTTTTGAATTTCTTTTTTCAAAGAAAATATTGAATTTCCTGTAAATAGAATTTTTTTTTTTAATTTTTTTTTAAAATTGAATTTTTTTACAAATCTATTGGTCGAGAATCCCATATAAAAAAATAAAAATGGTGTTTAAATTTTATAATTTTTTTTTAATTTTTTTTTTTTTATTTTCGTTTTGTATTATTTAAAATAATAAACAAAAAAACATAAAATGGAAACAATTTTTTGGAAAGTATGGAGGAATAACTTTATTAGGAATCAAATTTTATATAAGATAAAATCAAAAGATAATTATTGCAGAAGAAGAATTATATTCTATACATTATGTGATAGAATCGATTATAATCTAATAACATCATTAGAATGGATGATTGATAGAAAACAATACTCTATGATAAAAGATAAATTAAAATGTGAAAATAACAACGATAGTTCAAATAATCAATCATACATTCACATAACAAATGAATCAATCATTAAATTAATTAAAAGTTGTAATGATGAAGATACATTTCAAACACTATTTAAAATGAGAAGATATGATTTAGAGAGAGTAGATTTAATCATTGAATCAATTAAACAATGCTCAATGTTAGCATTATCGACATTTATTAAACTTTATGGTGGTGTAGAATCAGTGAAATTAGAATATCAAAATTCACCATTATTAGATGAAGCACTCAAAGTAGCAAATTTTGAGATTTCAAACTATTTAATAGAATGTGGATTAACAGAATATACAGAATCAATGTTAATAAAGAATTCATTAGATACAACTCAATCAATTGCAGAAAATAAAATAACACCCTCTATTGGGCCTGAACAACCAAGAAAATTCAAAGATCTAAGGAATTGTTATTATTTTTTAATAAGTAAATGTGAACAACATATCGAGGCACAAAAAGACACTTTTTACAGGCCAAAAAGATTTTTAATCTCTCATAAAACCTTAATAGAAAAACCACAACAACTACTATCGCAATCACCATCACCCTATGAAATGCTGAATAAAACATCAAGAGCATCCTATAAAAACCAACTCTTTAGATTTGTAAATAAACAACAACAACAACAAAAGAATGATGAAAGATTAAATGAAAGATTATCATATATTCAAGATAAACTAAAATTTGATATTAATCATTTGGTTGAAAAGTATAAGAATGATAAAAATACTTTACCTCACACCATTATTTCATTGTTATCACCAAAGTATGGAATATTATTAATAGAAAACTGCTATTACAATTGTAATAATGCTCCATATTATAAACAAAAAATTCCATGTTTCAATAGTAATTATGATATAGAGTTTCTTGTTCACTTAATTTTCTCCACTAATATTGCCATATCTGGTCCATTCCTTACGAATCAAGAAATGTTTGGAAGGTTTCAAAGAAAACAAAGTAATGATATGAAACATCAACTGGCTACCTTCGGTAATTGTCATCAAAATTCAAAAACAGCTAATTTAAGTGGATTTATTGATAATTATATTAATGTTCTTCCATTGTACTTTATCGATCACTACTTTTATCAATCGAATTTCACTAAAATCATTGAAATTATAGATACATATATTAAAGAAACCATCATGACACAATTCCATCTCTATCAATTATCATTATCTAATTTCTCTATCGACGGATTGAAAGCATTTTCTTCTCTCTTAAAAGCCTACACTATTCCAAATGATTTTGTTATTAGTATTGATCAAATAGACTTAACAAAACCACCAAAACCAAAGAAATCATTAAATGAATTAATTGAATTCTTTAATTATTTAGAAACTTTTTGGCTGAAACTATTATCACAAAAAAAAAAAATATGCACACCACCAATCCCATGGAATTTATTATTGGAGAATTTAATCAGATGGTATGATTCCAAAACCCTAATTTCATTAGTGGAGAATTGTAATTTCTTTAAAACCAAATTCATTAGTATCGAAACCACAGAATCATTTAGATCATTTTTCATACCAAATCAAGAGACAGGTTGTATAGATTACGAAAAGTTATCATTATTCTTAAAGTATCATAGTGATATTGATGTTAGTGGTAGTATTGATAAAAATGATCAACCATCAAATAATTATAAAGCTGTCTTTAAAGAAATTATTTATCATAAATGGGATTCATTATATCGTAAAGATAATTGTATAGAAGAAAGGGTTAAATTAATTCATTATCTAATTTTAATTAAAAATTTTCACCATGCTTTTGTTAACAATTCAGGATGTTTACCAGATGGTAAAAAAACACTCGACCTTTTATTCAATGAACTTTTTTATAGTTTAGTTAATAGTAAACCACTTGAAACATCGATCAACATTTACTCTAAATTCAACATAAATCAAATCTATAAATCCGAATTTTTCAAAACATGTTATGAAGGTTTTTCAAATGGTTCAAACAATCTTGAAAATTACTTTTTCGATAGTTTTCTCAATGATGCCATCATTAATAACGACAAAGATTCAATCATTAAAATTATATCAACTGTATTATTAAAAAATAATAATAGTAATAATGCTATTAATGAAAATGATATTCAAATCAATTTACCAATAAATAATAATAATAACAATAATGATTCAACAACTATTTTATCAACTATTCAATACCTTTATACAAATAATTTATTAGATTCATTTGGATATAATTTCACATTGATGTTAATTGAAAACCTTTTAAAAATTGTTAACAACAACAACAACAACAACAACAACAACAACAACAACAACAACAACATAGTAAATCATAGTTCAAAGAAAATAAAAACTATCACAGAGAATCAATATCTAGAAATTA
Organism: Dictyostelium firmibasis; assembly: GCA_036169595.1. Lineage (NCBI taxonomy): Eukaryota > Evosea > Eumycetozoa > Dictyosteliales > Dictyosteliaceae > Dictyostelium > Dictyostelium firmibasis. The sequence continues at coordinate 445,015 of CM069767.1, forward strand.
TTAAAACAATAATTTTAAAATCAAATAAAGATCAAATAAAACCTATAAAAACTCATATTGAAGAGATTGCAACTCCATTAGAATTTTTAAAAGTTTTAGAATATTTATATAGCACTAAACTTGAAAAGCCTACTTTTAATTTTTATCATATGGTCAAAGAAAAAGAATCAGAAATCTACAATTTAAAGTTTGAACACATTAAAACAATATCAAAAAATGATTATGAAGCTCTCAATTTATTTAAAATGGGATACCCAGAATATTTACTAAATCTATTTAAAAAGAAACCGAACTATAGACCAAATTATTTTTCACCAAGAGGTTTTCATTATTTCTGTGATATCCTTAATTTATCAACACGATTTTGTAATTTAGAGTTATACAAAGAAATCTTTGAAACTATTCTAGAACCAAATATAGAATTTAAAACTTTTTTAGGTTATGCAATTATATTCAATAGATTGGATATAGTTAAGTTTTTATTTACATCATTCGAAGTAACAGTACACGAACATCCATTACTATTAGAAGTTTTCACCTATGGTGACATTAGAATAGCTAAATGGTTATTTAAAGAACATTCACAAATATTTGAATATAATAATAATAATAAAAGCAATAACAATCAATCATGTTGTAAATTATTATCATTAAATAATATCATCAAGGAATCATTAATTAATGGTCATGTAGGTTTATTTAAAGAGATCATAAAGAATTTCCCAAATCACCATTTCGAAATTGGTAGAGGTATTATTAATGTTGTCATCGAGAATGGTCATCAAAATGTAATTAATTATCTATTTAATATTGGTAAATTAATTGATTTAGACTATATTATTAAATGTAATAAAACTGCCATTTCAACTCGTGGTAAAATATCAAAAGAGATATCTGATCATTTCTTATCGATTATAAATAACATAATTGAACAACAACAACAAAGAGATTCTACCTCCCCGATCAATAAAAAGAGACAAGTATCAACAAAAATTGAAAATGATAATAAAAAACAAAAGAAATAAATAAATCTAACGGTGGGAGTGTAATATCAAGTTATTTTTTTATAAAAAAAAGTAAATAAATAAAAGTTTTAAATTGAATTTATTAAATATTCTTTTAATTGATCTAATTGAGAATTTGAATCTTGAGTATTATCTAAAACGGTTTTAGTTCTTTCGATTGCTGTTGTAATACCTTCTTGATTATATTTCATACCTAAAAGATTATTTGAGAGTACTTCAATCATTGTTGGATTTAATGAATCACTGTAGATCTTCACTTTATCGATGATACTCTTTGTACAATTAATATTAATATCGATTGAACCCCAATCGAATCTTTTTTCAAATTGATGTTCAAATTCTGGTGAATTACCATATCTCCAATCCCATTTTTGAAGAGTTTCATAGGTTTCCTTTAATGATGGTATTCTCTCTAAATCTGATACTGTTAATTCCTCTACTTGTACATTTTCATTCCCATATGCTTTACAAAATTCATTAATTACACTATCACAAATCATTTCATGATTCATTGTTGGTAATATAGTTTTCATATTTAATACTCTTGATATAACACTTGTAATACCTTTACTCTGATTTAAATGAAATTTAATATTACTATTTATTTATTAAATTTTCTTTTTTTTTTTTTTTTTTTTTACCTTTAATTTATCTTTGTTCGGATTTAAATATTTTTGAAGTGAATCTAAATTTACGTCAATCATAATTGTACCATGGTGAAATGAACGATTTCCAGATTGTTTATAAGCGGAACCTGATACTTTTTTACCTTGAACTATAATATCATTTCTACCAGATGCTTCAATTGGGGGTGAAATACCAATTGCAGATAAAGAGTTTATAATGATATTGGTGTTTCTCTCTTTACTGTAATCAGATGTTGGTGATAAAAATGTGAAATTAGTATTACCTAAATCATGATAAACTGCACCACCACCACTATATCTTCTTGCTAATACAACACCATCCTCTTCCATTCTTTGAAGATGGCATTCTTTATATGGATTTTGATATCTACCAATAACAACAGTTGGTGAATTTCTCCATAAATATAATGTTTGTTTATTTAATTCAAATTCTTTAAATAACCAATCCTCTGTTGCTATATTAAATAATGCATTATTGGTTGTTGATTTATAAATTTTTATTGATTTCTTTTCACAATTATCACTTGAATAAAATCTTGAACCATTATAATTATTAATTATATTTACAATTTTTGTAAAATTAAAATTATTATAATTACTTTTAAATAATAATGGTGATGCTATTCCTTTTATTGATATCATTGTTATTATTTTTTTTTTTTTGTTTTCAAAATGAACACAATTTTTTTTTTTTTTTTTTTTTTTTGAAATAAAAAAAATAAAATAAAATGCAAATTAAATTTTAAAAAAAAATAAAAAAATATCTTTAGAAAATAAAAAGTATTGATTATGTGGTTCGGTTTTTTAAAAAAAGAATAATATTTCAATCATAAAGAATAAATTGAAAAAGACAAATTATTTTTATTATTGTTTTTTTTTTTTTTTTTTTTTTTTTTTTTTTTTTAATTTGAAAGAGAAATTGCTTCAACTCTAATAATATCACTATTTGAATCATCATAACCAGAGAGAGTAACAGCATAAAATTCATTTCTAAAGAATCTTTCAAGTGGAATACGAATGGTATTATATGAATCACCATCATCAATGAATGATGAATCAATGAAAGTTTCCAAAGATATTGAGAGTGGAATTTTCTCACCTTTAGTTAAAAGATTAACTTGAGTATTTTCAATGATTTCTCTATAACCCAAAATATTGATATTGAGTGTTCTTTTTCCTTTACTCGACAAACAATTGGAACCATCAGCACATTTAAAGAATAAAACATTTCCAAGGATTGGTCTAGTTTCATAATATTCAACTTCTCTCTTTGAATATGGACCCCAACTTGCACTTGAAAAGTCTCTTTCTAATTGACCATCTCTCATGATATGTTGGAAAACAGTTGATTTATGTTTTCTTGCCTCTTCAGCAGCTGCCTTTCTTTCAATATCACGTTGCATTTCTTCTCTTTCTTTTTCTCTTTGAATTTCAAGATATTCTTCATTTTGTCTCTTTCTTCTTTTGGCTTGTTCCTCTTGATCTCTTTCCATCTCTTCTCTTTGAAGATCTTCACGTGATGGTCTACGTGGTGATGGTTCATGATAATGATATCCACTTCCACTGGAAATCATAACATCAGCACATGTTAAATAATACTCCTTTGGATTAAATTCCCAGAAAAATTGAAGAATATATAAACCTGGTGAAATATCCATAGGCAAATCAAAACATGCAGTACATGTTGCATTGTTTGTATTTTCATAATACTTTGTACAATTTCCAAATGGGCTCGAATGAATTAAATGTTGAAAAAATACATCTTGACTTGGATCTGATCCCTATATTTAAAATAAACAATTAATAATAATTAAATAATATTGAAAATAAAAAAAACAAAAACATACAGCATCTGCAGTCATTCTTGGTGAAAGATAAAAACTAACTGTTCCAGCTCTCAATGCCAAGGCATGATTTCTTGCTGGCCATTGTGGGCAAATCTTTTGACCTATTAATCAATAATAATTAAAAAAAAAAAATTATAATATTAATAATAAATATAAAAATTTGTAAAAAAAAGGTTATAAATATATTAATAATAAGATTTAATATATATTTACCAGCTTGAAAATTTCCCATTGGATGCTTTGAACTATAAAGATTTGTAATTAAAGAACTTCTTCTTTGTGCTGGACCACATGATTGACCCAAATCTGTTGGATATGGCTTAGTGAATTTACCTCTTTGAAATAAGAAACCATCGCCTTGTTGTTCATAGAATTTAAAATTTCTTGGGTATGCAGCACACGAGTTCGACCCAAAATCCCAATCCACACATTTCATAAATGAATGTGATTCAATTTTACCAATAAATAATAGTACAAGCAATATTGTAATAAACAATACTATTTTTTTCATTTTATTTTTAATTTTTTATTTTGAAAAAAAATAAAATGAATAGTAATAAAGATTTTTATCTAAAGTGAAGTAAAAAAAAAAAATATTCATACCTTCCAATTATTTTTTATAGAAAAATTAAATTTGTAGAATGGTAAAAAATTAAAGAAAAAAATGTAAAAAAAAAAAAAAATTATTGTTTGGTGATCAAGTAATTCCATTGGGGGTATTATTATAAATTTTATCTTTACAAAAAAAAAAAAAAAAAAAAAAAAATTAAAATAATTAAATTAAATATACTTGAAAAACACCCCAAAATTTCAATATATTTTTAACCCCGAAACTATTATTTACACGTACATTATTTGAACATAATAAATTTTTATATAAAAAAATAAAAAATAAAAAAAAATAAAAAAAATGTATTATATATATATTTGAAAGGTTTTTTTTTTTGAAAAAAAATATTCTTTTAATACCAAAATTTTTTTTAATTAATATTTATTTTGAAAATATCATTTACTTTTTTAACTATTTAATGATTTTAATTGATTGTATTATTGATGCTAAATGGTCATATTGTACTAATATTATAAATGTTATTTCCATATTTAAGTTTTGAAATCAAATTTTTAATAATAAAATAGTTCGTCAATAGATTCTTTAAAAAAATATTACTTACTATTTTAGTTGTGTGTATTTTAATTTTTTTTACCTTATTTTTTTTCTTTTTTTATATAAAATAAGTTAAATAATTTTATTATTAAAAAATTTAACTTTTTATAAAATTTTAGTTGTGGATTTTTTTTTTTTTGGTTTTTAATTTTTTTTTTTTTTTTTTTTTTTAATTATTTCAAACATGCATGTTTCAATGAAAAGAAAAAAAGAAAAAAAGATGAGATAATGGACAAAGTTGATACAAATGAAATAAATAAAGAAAATGAAGGATCTTCTTCAGCTAGATCATTGCTTTTAAATGGTGAGGAGCAACATAATGAGGAAAAAGAAAAAGAAAAAGAAAGAGATGTGAAGAAGGGAGAAAAAGAGGATGAAGAAGAGGAGGATAAAGAAGAAGAAGAGCATGAACAACCAATAGAACATCAATATACATTAAATGATGAAAATAATGCAAATAAAAAATTAGAAGAAGAATTAATTGAGCATAATAAACTAAATAATATGTTAAAAGATATATCTAAAAAATATGAACATAAAATTCAAATTAAACAAGAGTCGATTGTCACCATTGAAAAGGTAGTCCAATCATTTGTAAAAGTGATTTTAAAGAAAACAAATGTTGAAAATAATACACTCGAAATCTCTGAAATTTATAAAACTTTGGTTGATTTGGATTTAGAATTCCTATTACCAACTCGTGGCATCCTATTAAAACCGTATGTTCTTTTTCAAACCCCTTTAATTTAAAAATTATCTTCGATTATTAATATAGTTTACCATTTTTTTTATCTACTCAGAAACGTAAAAAAACCTACTGTGAATAAATTACTTTTGACTGATAACGATAAAAATTTTGAAGAGAAACTTCATCAACTCCAACAACAACAACAACAACAACAACAACAACAACAACAACAACAACAACAACAGCAGGAGTATAACTCACAAATACAACAAAGATACCAACAAAATAATAATAATAATAATAATAATAATAATAATAATAATAATAATAATAATAATAATAATAATAATAATAATAATAATAATAATAATAATAATAATAATAATAATAATACTGAAAATAACTTTTTTGAATTAGAAGATATTAATTTTAATTCTGAAAAAATTTTAGAATTTGAAAATATTTAAATAAAAAAAAATGTATACACATAAAAATAAAATCTGTAAAAAAAAAAAAAAATTGGTTGTAAAAAAAGAAAAAAAAAAAATTGGCTTTAAAAAATATTATTATTATATTTAGAATTATAACAATCAAGATTGTTATCAATTTAAACAGCATACACAAAAACAATAAAAAAAATAAAAAAAATAAAAAAATAAAAAATCCAACAATGAAAATTCAAAGAATCAAAAGTAATCAACCGTTGGGTTTCATTCAGATTTTCAAATTTTTGGTTAAAAATATCATATGACTTGGAGAGGTTTATTTTTTTATTTTTATAATTTTTTTTTTTTTTTTTTTTTTTTTTTAAACCCATTTTTTCAAATAATCAAAAAAAATTGGAAAAAAAAAAAAAAAAAAAAAATTTTGCATATTTATTTATCTTGTAAAATATTCAAATTATTATCTGTTATAACATAAAATAATTATTGTATGTTTTTTTTTTTATTCTTTTTTTTTTATTCTACTTTCACACTCTTTTACATGGTTTTTTTTTAAAACATATTTAAATATTTTTTTTTTTTTTTTTTTTTTTTTTTTCCGAGAAAAAAAAAAAAAAAAAAAAAAATGGGAGAAGCCAAATATATGGGCCACATCAAAAATTCTATATTTGACCCACCTTCCAAGACATAATTTGATGTAATAGAAAAGAGAAGTTTTTTTTTTTTTTTTTTTTTTTTTTTTTTTTCTAAAAAAAGTAGATTCAATCACGATTGAGGAAAATCTATTATATTGTATCATCCACTTACATAGAGAATAGAATTTATTATAACACACAACCTTATTAAATATATATTTTTGTTTTTTTTTTTGTTTTTTTTTTATCGGTTGTAATGGGTTGTGAGAGTGGGTTGTTACCAAAAAACAAATAATATGTTTTTTAAATTTAATTCAACCAATTTTTTTTTTAATTCATTTTTTAATTTTTTTAAAATTTTTTTTTTTTAAAAATTTTTTAAATAAAAAAATTCACTAACCCTTTTTTTTTTTTTTTTTTTTTTTTTTATTTTTTATTTTTAGTTTTTTATTTATTTAAATTTTTTATATAAAAAATAGAAACCAAGACAAAATTAGGAAATAATATAAAAAAAAGAGAAAAAAAATAATTTTTGATTCAAATTAATTAGTGCAATCAATCAATCAATCTCAATCAATCAATCAATCAATCAATTAAATTAAAATATTAATTAAAATTTGAAATCAAATAGTTTTTTTTTTTTTATAATAATATATAATACCCTTTTTTTTTAAATCACACAATCCTATTTATAAATTTATATTGTACCATACATATAAATAACCCTTTTTTGTACAATAAAAAATAATAATAATAATAATTATCTTAATAAGGTTTTTTTTTTTTTATAATAATAAAATATATTTAAGAAAAAAAAAAAAAGTAATAGAACCCTTCAACTATTATTAAATCATTCAAATAAAAATAAACTTAGAATATAAGTATCCAAACCCACCCCAACTTTTTTTGTACAAAATCGAAACAACAACACACATAAACACATAATAAAATGTCACTTACATTAAAGATTCAAATTGTGAGAGATAAACAAGTTAAGGCTATGAAATTCTCACCAACACAAACTGTAGCTGAAGTTTGTGCACAAGTACGTGAGAAAATCAATGAAACTTCAGGTGATGATCATGGTTTATTTCAACCTGGTATTGACGCTAAAAGACCATCAAGATGGTTAAAAATGGAAAAAACTTTACAATTCTATGACTTAAAGATTAATGTAAATATCAAAAAAAAATTTTATTCATTTATAAAAAAAAAAAAAAAAAAAAAAATTTATCTCTTTTTTTTTATTACCTCGCGATAAATTTTTTTTTTTTTTTTTTTGTGTGAAAAAAAAAAAAAAAAAAAAAAAAAAAAAAAAAGGATAAAAATAAATATTATATTTTTAAAAATTATATATTAATATTAATTTATATATTAAAAAAAAAAAAAAAAAAAAAAAAAATAAATATTTATCTAAATTTAAATTCAACAGGATGAATTAGATTATAAAAAGAAACATAGACCATTAAAAGTTCGTTTAATGGATGAAACAGTGAAGACAATGTTAATTGATGACAGTTTAACAGCAGGTGAAATTTTAGAGATTATAGGTAAAAGAATTGGTATTAAAAATTATGAAGAGTTTTCATTACAAACCGAAGGAGCAGCAGCAGGAGAATGGATCAATCATGCACAACCACTTCACGAGCAAGGTGTTCCAGATGATGCTATCGTTTTGTTGAAGAAGAAATTCTTTGTTGACGATTTTAATGTTAATCGTGATGATCCAATTCAATTACATTTGGTTTACGTTCAATCTCGTGATGCAATCATTTCCGGTTCACATCCATGTTCTTATGAGGAAGCAGTTCAATTTGGTGCCCTCCAATGTCAAATTCAATTGGGTAATCATAATCCAAATCTTCATAAACCAGGTTACTTAAAGATCAAAGAATACTTCCCACCATCATTCCACAAGAAGAAAGATGCAGAAAAAGATATCTACAAAGAGTTTAGAAAACTCACTGGTATGTCTGAATCAAATTCAAAATTCAGATATGTTCAATTATGTCGTTCTTTAAAAACTTATGGTATCACATTCTTTTTAACAAAAGTAAGTGTTTTTAGGAAAAAAAAAAAATAATGATATTTAAATAATCATTTATAATATTAATTTTTTAATGTTTTTTTATTATTAATAGGAAAGAGTTAAAGGACAAAAGAAACCAGTACCAAAATTATTAGGTATTACTAGAGATTCAATTTTACGTTTAGATGCAGAAACTAAAGAGGTTGAACATGAATATCCATTGAATCATTTACGTAGATGGGCTGCTTCACCACAATCATTCACATTGGATTTCGGTGATTATGAAGATGATTATGTTAGTGTTATCACTACTGAAGGTGAAGCTATTTCACAATTGTTGAGTGGTTACATTGAGATCTTAATGAAGAAGAGAAAGGACACAGGTACCGTTATTGACGAGAATGAAACCGATATTGCCAACGTTGAAAGTGTAGGTAGAATTCGTGGTCAAACATCTCAAGCTACAACTAGTTCATCATTGAGTGGTTACGATGGTAATGGTGGTCGTGAGGGTCAATACTCTGCACCAGGTCAATCCATTGGCTATAGAGGTGGTTTGGGTGGTCCATTATCTATCAAGGTCACAAATATCGATAGTGCTTCTGCAGCTGTTGCAAATCTTCTCAATGAGATGGAACTTGATCCAAACGCTGTAATCGGACAAAAGAGTTCACTCACCCCACAACAATGGAGACAACAATTGGCAATTCATGCCAAAGCTGTAGCTGCTGCTGCAGGTAAACTCTTGGGTAACCTTAATAATCCAAACGGTATGGATAAGAATCAAATGGATTCTAATGCTCGTGATGTAGCCTTAACAATCGATCAATTGGTACATGCTGCTCGTGCTGCTTCAATTGCCTCTGGTGAAGACCCTGATGGTGAGATGCCATTATTTGATGGTGCTAAAGCTGTCGCTGAATCAATTAGTAAACTCTTAAAAGCTACCAAAGATCTCTCATCAAACCCAAATGATGAAAATGCTCGTAATCTTATCGCTCAAGCTGCTGATCAATTGAAATTAATGACTTCCTATTTGGATGGTGCTTGCAATGGTGTCATCACCGATCCAGGTACATTAAGACTCTTGATGGAAGCTGGTAAAGCCATAGCTATTGCCACTCAAGATTTAGTCAATCAAGCAAATGTCGCCATTCAAGACATCAATGATCCAATCAGAAAGAATCAACTCAATATGGCTATTGAAGAAACCATGAAAGCTGGTATTCACGCCTCTGCAGTCTCTCAAGCTTTGGCTGCCACTATCTTGGATCCAAATTGTAGACAACAATTTAACACTGCCGCTAAAACCGCACAAGATACAAATAACTACCTCTTAAGTGCCGCTAAAGCCGCCCAAATGGATCCAGCTCTCTTGGAGAAACTTCGTGCCTCTGCTAAATCGATTGCTGAAGCCTATGCCAATTTAATTCAATCTGCCGATTTAGCTCAACCAAAATCTGGTGATGATGTTGAGTTCACTGCTGCTTCAAAGACTATTTTATCCGCTGCCGCTCAATTGTTGGGTTCTCAAGGTAAATCTGATAATATCATGCAACAAGCCAAAGTCATCGAAGAGGCTATGGGTCATTTAATTGCTGGTGCTCGTAGAGCTGCATTGAAAACTGATGATCCAGGCGTAAGAGATCGTCTCATTCAATGCTCCAAAGCTGTAGCTGAAGCAGTTAGAAACTTGATGGAGATCGCTCAAGATAGTGCTGATAATCCAGAGGATAAGGTATTGTTTGCTAAATTACAAGAATCTTCAAAGAGAGTTGCCACAGCTGTTAAACAATTGGTTGGTGATGCAGGTAAGGAAAGTGCCTTCCAATTACTTCGTACTAATGCTAAATTGGCTTGTGCTGCTACCACTGGTCTCATGAATACCAGTAGACAATCGATGTTACAAGGTCATCTCTCTGACCAAGAATCTAATAAATTATTATTAGCCTGTGTTACAGCTGGTCCAGCCATTAACAATCTTTTGAACTCTATCACTAGCAGTCAAAAGGCACCAAACGATTTACCAGCTCAAAATCAATTGATTGAAGTTGCCAGAGTAAGTGCTCCTATAGCCTATCAAGTTGTTGCTGCTGCCAAAGGTGCTATCCCACATTTCACTGATCAACACTCCAAACAAGAGGTATCAAACTCGTCAAACACAGCCTCTGATGCCATTAGAGCCTTATTGGATGCCATTGGCGATTTGACATCAGCTGTTGGTCAACAAGAATTTGATGATGCCTTGGATACCGTTCAAGCTTTGGAAGCTGATATGGAGTCAAGTGCTATGTTGGTACAAGCTGGTACCACTCATCAAATTCCAGGTCAAACCAGAGAGAATGCATTGGAGTTATTGAATGTTGCTGCTAGAGCATTGGGTTCATCAGCCAAACAAGTATTACTTCAATACAAAACTCAACCAGAGAAATTGGGTGAAACTTCAAAGGATTTAGCAACCTCTGTATCACAAGTTACCAATGCCGCCAAGAGTGTATGTTTTACTACTCAAAATCGTTCCGTTCAAAAGGCTGTATTAGGTGCTGCTAAACAAATCACCACTGAATCAACTAATCTCGTAAGTTGTGCTCGTGCCGTTAGCTCCAACCCAGGTGACCCATCATTAGAAAGTGCTTTACAATCATCAGTTAAAGCAATCGCTGAAGCTTTGGCCAACTTATTGACAACATCTAAAGGTGGTGACCCAGGTGGTAAAGATTTAGATGATGCCATTGAAGCCATCAAGAATGATACTAAACGTATCAATAATCCACCAGTTAATTTAGGTGGTGAAGGTGGTGTTAACTCTGAGAAAGCAATTTCCTCAAGTAAAGCATTAGTTGGTGCAGTAAGTCAAGTTGCTGCTAATGCCAGAAGTAATCCATCAGCATTAGGTGCATCTGCCCGTACAACTTCAACTACTTTCACATTATTAGTCGATACTATCAATCTTTGTACAGGTACCATTGCAAATAAACAATTGGCAATTGAAATTGTAAAAGGTGGTCAAGTATTAGGTATTGAAACCATTAAATTACTTCAAGCATCTAGATTCGCTGCCAGTAGACCAGGTGAAGGTGAAGGTGAATTAAATCAATCACAACAATCCGTTTCAAACACTGTTAAACAATTGATTCATAACATTCAAAGCTCTGTTCCAGGTCAAGCTGAAATTGCTGATGCTCTTGAGATTGTCAAACAAGCTATCCTCGCTTTGAACTCTACTGATAGTTCAGGTAGTCGTCCAAATGCATTGGAATCACTTACTCAAGCCGCCAAAAATTTGGCAGATTATACCGCTCAAGTCGTTCAATCCAAAGGTAACTCTGAGAAGATGGGTACTCAATGTAAGAGTGCATCAGAGTCATTGAAAGATGTAGTTGAATATACTAAAGCCTCTTTATCCACTGCTGAAGGTCATCCAGATTCAATTAAAACTCTTGCCTCTAAAGTTGATGATTCAAGCAATGCCCTCTTCAACTCTTGCAAAAAGACTGGTCAATTATCCGACCAAGACAAGAAGAATGCTGCTATTGATGCAAAGAACTTGGCTTTATCAGTACCAAATTTAATGGGTGCAGCCAAAAAGATCTCTGCTTCACTCGTTCAATCAAATCCAGAGAAATCTAAAGATATACTTTTAGTTGCCCAAAATATTACAATTGCAACCAGTAAATTGGTCAATATTGCTAAATCGGTTGCAAGTGGTCAAGCTCAAGCTGATATCTCACAATTGACTGCCACAAAGAAGGAAGTTTCAGAATTAATTGGCAAACTCTTAAATGCTACCAATGGTCATGATCAAGATGCCACCACAATCTCTATCGATTTGGATTCATTATCAAAGAGTGAACAAGCTTTATTGGATGCTTCTAGATCAACAGCTAACTACATGTCACAATTCATGGCAATTAGTAAAAACATCTCTACTGGTACCAAGGATTCAAACGTTCATCAACAATTTAGTGGTGCTGCTCAAAACGTCTCAAGTGGTGTTCAACAATTGTTGGCCGCTATCAATGGTATGAAACCAGAACAAAAAGATTTGGATGAATCCATTGAAATCATTCAAAATGCTGTTGTCGATTTAGATTCTGCAACATTGAATGCTGCAATTGGTTTACTTGAAAACACTGCACCAACTGGTAAGACTGCTCAAGTTTGTCAAGAGGAGTTAGTTGATATTAGTAGAGAACTCGCCACTTCAATGAAGACTTTCTTAGCTGCACCAAAACAAGATCCATCTAACTTGGGTCAATCTGCTAAAGACACCGCCAATATTCTTCCAAAGATTGTAAACATCAGCAAACAATTGGCTTCACTTACAACAAATCCAGACATCAAACAAACTCAATTACTCTTAAGTAAGAAATTGGCTGACAATATGTTAGAGTTGATGATTAGTGCAAAGAGTGGTGATGTCAGTGACAGTAAACAAGCATTCAACGCCTCTCAATCAATTGCCGATATTTTAACCTCTGTTAAAGGTGGTGTTATGCAATCTCGTGATTGTGATGAATCTATTCAAATCATTGGTAAATCTAAAGAAAACCTTCAAAAACCAGCCAATGATACTCACGGTAAGACCTATCAACAATATCGTGATGAAATGACTGAAATCGCTAAACAATTGGCTTTGGGTGTATCACAATTGGCAAACTCTGCCAAATCCAAACCAGAGGAAATTGGTTCATCATCTTTGAAGATTGCCTCCATTATTCCACGTTTGGCTGAAACTGCTCGTTCAACTGCTGCCGCCACCAATGATGTAGCTGCCAAGAAGAAATTGATCGATTCTACCACCGGTATCATTGATGCAACTTCAAACATTATCTCTGATGCTAAATTAGCTTCTGCCGATCATAAAAACACTCAACTCCAACAAAAGATCTCCAACAATTTCAAAGATATCACCACTCAAATTGCAAATCTTATTGCTGCCTTAAGAGCTGGTGCCACTGCTGATCGTGATATTGAGAATGCTTGTAATGAAGTTAACCATGTCACCACCGATTTAGATGCTGCTTCATTATTTGCTGCCGCTGGTCAAATCGATGTTGATACTGATGGCCACACCGCCCAAAACATTCAAGATCAAGTTGGTAAATTAGCTCAAGATCTCAAGGATTCTAAGAATCAATTGGTTGAAGCAAGTGGTAAAACCATTGAGGACGTTGGTATTAGCTCTAAAGCTACCGCTACCATCAATCAAAAATTGGCTCATTCTACTAAGGTTTGTGCCGCTCTCTCAAATGATTCAACAACTCAACAAAATCTATTGAGTGCTGCTAGAACCGTCAGTAGTAATCTTCAACAAACTATCAGTGCCTCTAAGAATTCTCAAAAGAATCCAACCGCTGGTAACAAAGCAATCTTGGATAAATCATCAAAAGAATTGGAGGAATCAATCGATAGTTTGGCCAACTTGGTTCAATCATCAACTACCACTAAAGGTATTTCAGAATTAGAGGGTGTATCCAGTGAAATTCGTAAACAATTGGCTGCTTATGATAGTCCTAACGCAAATGTCAATGCAAATGCCACTGCTGAGGATGTTGTAAACTCTGCCAAGAATTTAGCAGAATCCATCGCTTACCTCGTCTCAAGTTGTAACAATTCACCAGAAGATATTGCCGAAGCTTCCAAAGGTACCACTCAAGCTATTAAGAGTTTATTAGCAAATGCCAAAGGTGCATCCGCTCTTTCCGATGATGCTGTAATTCAACAAAATGTAACTGAATCCGCTAAAGCTGCCGCTCAAACCGTTTTGAAATTAATTCAAGCTGCCAAACAACAACGTAATGATCCAACCAACACTTCCAGTCAAAATAAATTATCAGAGATTTCATCAGAGGTTATTGAATCAATCAACACTTGCGTAAATGCTGCTGAAGATCTTCCAGAAGGTAAGAGAGCCAAATTATTATTTGCCGCTGGTGAATCACTTGAAGAGACTGCTGAAAAAGAATTGAAAGCTGCTGCTGCCATCATTGAAGAAGCTACCGCCGCATTACTTAATGCCAAAAAGAAGAGAGAACAAAACCGTATTGCATCAGGTATTGATGAAGCAGGTATTGATGAATCAATTCTCGAAGCTGCAAGAGCAATTACATCAGCAACTGGTGTTTTAGTTCAATGTGCCACTAACGTTCAACATGAATTGGTTTTAGCTGGTAAAGTTGGTAACAAAGGTAACATGTATCGTCGTGATCCAACATGGGCTCGTGGTTTGATTTCTGCCGCTCAATCTGTTGCTGGATCTGTTCAAGGTTTAGTACATAGTGCCAACTCTTCAAGTCAAGGTAAAGTTGATGAAGAGCAATTGGTTGCATCAGCTAAAGGTGTCGCTGCAGCAACTGCTCGTCTCGTTACTGCAAGTAGAGCCAAAGCAGATTTGAACTCTGCTTCTAATTCACAATTGGCTCAAGCTGCTAAACAAGTTTCAAATGCAACTGCTTCCTTGGTAGAAGCTGCCAAACAAGTTAATGAAGAACCAGAGGTTGAATTCGATACTACCAACTTGTCAAACGCTCAAATCATCTCCAAGGAAATGGATCAACAAATTCAAATCTTGAAATTAAAGAAGGAGCTTGAACAAGCTGAAAAGAAATTATTCTCAATTAGAAAGAAAGAATACAGTGATCAAACTGGTAATCCATCACCAGCCAAAGATACTGTCGTTGAAAATAAACCAACCACTTCAATCTCTGTTGGTGTCACTCCAACCAAGAGAGTAACTCCACTTTCACCACCATCTCCACCATTAACTCCAACTCAACAAGCCACAGGTACACCAACTTTACCACCAAGACCATTAATGAAAAAACCAGCACCATCACAAGCCTCTCCATCACCAGCTCCAGTCTCTGCTCCAGTCTCTGCTCCAATCTCTAAACCATCTCCAAAACCAGCTCCAAAACCTGCCGCTCCAACTTCTGCCGCTCCAAATAAAACTTATACTCTCGAAGAATTGAAAAAGAAACCAGCAAATATTGACCACAGCAATTTAGAAATTTATCTTTCCGATGAAGAATTCAAAGCTGTCTTCAATTGTGAACGTGCTGAATTAGCCGCAATGCCAACTTGGAAGAGAAATAATATAAAAACTAAACTTGGTTTATTCTAAAATACTAAAAACATTTTTTAAAAAAAAACAAAAAAAAAAAAAATTAAACATATAACATTTAAACAAACTAAAATAAATAAAAAAATTGATTGATTGTACACTAAAAATTTATTGTTGCCAAAAAAAAGTATTTTTTAAATTTTTTTTTTGGTTTCTATTTAAAGTATTAAAGCAATGATAAAAGAAATAGCAATAGAAAGAATTGAAAATTTCAATTTGATAGAATCAGATTTGGCAAGTCCACAAAGATAGTCAACTTGAGATTGAATTTGGTTACATTTAAATTCAAAAGGAGATTTAGAACTTGATGAGAAATAATTACATATCTCCTTTGCACAGTTTTTTGCCAAACAGCTTTTAGATGAAAATTCATTCTCTGGGAATATTCCGCCACATTTGGTTTGGAAACATTCAGTGAAGGTATCATAGTTTGGAATAATTGGAAGTGATGTTAAATAACATTTTCCATCGCATCCACAAGAATGAAATTCATCGCATTCTGACCCAGATGAACATGATTGATTTGTAATAATATATTTTTCACAAATATTATTTGAACACTATTTATTTTAAATTAATAATAGGTTAGAAAAAATATTTTTTTTTTTTAAAAATTTAAAATTACATACATATAAATTATCGGATCCATTACATTGGTATGAATCAGAACAATTTTGACCGAGAGCTTTTTTATTTATTTTTTCACAAACACCAATTTCACCGTTAGTTTTATTGGATGAATAACATTCTAAATCATCAATACAACTAATTCCTCCTACAGTACAGATTTGTCCTTGAGTTTTAAAGTCATAGCACAAATGGTCTGAGCACTGTTGGTTCTTTGGACAGTCGCCATCATAATCACAAGTTCCCTCCATGTTTTTACATACTCCACCAGAACATTTTGCTTTTTTACTACTGCAATCACTATCCATTGAGCATTCTTGACCAATGTTTGAGAATTTGGTATCTTTACATATATCACCATCACAAATTAAACCAAATTCACATGTATTATCATCAAAACAATTTTGATTAATTTTTATTCTTGGTTGGCAAGTATAATTAAGATTATTTCCATTCTTTACATTGGTGGCACAAACAAAACCATTTGAACATTCTCCTTCTATACCAACAATTCTACATTTTTCACCTGGATTAATACATGAGACACAATAACTTTTAATTAATGGAATAAATGTTAAAATTATTAATAATATTAAATATTTCATTTTTAAAATATTTTATTTGAAAATTTAAAATATAAATTTATTTTTTTTTAAAAAATTAAAAATTGAGATGAAAATTTTAAAAAAAAAAGATGAAAAAAAATTAAAAAAAAAAGATGAAAAAAAATTGGACATGGAAAAAAAAATAATCATTAAATTTTGAAATCGTAAATATTCAAATTTTTAAATATGGCTCCCCCAATTTTTACACTAAATTTAAAAAAAGAAAATTTTTTAATTTTTTTTTAATTTCAAACAAAACTCTTTTTAATTAATAAATAGTATTATTAATTAAAAAGAGTTTTGTTTGGAATTAAAAAAAAAAAATTAAAAAATTTTGCCTGATGTCACTATTAAGACCAATAGCACTACTTGATAACAAAAATTTCTTTTAATAACTACCTCCAACGCGAGTTGTTGAGTTATGATAATAATTCTAAAAATAAATAATATAAATAAAATAAATAATTTGTGTTTTTATTAAAAACGTGTATATCGAAATATGTATCTCCTTTTAAATTAATTTTTTCTATTTTTAGTTTTTTTATTATTTTATAAAGATTTTTAATAATGTTGATATTTTTTAGAATTAAATGAATTGATTGATTAATTTCATTGAATTGGTTGATTGGGAAACTGACACTAAAAACTATCACACTCAGTGGTTTATTCCCACAAATGTGGTAGAAAAGTCTTGTTTTGAACCGCCAATTTTTTGATTGTTAATTTACACAATTTTTTGATTGTTAACTTTGTGCCCAAAATTGTGTTTTATTCAAACAGATACGGGTTCAATAGGTGGTGTTGGTTAAACGGAATAACCTTTATTGTTTAATTTTTAAATTATTATATTGGAGATTACAATCGATTTTACTATTATTTTTTTTTATTTTTTTTAATATTAAAAGGGGGCAAAGGGCACGGAGCTTAGGAACCCATCCATTCAATGAACCTAAGTTTAAACTCTCGTGGTGGAAGGGAAAATATCTTGAATGATCATCTTTTATCACTGTCATTTCGTTATTGTGCTTTATTGACAAACAAGTGGGGAAGGATAAGGATAATAATAATAATAATAATAATAATAATAATAATAATAATAATAATAATAATAATAATAATAATAATAATAATAATTATAATAATAATAATAATAATAATAATAATAATAATAATAATAATAATAATAATAATAATAATAATAATAGTAATAATAATAATAATAATAATAAAAATAATAATAATAATAATAATAATAATAATAATAATAATAATAATAATAATAATAATAATAATAATAATAATAATAATAATAATAATAATAATAATAATAATAATAATAATAATAATAATAATAATAATAATAATAATAATAGTAATAATAATAATAATAATAATAATAATAATAATAATAATAATAATAATAATAATAATAATAATAATAATAATAATAATAATAATAATAATAATAATAATAATAATAATAATAATAATAATAATAATTATTTTAATAATAATTATAATAATAATAATAATAATAATAATAATAATAATAATAATAATAATAATAATAATAATAATAATAATAATAATAATAATAATAATAATAATAATAATAATAATAATAATAATAATAATTATTTTAATAATAATTATAATAATAATAATAAAAATAATAATAATAATAATAATAATAATAATAATAATAATAATAATAATAATAATAATAATAATAATAATAATAATTATAATAATAATAATAATAATAATAATAATAATAATAATAATAATAATAATAATAATAATAATAATAATAGTAATAATAATAATAATAATAATAATAATAATAATAATAATAATAATAATAATAATAATAATAATAATAATAATAATAATAATAATAATAATAATAATAATAATAATAATAATAATAATAATAATAATAATAATAATAATAATAATTATTTTAATAATAATTATAATAATAATAATAAAAATAATAATAATAATAATAATAATAATAAAAATAATAATATTAATAATAATAATAATAATAATAATAATAAAAATAATAATATTAATAATAATAATAATATCCAAAAAATCTGAAATGATAAATTGTTTTTTAAAATTTGGAGAAATATAGTAATTAGAAGAATACTATCAAAATTTTTGAAAGAATCATTTTTTGTATTATTTTCAGAATTAATAAAATTATATTCTCCTGTATTTTATAAAATACAGCGTAAAATATTAATTATGACAGTGTATATTTTTCATTTATTTATCCTCCACTTCTTAATTTTAATTATCAACAAAAGAAAACTATAAACAAATTGGATTTAATAAAAACTTAAAAAACCAAAGATCAAAAGAAGAGTGGTATTCAAGTGAACAATATAAAATAACTGACGAATCTTATAATAATTATGTTGTTTCACAAATTTCGGGTCAAAGAATGGATAATATAATTCTGATAATTGTTTAAACATTAATTATTCTCAAAAATATAAAATAAATATAATAAAATTGAATTAAAAAAAATAAAAAAAAGTGTGTTAAAAAAAAAAAAAAAAAGAAAAAACTATTTAAATAAAACAAAATTAATTCAGAGTTTGATTTTTTTAAATTTTAAAATACATATTTTTTTATTATTATAATTATTAATTGTAATAAATGACATCATTTATGATTATTTTATAAATTGCCAAAAAAAAATAAAGGTGACCTATTTTCTTATTTTTGAATTTTTGATGGGTTTTTATTATTGGTGGTGAAAAACTCTAAAAATAGGGTTATTTTATTAATTTTTTAAAAGAATAATTTTTATTTTTATTTCTTAGTTTAGAGCATTTAAAACTATAAAAAAAAAAAAAATTTAGATTAATTTGTTTATTTCAAATGATTTTTTTAATTAAAGTTTTTATTTTATTTTATTTTATAGGTTTCGCTGTAGGTTATAAAAGTTTTACTTGTACAAATGCTAGTGAAAAGGTAATACAATTAATTGTGTATGCATTAATAATTTTAAAATTTTAAATAAAATATATTAATAATATAAATAAATTAATAAAAACAAATAGTGTGATTATAACACATCAATTTGTCCACAAGGTTATGATTGTCAATTAGATATAATTGGTAACACAGTAAAAGATTATAAATGTGTAACAATAGGTAATATAAATGACAAATGTAACGGAGATGAATACTGTGATCACGGTTTGATGTGTGAGAATAGTACAAAAACATGTCAAAATATTAAATTTGCTAGTTTAGGTGAAGAATGTAGTAAAGAATCGGATTGTAGTGATATTCTAACTTGTGAGAATGGAATTTGTATAAACAAAAATAATAATTGTAAAGATTACTTTGGTTGTACATTAAGACAATTTTGTAAGAATGGTAAATGTTTTGAACTTAAAAAACCAGGAGAGCAATGTGAATATAATATGGATTTAGAAGAATGTGAACCTTTTTATACTTGTCAATCCTTTAATATTACAAATGGCTCAATTGGTAAATGTGTTTCAGTAATCTTAAATATGAGTCTTGGTCAACCTTGTGAACATTTATATGAATGTGATTTTGTTAAAAATCAAGTTGTAGGTATTAATTTCTAAAAATAATTTATTTTTCCTAATGATTAACTTTTTTTTAAAATAATAATAATAAAAAAAAAATATAATAATTGAAATAATTATAATTAATATTAAGTGTTTAAATAAAACTTGTGTTCAATATGTACCTAATAATCAAACAACTTCATGTATTGGCAATCCAGATATTTGTGACGATTTCTCTATTTGTAGTTTAGATGATGGTAAATGTTATTTAAATTTAATGCCAAATAAATATTTACATTATGCAAATTTCTACCAAAACTGTTTATTTAAGTACAATTGCTCTATTGTTGAAAACTCAAGATCACCTAATTCATGTTTCTCCAAATATTGTAGCAAAGAAATTTGTGAATACCATTCTATTTATAGTAGAATCTTTGGAATTTGTAATGCAAAAACTTATTGTAGATATAAGGAAAGTAATAATGAACATTCTTATTCCTCTCAAATACCTTCATCTTCAATTAAAATTAATTCATCATTGATGCTTTTATTTTCATCACTATTTATTATTTTAAGTTTATAAAAAAATAAAAAAATAAAAAAAAAAAAAGAGTTAAATAACTCTTTTTTTAATTTTTTTTTTTTTTTAATTTGTTTTTATTAAATGTAGTGTATTTATTTTATTTAGTTTTTTTTTTTTTTTTTGTTATTTCTTTTTTTTTTTCTTTTTTTTTTTTTTTTACTTTTGTAAAATTAATTTAAATTCTACCATCTAATCTATCTTTCATCTTTTTATAAGATTTATGCTCTTGTTGTTCAGATTGAAGTTCAGACATGATTTGTTTTCTCTTTTTATCATTTTCTTTTCTTTCTTCAGTTGCTTTCTTGAATTTCTCAGCTTGAATGAATTGATTATCTTTGATGATTTCTCTTAATGCACCTTTGGTTTCCTTTTTAACCAATGCTTTCATCTTGGAAGTATGATTTCTTTCAGCATCAGGATCTTTATTAAAGAATGAGAAGACTTGATTGAAACGTGGATTAAATTGACGTAATGTCTTTGGTTTACTTGTTAAGAGAATTAATGGTTTTCTATTGTTAATGATTTCTTTATTAATTGATTCAATCGATTGTTTCAATGAATTTATCTTTTCAACCAATTTCAAATTCAATACATTAATATCCAATCTATTTATTAATGTTAAAATATTTGTAAATAAACTTGGTAATGATTCACTAAATTGTGATTCTGAGTAAAATTTAATATATTTTTCAATAAATGAAATTAAATAATTTAAAATATTAATTCTATAAAAAAAAAAGAAATTAAAAAAATTAGTAAATAATAATATTACATAATTATATAAATCAAACCAATTATTAATTTACCTTAAATCATCATTAATTTCTAAATTTGGATTTGATATAATTGAGAATTCTAATTGAGTTGGTTCAATCTTTTTAGTAACATTTGATTGTTGTGAAATTTTTAAATAATTTTGTGGTAATACAATTGTTGGTACTAAAATATTTGTTGAAATTGATGCCCATTGTGAAGCTGTGGTGGTGGTGTTGGTGGCAGTTGGTTGAGTTGAAGTTTTTTTAGTATTTTTTGAATTTTTAGTATTTTTTGATTGAGTAACAGTGGTGGCGGTGGTTGATGGTGGATTATGATTTATAAAAGTTGATAATAAACTAATTAAAAGTGAAGAAATTTCTGGTGAATATCTTTTTGATGAGGATAAATAAAAGAATAAAAGATTCATAGTGAAAAGAGAAGAAACTATATCATTGATATTTCTAATTGGGCAATGAGAGAGGAAGAAATTCAATGCTTCAATGGTTGGTGTTAAAACTGGATGTTGGAAATCAGATGTTGGGAAAACATTACCAACCAATTTAATAACCAATAACTCTTGTTGATTTGGCCAATAGTTTAATTTACTTTGAATCTCCAACTTCTTACAAATACGTTTATAGCATGAATTAATTAAATCTTTAGATGTAATACCAGATACAATTGGTACATCTTGTGAAATTTCAAAGATATATTTTGATAAAACATCCAATTCAATCCAATCAATTTTATTTGATTCAGTTGATGGTTTTGCAATATTAATGAATCTTTGATATAAAATTGGTAAATAATCTTTCATTTTATCCTTATTTTGTGGTTTAATTGAAACATGATTACAAACTCTAATACGACTTAAAATGGTTTCTTTCTCTTCTGATGTTCTATTTAATAACCATTCATCCAATTCTTCAATTGATTTTGGTGTATCAAATGTATATGGAATGGTTTCATTAACTTCTTCTTTTAGTTTTTTGATTGTTGTTGATTTTTTTGTTGGTTTAACTTCTTCCTCTTCATCTTCTTCTTGACCTGATAAAACTTCATCATCTTCTAAATCTAAATCGGAATCTTCTCCCTCTCCTTCATGTTCATCTCCACTTTTATCTTCATCATCAGTTTCTAATTCAGATGATTGATCATCATCTTCTTGTTCATCATCATCTTCACTTTCATCATGCTTTTTATCGTCATCAGAATCAATTTGTGGATTATAGAAAACTGTATCGACACCATTAATATTTAAAACTTCATTTTCATCATCTAAAGAATCAGCAGTTAACATTTTTGGTTTATTATCTTTTGATTTTAATCTATCGAGTACTTTCTTTGGTAAGTTTTTATCACTATCTTTAACATTATCATCCTCTAACTCTACGTAATCACCACTAGCTCTTTCTAATCTTTCCTTTTCTTTTTGTTGTAATTTTTCCATTTCCTCTTTCATTTGTTCTTCTTTTGTCTTTGTTCTATCAGTTGCATGTGCTCTAGTTTCACCTTGTAATTCTACCAATAACTCATCGAAATCATCATGTTCTTCTTTTGATTTTGTATCATTAGTATTATTTGATGATGCAAATTTTTGTTCATTTGATCTTTGTTCAGCTTGGAATTTTAAAAATGCATCATCTTGTAAACCAGCATTATTATTATTATTATTACCATGAGTTAAAGTTAATTCACCTCTAATTAAATTGAATTCTTCATCTAAATCTCTAGTTAAAGCCTCTTTTTTTAATTTTTCTTTTGCTCTTTCTGCTTTACCAATCTTTGATTTTTCAATGATTTCTTGATAGATTTCTTTTTTGGATTTATATCTCTCTTGTTTATCACCACCTTCATCACCACCACCAAATCTTTGTCTTTCACTTAAAAACTCTTTACCAACTTCATCCAATTCATCATCTGATGCAACATAATCATCATTACCTTCTGTTTCTGCTAATGATACTGAATTATTACCTAATGAATTACCTATTGATTGACCCATATGAGTTAACTCTTCTTGGTCATTATCATTTAAATTATATAAATTTTTATTTCTCTAGAGTAATTTTAAAAAAATAAAAAAAGTATAAAAAAAATATTATTAATATAAATTTTAAAAAATATATAAAATTATTGATATTATTATTATTATTATTATTATTATCATTATTAAATATTTACTAATTTTTCTCTTTGAAAACGTGCTAACATTTTATCTTCTTCAGACATTGAAGTGTCATTTTCACCGATACGAGCATCAACAAATTTATTTGATTTATTCATTTGGTTCATTTCGACTAATAAAGTTTTTTTACGTTTTTCAATTGCATTATATCTAGATTGGCCTAAATTACCTGATGCACCTTTAACTTGTCTATTCAAAACGACATGTTTAGTCTTGTTAACTTTTCTATCGAATGGGTTAACAATTTTTACGACTGATGTGTTTTGTTCACTCTTTGAGAATCTATTTGGAACTCCACCTTTTTTTGAATTCACTGACTCTGATTTTGATTTAACCATTATTTAAATAATTATAATTTATAATTCTTAATAATTATTAAGTAAAAATAAAATTAATTGAAAAAAAAAAATAAAAAAATAAAAAAAAAACGAACGACGAAAAAAAAAAAAATAAAAAAAAAAAAATAAAAAAAAAAAATATAAAAATAAAAAAAAAAAAAAAAAATTATTCTTGTTTTTTTTTTTGATTTTATTATAAAAATAATTTATTATTACTAAATACATTAACCCCTGTTAAATGAAAATGTATTTGATAATAATTGTTTAAAGCCACCCCAATTGGTAGTACTATTATTGTTAATATTACTAATATTATTATTTAAAATACCTCGATTATTTTGTCTATATTGTTGATATTGTTGACTATTTCTATATGGTTGTTGTTGCTGTTGTACATTTTTAATTCCAAACTGTCTCTTATTATTATTTGAATTTAATTTTTGTTGTTGTTGTTTTAATGTTTTTGTATTTATTAAGTTATTATTGTTATTATTATTATTATTATTATTATTTCTACTATTTGACACACGTTTAACAGCTATAATAAATAAAACAACTGTGACAGCCATTGGTAATACTCTTTTTATTATCAATTTATTCCTTAAATAGAATAATTTAAATTTTAAATAAACTAATTTAAAATTATTAAATATAAAATAAAGTAATTTCTTAAAATTACCAAAAAAAACCCTATTAATAGCTAGTTTTAAACTTTGTAAATCTCTAATTAATAATATCTCATGTATTGATTCATTGATTATATCTTTAATTATTGATATTATTGATTGATTTTTTATTGGTTGCAGTTGTTCTTCTTCTTCTTTTTGAGTTGATAACGAATTATTTAGTTGTTGTAGGTTTTGTTGTGAATTTAATAATTGTTGTTGTAATTGTTGTTGTTGTTGTTGTAGTTGTTCGTTCTCTCTTTTCAACTGTAATTCTCTTTGATTCTTTTCTTCGAATTCTCTAATTTGTACCATTTCATATAGAGCTTTTGTAAATCCATTCTTTTTCCAATCCGATAAATAACTATCATTTTGTAACAATGATATCGATTCATTAATTTCGTTCATTCTAAACATTACATGAAATATTAATAACTCTATTAATTGTTCATATTGGTCTGACTCAAACTCTTTTTGATTTCTTTTTAATGCTTCAATTATTATAACTTTACTCTCTTTATAACTTTTTAAGTAAACTAATAAATGAATACTTTATAATTATTTTATTATTTTTTATTTGAATAAAAATTTTTAAAAAAAAAATATATTAGAATTATAAATTTATATGTAAATATGTGTGTATATGTACTTACGATAAAATTAAAATATTTATTGGTGTATTTGAAATACCATCTTTGTAAAATCTATTAACTAATTTTAGTGCATCAGAAGGTTTACCAATTTCATAGAGTGATTGAATTAATAACTCCATTATCCATCTACATTGACAGTTTTTATCATTTTGACAATCATGATGACATTTTGAAAATGATTCAAATGTTTTATTTGATAACGAAATTGTGGTACCATTTTCATTATTTTCATTATTTATATTATTATTATTAATTTCTTCATTACCATTATTGGAATAATTGAATATTAATGAAGATGATAATAATGGTGAATTATTATTACCATATAGATTATATAATAAATTTATTAATTCAGTTATAACAATTTGAAAATTTTGATATAAAAATAATGTTTCAATTTTCTCTCTTTTTTTAATTAAATATTCTTCATTAATTATTTCTTCACTATAGTCATTATTATCAATATTATTATCATTTTCATCTTTATAGATTGAATTTTTGATAATATAATTTTTTTCCATTTTTAGTTTTTACAAAATTAAAAAAAAAAAATTTAAAAAAAAACTTATAAAAATTAAGAAAAAAAAATAAAAAAAAAAGTTTCCACCTTTGAATTAAAAATAATTTTTTTTTATTTTTTTTTTTAATTTTTTTCAAAATTTTTTTATTTTTTTTTTTAAAATAAAAATTCAAACGTAATTGGAAAAACTGTTTTTTTTTTTTTTTTTTTTTTTTTTTTTTCAAAAAAGGCTTGTGCTATAATTATAAAAAATTATATAAAAAAAAAATACAAATTTAGTTTTAATATATGTACAAGTTAAAGATTGTATATAGATAAATAGAATAAAATTCAATTTAGAATTGTTTAAACTAATTTTGTAAATGAGTGATAGTTTTGATGATCAATTTCCCCCATTGGTAAGTTTTAAAATTATCTACAAACAAGTCAAAAGCAAAAAAGTAAAAACTTTATCTAATATTTAATCTAAAAAGGGAAAAATATCCATCAAAAAGAAAGATGTATCCTACATAAAAACATCAATATCACCTTCGACTTCCAATTCAATCGAAACAAACAATAATTTAAATGACCAAAATGAAAATTTAGATCAAAATAGCAATCGTAACACCAATAGTAGTAATGATGGTATCATTAGTTTTAGTAATAATAATACTAATAATAATATCAATAACAATAGTAGTATAAATTCCAGTGCCACTTTTGAGTTACAAGACAATAATAACAACAATAATAATGATTTTATTATTTCGAACACTTATAGTGAAAATATTTATAATAATAATGGCGGTTATAATAGATATCAGCCAAATACAATGAACTATAATAATAATAACAACAACAATAATAATAATGGTAAACTATATAAAGTATACAATAAAAATTATAATTATCAACCACCACCGTTGCAGCAACAGCAACAGCAACAACAGCAACAGCAACAACAGCAACAGCAACAGCAACAACAACAATATAATAGTGGTATACAGATGAATAGTATCAATAATTACCAAATAAGTTATAATAGTAGCAGTAATAATGGATTCATTCCTAGTTATAATTATGTTCAACAACAACCACCTCCACAACAGCCACAGCAACAACTACCACCACAACCAATACAAAATACTCCAAATGGCTATAGCTCAATTTACAATAATAATGGTACAATGAATCCAAACACATTTGTTAATAACAACAATAATAGTAACTATAACACAAACTACAAAAGACAAAACATCAATAATTTTAATATACCCAGCAGTAGCAGTAGCAGCATGAACAACAACAACAACAATAATAATAATTATAATAATATTAATAATAATAATAATATTGTTATTATTAGTAATAATAATATTACAAATAATAATAATAATAATAATAATAATAATAATAATAATAATAATAATAATAATAATAATAACAGCAACATCAACATTGTTAACATCAGTGAATATTACGCAAAAGAGATACAAATCCAACAACAGATGCAAACGTTAACATTACAACAATTACAGGTTAAACAACCAAGTAAACCAAAATCACAAGAAACCATTGTAAATGAAACACCCATTGTTTTACCAACATTAAAGGATATTAACGATGGATCACCTTCTTCCTATAATCTTCAAAATGTACACCCTTTCTTTGATTCAAAACCAACAATTAGTATGTGTTATTATAGCCTCTCATTTAGTTTATTTTATCCTTTTGGTATTAATTTTCTATTTTTTTTTTCTTTCCCTTTTTAATTAGAAATTCTTTCAAGAACTAAACCAAAGGAAGAGAATAAAGTAATTACACCTAAACAACCAAAACAATCAACAGAAGAGAGAGAATTGGAATATCAAAAAAGAAGAGCTCTTTTATTTGGTACCCCACTTCCTTCAGATTCAACATCATCACCACCATCATCAACAACACCTCCACCATCAACCACCGAAAACATTTCTTCACCAACAACCCCAACAAGTGAAAATGAAACTTTAAATAATACCATTAATGAAGTTATCAATAATACCAATAATAATAGTAATAGTAATAATGAACCATCAAATAAATATTCACCAGGTTCTTTTAAGAGAAATAATAAATTAAATATTAGCAATGGAGATGGTAATACATCCCCAACACCACCACCACAACAACAACAACAACAACAACAAAGACAACCATTAGGACCTGATCCATCTGCTGGTAGAGGTTTTGGTAGTCGTAGAGGTGGTAAAACTTCAACAACAACTTCAACAAATGGAAATTAATAAATTTCCATTAATTTTAATTAAAACATTATAAAAAATGTATTTTACATTTACAGGTTTTATTTATTTACTTATTATTTATTTATTTTATTTTTATTTAAATATTTGATTTGTTTATAAAATCTTGAATTTTATTTTTATCAACAATTCCATAAGAATATTCAGATTCTCTTAATGAGCCACCCATGAATATGGATGTATTTCTAAATTGCATTTTAGAATCGGATATGGTACGACCGGATATATGATATTCTTGTAATTTAGTCTTTTTTATAATTTTATTAATATTCTTTTGTGTAATACCACCACCTGGTAATATGGTTATATGAGTTGGTTTCGATAGTTTTATTAAATCTTTAATTGTATCAATACCTTCCAATACTGATGATTCTAAACCTGAAGTTAATATTCTACTTATTTTACCACCACCATCACAATTGATACTTTTTAAAGTATTAAATGATTCAATATAATTTCTACTCATATCAAAAGCACGATGAAATGTAACTGATAATGGTGATGCTAATTGAACTAATTCCTCAGTATTCTGTTTATCAATTGTTCCATCGGAGTTTAATAATCCAATTACAATACCACTGAATGATGGACATTCTTTGGATATTTGTTTCACTAATTCTATATCATGTTTCATTATTGTTATCTCATCTTGATTATATAAGAAATCACCACTTCGTGGTCTAATCATTACAAATACATCAATGATTGGGTTGTTATTGTTGTTTTTATTGTTATTGTTGTTATTGTTTACTTCAATATATTCTTTCAATGTTTTCATCAATCCATAACTTGGTGTAAGACCACCTGAAAATAAAGAACTACATAATTCTAATCTTCCTGCACCACCTTTAATAGCTTCAATACAACTACTTAATGAATCAACACAAACTTCAAATTTAATGTTTTTCAAATCATCTTTATTTTCATCACAATTATCATGATTATTTAAATATTCATTCTTTGACATTTTTAATTATTAAAAAAAAAAAAAATAAAAAAAAAATAATTCAAAAAAAATAAAACAAAAAAAAAAAAAAAATTATAAAAAAAAAATAAAAAAAAAAAATATGAGGACATGAAAGTAATAATGAATCAATAATTTAGAAAAAATAAACAAAAGAAATTAAATAAAAATTTGTACAATTTACAAAAGAAATTAAAAAAAAAAAAAAAAAAAAAAAAAAACAAATTAAATTTTATTTTTATTACAATTGTATCACTTTGTGAAATTCATAATATGAGAAATTTATTTACCACATAAAAATAGTGCAAATAATATGATTTTTTTTTTTCCAATATAAAATTTAAATTTGTTTTAATAAAATTCCTAAGATTGGGATTGTATTCGATTTCATTCTTGTTCCTCCACATAAAAAATACTTTTAAAAGAATATAAGTTTCAAAAAAAAAATCTGCAAATTCAGAAAAAATCTTTAGGGAAATAATTAAAATTTTAAATAAAAAAAAATAATATTTAATTAAATTAAAATTAAAAAAAAAAAGGTTTTTTTTTTAATTTTAATTTTTTTTTTATTTTTCATTTTTTAATAGTTAAACTAAATAATAATTATTATTAAACTTCATTGCAGGGAATTACTGATTTCTTTTTTTTTTTTTTTTTTTTTTTTCAGTTAAACAAAAAAAAAAAAAAACAATTTAGTTCTACATGTATTTGTTTTTCATTACTTAGAAATTAAAAAAAAAAAAAAAAAAAAAAAAAAAAAAAAAAAAAAATAAACACAGCACCACATTAATAAATATAATAAAAAAAAAATAAAAATAAAAATAAAAATAATATTAATAACAATTATATAATTATATAAAATATTTTTCTTAATCATGTCACCAATTTATGTATCAACTGAAAATATTCAGCAACAACAACAACAACAACAACAACAGCAAAATAATCAAACAAATAATAAAGAACATAACATATTAGAGGAAACCAATAGTAATATTATGAATAATAATCAATATAATCTTTTGAAAACATGTGATGTTTATATTGATAAAAATAATGAAAACAATAAAACCATTCTTGATTTACCAATTGAAATAATATTTCATATATTTACAATTGAAAGAGGTTTAAATTTTTATAACATTTCAACGCCAATTATAAAGAATTATAGAGGTTTTATACCAAGTAATAGCAACAATAGTGAAGAGGAATCCATAAACGCAAATTACAATAGCTATAATAAAAAAACTATAGTTAATACTGTAATTAATTTCTCAATGACATGTAAATATTATTATTATCTTTTTCAAGATGATGGGTTTTGGTATAGAACTTATAAATCCTTTTTTTCAAATTATTCATCAATCGATATTGATAAAATTTGTTTATCACCATCATCAATAAATCCAATTGGCCATGAAATTTCACTATCATCCTCACCATCACAAACTACATTAACTACATTATCAATATCAATGGATGAAACCGATCACCATAATAATAACAAATTAGAAAATAATGATAATTATGAATATGATGATAATAATATAGTTAATACTTGGAAGGAGAGATTCATAAAAAGAGTATGGTTTAAAATATTTTACAATAATAATAATAATAATAATAATTATATGGTAATAATAATAATAATAATAATAATTAAAATATATTAATATTAATATTTTTTAAATGATGAATAAGAATCATCCATGGAATTATAAAGATATAAAATGTAGAAAAGAGATACAGTGTAATAAGGGTATAACGTCATTAGAAGTTGATGATAAATATTTATTTAGTGGATCACATGATACAAATATTAATTTATATGAGTTGGGTAATGGATTAGAATCACCAACTGATGGTATTAGTGTTTTTAAAGGACATCAATCAACGATTTGGGCATTAAAATCCGATGGTAAAAGATTATATAGCGGATCGAATGATCATACCATTAGAATTTGGGATTTACAA
Source organism: Dictyostelium firmibasis (assembly GCA_036169595.1). Lineage (NCBI taxonomy): Eukaryota > Evosea > Eumycetozoa > Dictyosteliales > Dictyosteliaceae > Dictyostelium > Dictyostelium firmibasis. Next base: position 476,338 of record CM069767.1, read on the forward strand.
AGAAAACGATTAAAACATACCATTCACGATACAACAAAGATATTTTCAATTGCAATTGCAAATGAGAAATTAATATTTAGTTCAAGTGATAACAATATCAAATGTTGGAACAGAAAATCAAATTCATCAACCAAATTGGAACATACTCTAAAAGGACATATTGGTGGTGTTAATAAGATTCAAATTAAAGATAGTATACTCTATAGTGGTTCTTCCGATGGCTCCGTTATAATTTGGGATTTAAATACATTGAAACCAATTGGTAGTAGAATTGATCCAACCGATAAAATACTCTCACTTCAAATGATAAATTCAAATACATTAGTGACTGGTAGTCAAAATTGTCAAATTAAATTTTGGGATTTACGTTTATCTCCAAATCGTTCAACAAATAGCAGCAGTGGTAGTGGTGATACACCAATCGTTTCTTTAATTAATGCTCACAAATGGGAAGTTTGGCAATTGGAAATGTGTGGTGGCTATTTATTTAGTGGTAGCTTTGATCATACAATTAAAATTTGGGATTTAAATAACTTTAAAAATTTATCAATTATCTCAAGTCACCGTAGTTATATTCATGCTTTAACCTCTTCTTCTTTTCATTTATTCTCTGGTTCAGCTGATAAATTTATAAAAGTATTCTCTGATTAAAATCTTATTCAAACGAAAAAAAAAAAAAAAAATTATATAAAGTGTACATAGAATAGAGTTTATTTTTTACTTTTAGAAAAAAAAAAAAAAACAATAAAAATATTTATTATTTTTTAAAAAAAATAAAAAAAATAAAAAAAATAAAAAATTAATAACTCGTCACCATTATTTTTTAATTTTATGAAAATATAAGTTTTCATATAATAAATAAAAATATCTTTTTTTTTTTTATTTCATGAACACCATCATTTCATCCTAAAAAAGTTTTATTATTTTTTTTTAATTTTTTTTTTTAATTTTTTTTATTTTTTTTTAATTTTTTTTTTAATTTTTTTTTTTGAACTTGACCCCCTTTTTTTTTTTATTATTTTTTTTCACTTATTAATATTCAAAAAAATAATAAATAGATAAAAAAAAAAATAAGAAATAAAAATGGAGTTTTTAATGACATTAGTATTTTTAGTATTATTAGTTGAAATTGTTTTCTGTACATTTTTCATGTTACCAGTTTCAATGCAACTTAGAAAGAATGTTTTCAATAAATTAGATAAATTATTTGGTGGTCAAAATGCCAAGATCTTTTTAAAGGTTTTAGCATTGTTAGTGGTCATTGTATTCTGCGATTCAATTGTAAACTCATACAACATCAATAAAAAATTACATACACCAGAATTGACCGGAGCTAAATTCGATAGACAAAATGAGTATACCCGTATGTTTAGATATCAAAGAAACTCATACATTTGTGGTTTCTGTCTCTATTTATTCTTTTTAATCTATCGTTCACAAGGTATCGTCGGTCAATTATCAAGTGTTGAAGCCTCTAAAAATGCCATTGAAAAACAAACCAAAAACAATTTAAACACTGTTGAAACTCTCTTAACCGAGAATGAGAAATTAAAAACTGAAAATAAAGACCTCAAAAAGATGGAAAAAGAACACAAAGCTATGAAATCTCAAGCTGAAAGCACCACCAAAGAATACCTTAAACTTCAAGAAGAATATAATCAACTATTAGGTAAAAAAACAAAAACTCAAAAGAAAGATGATTAATCATCTTTATTGAAATTCTTTTAATTAACAAATAAATTTATAATAAAATTTTTTTTTTAAAAGTATTAAAAATATTCTTTTTTATTCTTTTTTTTTTATTTTTTCCTCCATAATATACTACTACAACTGTAAGCTAATGTAAATTTATTTTTTTTATTTTATTTTTATTTTTCTTGGTCTATATTTGCACCATTTTTTATATTGTTTAAACTATTATTAATATTGATATTACTACTGCTATTACCAAGGTTACCACTATTTGAAGGAATTGATGGTGATAATGGAATTTCAATAACAATTTCATTTAAAGAATTTGCATTATTATCTAAACTTGATGACAAGTGTGTTTTCTTTGAATGAGTTTTTTGTGATGATTTAATACTTCCTAATGAGACTGAACTATTTATTTCACCACTACCTGATGTAGAACTACTATTACTTCTATTTAATTTTATAATATGTTTATCAATTAAATCTAATATTGGATCTAAATATTTTGTATCATTATTTATAACAAATGCAATTAAATTACATATTATCACTAAAAATACTAAATGAAATTCATATGGTAATATAAAATGATATTTTGCTTTATCAATAATATTTAATAAACTAAATAATCCAATTGTTACAGATACTAATAAATATTTCAATAATAATCTTATTGTTTTCTTTTTTTTTTTTTTTTCATTTTTTAATTAATAATTAGTTAATTAATAATAATAATAATAATAATAATAATAATAATAATAATAATAATAATAATAATAATAATAATAATAATAATAATAATAATAATAATAATAATAATAATAATAATAATAATAATAATAATAATAATAATAATAATAATAATAATAATAATAATAATAATAATAATAATAATAATAATAATAATAATAATAATAATAAAAATAATAATAAAAATAATAATAATAAAAATAAAAATTATAATAATAAAAATTATAATAAAAATTATACTAACCATTTTATGAGTTGATTCTATTTTTCTTGTATTATTTAATAGGATTATAATTGAAGTTATTAAAATAATTGATAGTAATAATGATAATGCATTTGGTACATAAAATGCTAACAAGTAAATTGATTCTGTAACTTTGAAATCAAACACTCTGTTTAATGCAATTATATTTAATAATGCAATAATACCCAATGGACTTGTAAAACCAACATATAGCGCTAAAGTTTTTCTATTAAATATTCTTCCATTCATTCTAACATCTGTACTTATTCCAATCCTAAAAATAATTAATAAAAAGTTATTAAAAATTAAAAAATAATAAATATTATTAATTAATCTTAAAAATTAAAAAATAAATGTACATATTTATTAAAACATACCAATAATTTAAAAATAAAGATAGAATTGAAAAAATTAAAAGAGGTATAAAGAAATTTAATAAAATAAAAATACCAACTAATCCTTTTATTAAACTTAATGGAGGCCCATCATTATCAATTAACTGAGATGTAATAAAAAATGAAGTTGCAACCACTTCTCATTTATATTTATATATATATATATATATAATATTAATTATTAAAAATATTCAAATTATTAAGTTTTATTAAAATTAAAATAATTAAAAGTTTAAACCTACAAATCATGAAACAGCTCATTACAATATGAATTGCTTCTCTAGCTTTTTTTACTTTTTTTCTATTAAAAAAGACATTATATATTGTTCTCCATATAATTAATGCTGAACTAAGTGTTGAAATAAAACCCCATCCCAGTAGATAACTTTCTCCAGGTAAAATACCTCCTGATCCTATAATTGGCATTTATTATTATTATTATTTTATTTATTTTTTTTTAATAAAATCTGTTGGGGAAATAAATATATTTTGAATTAAAAACTAAGCTTTAACAAAAAAAAAAAAAAAAAAAAAAAAAAAACAAACAAATAAAAAAAAAAAAAAAAAAAAAAAAATTTAAGTGGGTTAATTTTAATTTTATACAAATAAAAAATACACACAAATCAAAAAAAAAAAAAAAAAAAAAAAAAAAAAAAAAAAAAAAGAAAAAAAAAAAAATAATAATAATAAAATAAACACCTTTTCAACTTGTGTTTATATTTATTTAATTTTTTAATTTTTTAATTTTATTATTTCAATTAGAAGAACAAACAACACTTGAACAATTACCAGGAAGAATTAACTCCATTCTTTTACCAAAATTTTCTAAAGCACCATAATTTCTATGGGATTGACCAGCAGTAATTTGATAAGTTTCTAAAGGATTACATGTTGCAAAACAAACATCACTTCCACTTGCAAAAGATTGAACATTAAGTTTAAATGAATCCGGTAAAGTTGTAACACCTTGAGTAATATTATAAACATAACGATCACCTTGGAAATCCCAACTTGTGAATAGATAAACTTGACCACTTGGAGCACCAACACAGTTTGGAGAACTTGCATTACTACAAATAGATAATGACGACATTACAACTAAAACAGTTGATATTATTAAGATTAAAGAATTTCTAATATTCATTTTTTTTATTTATTTTTTAATTTATTATTTGAGTGGCATATATTTTTATTTTATTTTATTTTATTTTATTTTATTTTATTTTATTTTTTATTTGAATTGAATTTGAAATGAAATTAATCATTTTTAATTTTTTTATTTAAACTTCTTTTTATTTTTAGAAAAACATATTACAGATTTCTTACAGATTTACTAATTGTTTTTTTTAAATTATATCCAAGTTTGGAATAAAAAATTAATTAATTATTATTTTTCTAAAAATAATTCTATATAAATTTTTAAAAACCGCCAATCTTGAACATGATCATGCTATTCGGTTAACAAAATGATAATTTAACCAAAAATAATATTTAAAAAAAAAAAAAAAAAAAAAAAAAATTTAAAATAATAAAAAATAATAAAAAAAAAAAAAAAAAATTAAAAAAAATTAATTTTAAAATATATTTTAAAGATCTATTTATATTTTTTTTTTTTTTTTATACTTTTTATTTTTTATCATCAATTTAAAAAAATTATAATGATATTAAAATAATTATTTTAACAAATTTTAATTATAATTTAGTAGTTAATAATAAAATAAATTCAGTATTTAATTTAAATAAGAAAAATTTCAAAAAGATTTTTAAAACTGAAAATATAAATAAAGGAGTTAAGAAATGTGGTACAAATACTAATAGTGATTAAATTTTAAAGATAAATTTTTATTTAAATTTTAAATTCTTTTTTTTTTTTTTTTTTTTTTTTTCATTTATTTATTTGAAGGGCAAACAACATTTGAACAATTACCAGGAATAATTGAATCCATTCTTTTACCGAAATTTTCTAAAGCACCATAATTTCTATGTGATTGGCCAGCAGTAATTTGATAGGCTTCAAATGGAGTGCATCTGACAAAACAAACATCACTACCGCTTGTAAAAGATTGAACATTGTTAACCAATGAATCAGGAATAGTTGTGAATCCTTGAGTAATGTTATAAACATAACGATCACCTTGGAAATCCCAACTTGTGAAAAGATAAACTTGACCACTTGGAGCACCAATACAGTTTGGAGTACTTGCATTACTACCGATAGACAATAATGATACTACAACTATAAAAGTTGAGATAATTAAGATTAAAGAATTTCTAATATTCATTTTTATATTATTTAAAAAGAATTAATATTGAATTTATTTTATATATTATAATTTTTTTATTTATTAATTTATTCATTTAAAATTGAATTGAAATGAAAATTAATCATTTTAAAATTTTTAATTTATACTTCTTTTATTTTGTAAAAAAACAGATTATAGATTACTTAAAAATTAAAAATTGTTATTTTATATCCAAGTTTGGAATTAATATATTTATTTATTATTTTTAAAATAAAAAACATATTTAAATAATTTTTTAAAACCGACAATCTAAAACATGATCATACCATTCAGTTAACAAAATGATAATTTAACAAAAATAATAGAAAAAAAAAAAAAATAAAAAAAAAAAAAATAAAAAAAAAAAAAAATAGAAAAAAAAATAAAAAAAAATCAATTAAAATAAAATAATTTCAAAAAATAAAATTTGTCAATAGATCTAATAACAGTTATAATTTTTTATTTTCTATTTAAAAAAAAATATATATTTCAATGATATTAAAATTGAAAAATAATATTATAATGGTTTATAAACAAACAAAAAAAAAAAAAAAAAAGAATTATAATAATTTTTTAAAACTATAAAAAAAATTTTGGCACAAGTTAATGAAAATAAAGTAAAATTTTGAATTGTGGTTTTTTTTTATTAATTTTTTAAATAATAAAAAAATAATATTTTAATAATTCTTTATTTAGTATTTCAAAAAAAGTTTTTTATTATTTTTTTTATGATGATATTTTTTTTTTTTTTTTTTTATAAAAAAAATTTTTTTTTTTTTTTTTTTATTTTCGTCTAAACTATTTCGAAAAACAAAAATGAATAAAGCCAGTAAAATTATAATTAGTATATTAGGTGTATCAACAGTTACAGCAGGAGTTATTAATTATAAATTAGGAGATAGAATTAAAGAGTTGGAAGAAGAAGTAAATGAGAAAAATGGTCAATCTAAATTAATGGAGATTAAACATGATGATCTTGGTAAAGAATTAATAAAAATTAAAGATGATAAAGAAACAATTGAAATTAAAAACAAAGATATTGATAAAATGAATCAATATTTAATTGATTTATTCAATGGATTCAATAGAGTAACATTTGAACAAATGAATCTTATACCATCGAATCTACATGGATCTGCATTTCCAAAAAGTCAATTACACTATGATTTGATAGGATTAGGATTACCAAGTTCAGAGAATCTTTGGTTTTATGAGTCATATGTATCATCATTAAATTTTGAGAGAAAAGTACCAAATTGGGTATGTCAACGAATAAAATTTGAAGATTTTAAAGATAAAATAGCAGATCGTAAATATTGTAACTTTAACAACAACACAATTCAAGTTCCACAACATTTTAAACAAGAGAATAAAGATTATTGGGGTAGTGGTTGGAGTAAAGGTCATATGGTACCAGCAGGTGATAATATAAAGAGCCAAGAATCAATGTGTCAAACTTTTCTCTTAAATTCAAATATAGTTCCACAAGATTTACATAATAATCAAAACTTTTGGTACAGACTTGAATCATTTTGTAAGAATCAATTGGTTTCTCGTTTTAAATCAGTTACAATCATTAGTGGCCCAGTCTATCATCATCCAAATTTAATTGAACAATTAGATGAGAATCAATTAAAATCACGTCCAAAATATTCAAAACAAACTCAAAAGAAATTCGTAAAATATGAAGTAATTGGTGATAGAAATGTAGCAGTACCAAATTATCTATATAAAATTATTTTAGTTGAACCAAAAGATCAAGATGATAATAATAATAATAAACCATATTTAGTTGGTAGTTTTTTAATACCAAATGAACCAATACCATCTGATTCAGTTTTAACAGACTATGAGGTACCTTTACATGAAATTGAGGTTAAAACTGGTTTACAATTCTTTAAGAAATTAAATCCAAAAACTGATATTCAATCATTATGTGAATCAAATCCAATCAATTGTGTTATGATGGCTGAAAAAGAATTATTACCACGTTTAATTGGTTTTTGTAGATCAACAAGAGATATAAATGATTTAAAAAATGATTATAAACATATCAATTGGGATGATAATTTAACAAATTTATTAAATTCAAAATCTTTGGAAGTTCAACAAATTGAAGATTTAAAAAAACAAGAACAATCACAAAAACTTTTAAAAACAAGTAATAATAATGATAATAAATAATAAATCACTATTTATGATTAAAAAAAATATCTTGAAACTAACAAGATATTTGTACGGTTCTATATTTTATTATTAAAATTTTGTTTTGACTATTTTTTTTTTTTTTTTTTTTTTTTTTCATGTTCTTTTGATTTTTTTAAAAAGAAATTAACACAAACACAAAGAGAGATTACAGAAAAATAAGAAACAAACTAAATGTGTTAACAACATGTACTTTGATTTGGCTTTTGTTCAGTTAAACTTATTAATTGTTCTGGAGGTATTTCTTTTGATTGAGGTTGTGTTGCACATTCTGTTGAAATTTGTTTAAAAACTTGTTCTATATTTATGTTATCTTTTGCAGAAGTATCAAAGTAAGTTAGATTACCACCAATATTATCTTTACACCATTGAATAGCTGCTTTCTCTGTTACTTTTCTATTTGGATCATCAACTTTATTACCTAAAATAATGAATGGGAATAAGATTGGATCTTGAATTTCGGTTTTTTCAATGAAATCATCTCTCCAAAGCTTTAAATCGTGAAGTGTCTTTTCATTGGTTACATCGAATACCAATATACAACAATCTGCTCCCCTATAATATGATATCTCCAAACTTCTAAATCTCTCTTGACCACTTGTATCCCATAGTTGAAGTGTAACCATCTTATCACCAACCATGACATCTTTATTTACAAAATCAACTCCAATCGTTGGTTTCAATGTTACAAATCTTTGATCAACATATCTTTTTAATATACTAGTTTTACCAACACTATAAATAAATAAATAAATAAATAATAAATAAATAAATAAATAATATTATTAGTATTATATTAAAAAATAAAAAAAAAATTTCCTTTTCTTTTCTTTATACCTTTTTTCACCTATAATCACTATTTTTATAATTCTCCTTCCCTTTGACATATTTTGTTATATTTTTTTTTTTAAACAAAATAATAAAAAAAAAAAACAAAAATAAAAAATATATATTTTATATATATATATATATTTATTTATTTTTTTTTTTTTTTTTTTTTGTTTTTTATGTTTTTATTTAAATGAGATTTCTGTCTGTGTAGGTGTTTTTTAAAAAAAAACAAAAATTTAAAAAAAAAAAAATGTAAAAAAAAAAAAAAAAAATAAATGAAAAATATCTGTGTGAAAAAATAAAAATAAAAAAAAAAATAAAAAAAAAAAAATAAAATTATTTGAGATTAAAAATTATTTTTGGAAAACGTCATTGTTATATTTGATATAATTTTTATTTAATTACATATATTTAATATCAAAATAATAATGATTTTATCGAAAATAAAAATATGACAATAAAAAAAAAAAAAAAATAAAATGATATTCTGATGAAATTATTGGAAATAAAAAAATTCTTCCCTTTTTTTTTTTTTTTTTTTTTTTTTTTTTTTTTTTTTATTGAGTTACAATGTGTGAACTTATGAAAAAAAATAGGTTCTGTAATGATTTAAAATTAAATATTAAAAAATTTATATTTTTTTTAATATCAAAAAGGTGCAATATAATTAAGTATGATTATCATTTCCAATGAAATGGTAATGGAATTTCTATTAGTTCTTTGAATATTAATTCATCACCTAAACCAATCCCAAATTTTATATACTAATAAAAATTTTATTAATTTTCATTTCAATCCAATTAATGCACACTTATGTATAATAATTTTTTTTTTTTCAAATAAAAACTATTTTTTAAACTAATATTTTTTTTTTTTTTTTTTTATGTTACAAATAGAAAATAACAAATTAAAATTAACTACTAAATTTAAATAAAATAATTATGGATTTCAAAAAAAAAAAAAAATTCATAGTAATTCAATAAACATTAAAATTAATATAAAAAAAAATGAAAAAATAGTAAAAAAAAAAATAAAAAAAAAATTAAAAAAAAATTAAAAAAAAATTAAAAAAAAAAATAAAAAAAATAAGAAAAAAATAAAAACAAATCAACATTTTATTTTTCATTTAGTTAAAAAATCTCCCGTTTTTTTTGTTTGCTCGATTTTTTTTTTTTTTTTTTTTTTTCTTCAAAAAAAATAAATTTTAAATTGTTTTTTTCAACTTTAATATAAATCAAATGAAATTATTTTTATTAATTTTATTAATATTAAATTTTTTAATAATTGTATCATCACAGTATAGTACTGAATTTGATACATTTCTTTTCCAAAGAATAGGAAAAGGTTGTCAAAATGGAATACTAAACTTGGATGAATGTGGTTCCTTTTGTGAAAATAATGCTAAAGTCACAAAAAAAGATCAAGGATACCAAATTTCATTCTTTTTAGATAATAAATGCCAAGAACAAGGTCACCTAACAAACACAAGTGTTACTTCTATTGATTACAAATGCAGTGACACAGATTTATATACTATAATTGGTAGAGATGAATTAGTATATTGTTCATTAAAAAAACCAAAATTTGATGCTTTCAAATTTGTTGCATCTCCTTGTTATAGTGATACATTAATTCCATTAAATCAATGCACTTCGGTGTGTGACTCAAATGTTATGATCGAATATGAACCATTTAGAAATTACTTATTTACAAATTATTCTTCTGAAAATTGTGCTACAATTGATTTTACAACCTATAATCAATTTAAATGTAATGGTAATGATATAGTTATTAAAGCAACAAACAATCAATATGTTGCTTGTTATACAAATGATTATCTTAATTCATCATCAAAACTAATCACAAATTATATTATTTTAAATGTAATATTAATACTACTAATACTAAACTAATAAATAAAATAATATTCATTAATTTCAAACATTTTTTCATATTAAATAATTAAAAATATAAATTAATTGTTTTTTTTTTTTATAAATAAACAGAGGTGTATAGTCTCTCTCCCGAGGTACCAGTGTGAGAGACTAGAGTGTTACCGACTACACCAATGAGGAACTGATAATTGTTCACAAGATAAAATTTTCTGTTTTTTTTTTTTTTTATAAATAAACAGAGGTGTATAGGGATAAAAAAATGGTGGTTTTAGTAAATGTTTAAGGGTTTTGAGAGTGGGGGATCTTGTCCTATTCCAGGTTTGTGTTTTTTTTTGGGTAATCTTTAAAGATTTTAGAGTGTCGAACCCGCGACTGTACTTGATTTTGTGGTAAAATTTTGCGTATGCTGGGAATCGAACCCAGTTCGCATCCGTGGCAGGGATGCATCATACCACTAGACCACATACGCTGATATTTTTGAAATGTGCGAGAACATAGGAAAATTTATAATTGAAAAACATAAATATTTTAAAAATTATATACTTGGCCACATGGCAATAACTGTAATATTACAGTGATTATGCTATAAAATAATAAAACAGGACAAACAATAACTTTAACTAATGTATAAAACATATATATTATAATATATATAATTAATTATCTCAAATGATAATGTAATGTATGAAAACACTTATAATAATAAATATAGAAATTTAATAATTGTGATAAAGTTAAATAAATAATTGTATATTTTTATATTAATATTTATATTGAGGATCTGAGAGAATAATGCAATATAATATAATAATTTAATGAATTGAAAATTGATTCCTTTTATACTAAATTCTACTTTGAAATTAACTTGTTCTATATTTGGAATTAACAATAGATTAAGCTCTTCAACCGACAAGACGTTATAACCAAATCTTTATGTTAGAGTTTTAATTATCATATATTATTCTGGTAATAATGGTAATGATCGTAATACTACTCCTATCACAAATGTGTTATAATAGTGATTATTTCTTCTCCAAGGAGAAACAATTTTGAAAAAATTGTTTCTCTATAATCATAATTATAAAAGGCTGCGTCCAACCTCTGTTGTTACATTGGCAACATCCATAGTCACCATAATAAAATTAATAATTAAATAAATAAAAAAAAAATAAAACAAATCCTAAAAAATTAAAAAAAAAAAAATCCTTAAAAAATTAAAAAAAAAAAATTCGCCCAGGCCATAAAATCAAAATAAAGAAATTTCCTTTAACATCCCAAATAATAAAAAAAAAAAAAAATAGAAAAAAACACCTTCTGCCATATTAAATAAACCAAAAGTTTTTAATATTATATATATATAGATATAACCTATTTATTTTATAGAGGTAATAGGAATTAATCTAAAGATATAAAAGTAATATTTTAAAAAATTAAATATATTGGCAAAAAAAAAAAAAAAAAAAAAAAAACAAAAAAAAAATTTGAAAAAAACAAATATATGTATTACACAGCAATGATTTGTGCAAGCTTCGTTGTTCGAAAATCAAAAAAAAAAAAATAAAAAATTAAATAAAAAATTAAATAAAAAATTAAATATAAAAGTGAAGAGGGGAAAATTTTCACAAAAATCTGGTGTCGGAATTGATTTCTTCAATGTATTTGAGAAGTTAAAAAACTTTTCAAAAAAAAATCAAAAAACCAAAAAAATATTTAAAAAATTAAAAAAAAAAAAAAAAAAAAAATGAAAAATATTAAAAAAAAGAAAAAAAAATTTTTTTTAAAAAAAAAATATATTATCAAAACGATTGGAACGCACACACAAACAAATTATTTAAATAATAAAATAAAATAAAAAAAAAAAAAAAAATAAAAAAAAATATTATTAAAAATAAAAAATTAATAAAGATATTATTTACAAAAAAATAAAATAAAATAATATAAAATAAAAATAAAAAAAAAAAAAAAAATCAACACCCAACTACATTATGTTGTAAAAAAATAAATAAAAAAAAAAAAAAAAAAAAAACCTTTTCAAAAGATATCAAACTGGTAACTTTAAAATTTATAAATTGAGCAGTTTCGAGGTAAATTTGGTTTGGAACATTTCTCTGTCCCATTGTCATTTGATCAAAATAAAAAAAATAAAAAAAATAAAAAAAATAAAAAAAAAAAAAAAAATTAAAAATTAAAAATTAAAAATAAAAAAATTTTAAATTTACCGAGGTATAATCAATTTTAACCAGAAATTTCACAAAAAACCGTTATCATTGATTTGAAAAAAAAAAAATAAAATAAAAAAAAAAAATAAAAAATAAAAAAAACAAAGCAGTAATATTAAAAAGTCTTTTTTTTTTTTATAAACACAAGTAATATCACAAGTTTTGAACACAACCAAAATTCACTATAATTGTAATAACCACTCACCCACTCACCCCACCCCCCCCCCCCCCCACATTCACACCTATTAAAAATTTTAAAAATAAAAAAAAAAAAACCAAAAAAACAAATAACATCAAATACCACATTATCTTCTCAATCTCAACGAAGAAATAATCGTTATTATAAAAAAAAATTATTATTAAAAAAAAATATAAAATAAACTAAAAATTAAAAAAAAAAAAAAAATTAAATTGAAAAAAATTAAAAATTAAAATTTCAATACCACCACCTTGCACACCATTCACTCAGATAGAGTAAATTTCAAAATTTATCACCTATTTTTTTAATTACCAAACATAAATAATAATTTGTTTTTTTTTTTTAAATTAAAAAAAAAAAAAAAAAAAAAAATACAACATATATTTTTTTTATTACAAATATTAGTAGTTTATCATTTAAATTATACATATTTATAATTTATATAAATTGTTTTTATAATAAAAGCATATTTTTCTTTTTTTATTTTCAAAAAAAAAAAAAAAAAAATAAAAAAAAAAAAAAAAAAAAAAAAAAAAAAACAAAAACAAAAAAAAAAATAATTAATATAATTAAATAGCTTTTATACTTTTCATTATTATAATTTTTTTTAAAACTTGCATATTTTTATACATATATAAACCACTTAAAGTTTTTCCCACCAATAATTTTTTTTTATTTTTTGACATCATTAAGTATTTATCTTTGCCAATAATTTATTTCTATTATCAAACATATTACCATCCCCTTACAAATAATTAATTTTTTTTATTATATTTTTGTTTTTTATTTTTTTTTTATTTTTTTTTATTTTTTTGTTTTTAATTTTTTTTTATTTTCTAAACGACGCATTTTTCAATTTATATGCTTCGTTTTATTAACTTTTTTTTTTTTTTTTTCATTTTCATTTTTAAAAAAATTTAAACAAAAACTTATTTCAAAATTTCCAAACAAATAAAAGAGAAAATTTAAAATTTAAAATCAACAACAACAATAATAAAATAAAAAAAACTAAAAAAAAAAAAAACCAAATCAAATATGAATGCTATTGATAATCAAAATTCAGAACTAATAGATGAATCAACTTTGGATAGTCCATTAAATAGATTGGTTGAAAATCTCTCTGAAGAATTTAAAAATGTACAACCAGAGGGATTCACTGGTAATGGCCAAGTGATAGTTAACCTCTTAACAGAATATATAAATAATCATAACGATTGGAAAGAATATGTTTTCTATTGTCCATACTCATATAGTAGAAATTTAATCGCCAAAAATGATATGTTTGAATTAATGGTAATTTGTTGGAGAAGAGGTCAACCATCACCAGTTCATAATCATGAAGTATGTAAAATTTTATTATTACTATTATTAAATTATTTATTTATTAATTTATTGTTTATATTTGTTTTTTTTTTTTTATATATTAGGATCAAAGATGTTGGATGGGTTGTGTTAAAGGTCAATTAGAAGAAACATATTATGTATTTAGTGATACAAAGAGTACTAAAGGTACAGGATTATTAGAACAATCATACACACATCCAATTGATAATGGTTCAGTTGGTTATATTACAGATGAGATTGCATTCCATAGAATGCAATCAATTACAGATGAGACCATATCAATTCATTTATATTCTAAACCAATCACCGAATGTAATATCTATTGTCCAGATAAAGGTACGATCACCAGAAAGAAATTAGGATATTTCACTCAATATAAAAAGAAAGTTTTAAATTTACCAGCCTCTTGTGGAAGTGTGCAACCATTATCTTCACCAATTCCTCAATCAATTAATACCACCATCCCAAATAGTTCAAATGTGTCTGAATGTACAAATTCAACCTCAACAGCTACAAAATTATCATCATCTTCTTCAAGTGTTTCTTTAATATAATTTCATATATTTATTATATATTTATTTTAAAATAGTACAATATTTTATTATATCTTTTGAAAAAAAAAAAAAACAAAACAAAATCAAAAACAAAAACAAAAAAAAAAAAAAAACACCAATCATTCTGTAAATTTTCATCACAAACTGGTTATCATCTTCATTGATTATTATAACTTATAAAAAAAAAAAATAATAAATATAGATTTCTTTTTTTTTTTCATTTAAAACAATTACTTTTATTAGTGTATTTTTATTTATTTTATTATTATTTGTTGTTATTTTATTAATTTGAAATAAATCTAAAAGTTTTAATTTCAAAAGGTTTAATTTTAATAGTATCATTAAAGTTATAGGATTTCGAAGATTCATTAACTTCTTCAAGACCATTACATTCAATGATTGATTTGAAAGGAATTGGAAGTATTGAAGAGATGAAATTGAAAGTTGTAGCACCACCATGAGATTCATAAATACGAACTATAAATGAGTTACCATCTTCAGCTTTTTTAATGGTATCAACGATAACTGCTTCCTTATTTGTTGAGATAAAAGTTTTATGGACATGAGTTGCAGATGCCAATGAGAATGGAATTTCACTGATGTAAAAGTTATTGTTTAGAGCATAACCTTCTTTAATAACAGATGCTGATTGAAGTGAACCACGATGAGGATAGATAGAGTAGGTGAATTTATGTGAACCCATATCACAAGTATCATCTGGTGATTTTGGAGATCTTAATAATGATAAACCAATACGTCCACCTAGAGTTGAGTAACCATATTTACAATCATTCAATAGAGCCATACCAAAATCATATTCACTAAGGTCAGCCCATTTATGACCAACTACTTCAAATCTAGCGAAATCCCAACTTGTATTGTAATGAGTTGGACGTTCAATATGGCCGAATTGAATTTCATAGTTTGCATTCTTTGCTCTAATGTTTGTATCGAAATCTACTCTCAATAGTTTATGAGCTTCGTGCCAATTAACATTGGTTTCAAAATCAATACGAGCACTATTGAAATGTACAACGATGGTTTGATTGAGTGAACCATTACCACTTGGTAATGCTTTTGAATCGTAATGAATTTGAACGACACAACGAAGTGGACCATTTTCAATGATTTTACAACTACCCTCTAATATTGATAATGGTTTCTCCAATGAAAAGATCTCTTGATCCCAAGCATCCCAAAAAAGATTAGTATCTTCAAAGATAATCAATCTATTACCTAATGAACCACCTTCTTTAATCACTTCTCTATCGGTAGATTTTTCAATTAAACTTTTAATTCTACCATTTGAACCAATGGTCATACGAATGAATTGATTCTCAATTAAAATATCACCATTTAATTGTTTTTGTTCAGCTGTTACAGGATATTGTGGTACTCTATTAATGGTTCTATTATCACCAGTTGTTGAGATATTAATTGCAGAGAAACCATTTGGTGGTAAAGTTACAGTACCCAATGGTAAACCATTATAAGATGTTTGAACGGCATTAATATATTGAGCTTGAATATCTTTTGTTGATTTTGGAATCTCAATTACTCTGGTAATCTCAAAATCATTTGCATTGAATGCTAAAACAAATTCTGAATGTGGAACATTATCAGTTGGTAAATGATCGATTGTAAGTAAACTTGAAGTTATATGTTTCATACATTGAGTGATAATATTTTTACATTCTGCCAAGACTTGTTGATGATGTTTCAAGATATCATCATAGCAAACTTTAATAGAGGAGCCTGGTAATGCATCATGGAATTGACAAAGTAATACTAATTCCCAAAGTTTTGAAAGATTTGGGGCTTTAAAGTTTGTACCTACAAATAGTTCACAATAGGATAATAACATTTCAGTAGCATGTAATTCGATTTCACATAATCTATTACCTCTCTTTGTGGTAGCTTGCGAAGTGTATGTACCACGATGTAACTCAAAGTAAAGTTCACCAACCCATTTATTTAACTTTGAACGATGAGGTTGTAATCTACTAAAGAATTCAGCTGGTGTTGAAAATTCAACCTTTGGTATACCATCAGTATCCTTTAGGATTGATAGACGTTCGAGCATTGGAATGGTTGGACCACCACCACCATCACCATTTCCATAGAGTAACATTGATTCATTACAACGATCGATATCTTTATTATTTGTACTTGACATTACAATTTCTTTAACGTCAGCTTGTGAATTATAAGTATCAGCTGGTGGGAAGTGAGTTAAAACTGTAGAACCATCAATACCCTCCCAAATAAAAGTTGAATGAGGGAATTTATTTAAATTATTCCAAGACAATTTCTGGGTGATAAAATTTTCAATGCCCATATGACGAATGACTTGAGGTAATTGGGCAGAATAACCAAATGTATCAGGTAAGAAAAATTCTGTACATTGTTTACCAAATTCTTTCTTAAAGTAGTTTTGACCCAATAAGAATTGACGAATGAATGATTCACCTGATGGTAAATTACCATCCATCTCCACCCATGTACCACCTGTTGGAATGAATTGACCAGTGATAACTTTCTCTTTAATTCTTTCATAAAGTTCTGGATAGTTTTCTTTTGTCCATTGATAAGCTTGTGCTTGAGATTGAGTGAATTTGAATTGTGGATAATAATCCATGTAGAGTAATTGAGTTGAAAATGATCTTGCACATTTCTCTTTAGTTTTCTCAAAACTCCATAACCAACATAAATCAATATGACAATGACCTACTGCCCATATTTTAGTTTGTGAATCACCATTCTTTTGTGAAAAGAATTCTTTTGCCATGGAAATACATGTTGGGAATGTACTTGAATCATTTACATTACATTTATTGATAATATCATTGGCTATCCAAATAGCTTGTTTTTTTCTCAACGATTCCTTTGGGAAATTCTTACCAATATCATACAACATTTGAAGATAAGTATATAATTCATTGGCATCTTTATTCTTTACTCTAATCTCTGCTTTGGTCAATTCAAATGTTCTATCTGGATCACATGGGTTAATTAATCCATCTTTGCCAACTCCAAACATACCATTACATGATACCTCTACAAAAAATTCAAAATGTTCCCCACCTTTAGAATTTTCAATTAATTTATATTCTTCTCTTAAATCTTGCCATGTGCCACCAGTTAAACCTTAAAAATTATTTATTTTTTATAAAAAAAAAAAAATTAAAAACTATTAATATTTTAAACCTTTCAAAAAAAAAAAAAAAAAAAAAAAGAAGAGAGAGAAATAGAGAATATATATAATATAATTACCTTGAATTGCAATACCATTCATCCAAATTAAACCTTCGCAAGATGAATTCCAAATGAAATGAATAGTTTTATCTTTCCAATCAGATGGCACATCAATTGTAACTTTAAACCAATAATTTGACCATGATGGTCCAAATGATTCTCCAATCTTTGTATCTTTGTATTCAAGTTGAATTGCATCTAATTTATTTTTTAAAAAGAAAAAAAAACTATATTAATTTATATATTGACAATTATAATTTTAATAATAAATAATTTAATAAATAAATAAATAAATAAATTATTACCTTTATAAGAAACTAAACTCTCTACTTTTGGTGATACTTTAACTTTTACAGCTTCTGATGATTTTAAAGAAATTAATTTTCCGTAAAGGTTTTCCCTTACAAAATAGGTATCACTAAGAAATTTTTCAAGTCTTTCAACTGTAATATCTTGATGTTTTAACATAACATTGCCTGTTATATTTGATGCCATCGTTTATAAGTTGTTGTTTAAATAAATATTTTTTAAAAAAAAAAATAAAATAACAGAAAAAAAAAAAAAAAAAAAAAAAAATTAACTGTTTTTTACTATAAAAAAATAATAGGAAATGAAAAGAATGTGTAAAACAATGATGAAAGAATTAATTTTTTTTTTTTTTTTTTTTTTTTTTTTGTTGAAAAAATGAACAGTGTGGTGTTTTTTTTTTTTTTCAAAATTAATAATTAATTTCAACAAAAAAAAAAAAAAAATTAAAAAAAAAATTAGAAAAAAATAAAATTTAATTAAAAAATCTTGGAAAGTCTGATCTTCAATTGGGGAAATTAGGCAACCAATTTCAATATGTGATGATTAAATGATTCAATTCAACAAATTCAATTAAATTTTAAAAAATTTAATATTTCAATAGAACTACTTTTTTCTTTTGGTCATTAGAGAAAAAAAAAAAGAATTTATTAGTGAAAAAAAAAAAAATAACAAAGATTTCTTTACCTTTTTATTTATTTTTATTTATTTGTATTTTTTTATTTTTATTATTTTTTTTTTTTTTTTTAGTTTCTAAAGCTACAGTCCAAAAAAAAAAAAAAAATATATTTTCCAATCCCTTTTCAACTGTAATTATCTGTAAAATAGATTTTTTTTTTTTTTTTTTTTTTTGTATTAGTTTGCAAATGTTTATAAAATAAAAAAAAAAAGTATAAAAACGAAAATTTTTTTTTAAAAAAATAAAAATAAAAAAAAAAAAAAATTTAAAAAAAATAAAATTTTTTTTTATCGATTCTTTCGTTTTTTTCCAAAAAATTCTCAAAACTCACTCCAATATATATAGTGTTTGTGTATACAAGTAAATCAAAAAACAAAAAAACAGAAAACAAAAAAGAATAAAAAAATACACTATATTATTGTACATAAAATAAAATGAGCCAATATATTAAAACCACAGAAGTCGAGAATGTTATCTCTGAACAAACATTAAACACAGAATCAGTTAAAGTTAGTAATAAAAGATCAAGAGAAGATGAAGAAATGAAAGATTCAGCAACAGATGGAGGTGTTAAAAAAACTTCTTTCCCACAAATTACTATTGAAGATACTGTAAATTATCATAATTTATAATTCTTTAATAATTTTTTTTTCTTTTCTCAAATTCTACCATACTCACCACCATTATTTATTTTTATTATTTATTATTTATTTATTATTTATTATTTATTATTTATTATTTATTATTTATTATTTATTATTTGTTATTTGTTATTATTTTTTTTCTTCAAATATTCCCTATATTATAAACTCAATTTATTATACTTGTGAATAAATTAAATATTGGTTTAATAGGAAGAAGAACAAATTAGAAAAGTTACTATACCATTTAATAGAATTGCACCATTAAAAGCCAATTGGCAACAAATTTATGAACCAATCGTTACACATCTTAAATTACAAATTAGAATGAATACAAAAACAAGAAAAGTTGAATTGAAAACCTCAAAATCTACTAAAGAAACATCTGCCCTTCAAAAAGCAGCTGATTTTGTACATGCTTTTTCTCTTGGTTTCGAAGTTAATGTATGGATTATAATTTTTATCTTTAATTGATGATTTTAAAAAATTATTACCAACAGAAATTTAGAGTACTAATAATTATATTAAAACATTATAGGATGCAGTAGCAATATTAAGATTGGACGATTTATATATAGATTCATTTGATGTTGAAGATGTTAAAATATTAAAAGGAGATAATTTATCTCGTGCTATTGGTCGTGTAGCTGGTAAAGATGGTAAAACTAAATTCACAATTGAAAATGTTACAAAAACTAGAATTGTTTTAGCTGATAAGTATGTATTATTATTATTATTATTATCAATGATACTATGAAGATGTATCTCTAGTGATCAATATATTAACAGTAACAACAACAACAACAACAACAAAAATTATTTAGACGTATTCATATTTTAGGTTCATATTCAAACATTAGAGTTGCTAAGGATGCAATTTGCGACTTAATTATTGGTTCACCACCAGGTAAAGTTTATGCAAAATTAAGAACAGTTTCAAGCAGAATTGCAGAACGTTTCTAGGTTATTCAATTTAAATAAACAAGAACTGGAAATAAAAAAAAAAAAAAAAAAAAGGATTAAAAAAAAATTAAAAAATAAAAAAAGAAAAAAAATTTTAAAAAAAAAGAATTTACAAATACATTATTATTTATTACTAGTAATACCTATTTATCTATTTATCTATTATAATTTTTAATATTTTAATGTTGAATTGGTACTTTTGGAATTGAATCAAAAGCATTTGATGGTGTGTAAACAATTGTTTTTGAAGGTTCTTTTGCAATTTGTTGTAATGCATCTAATTCACGTAATCTGACTGCAATTGGTGATTGTTCAAGAATTCTAGCTGCTTCAAGTATTTGTCTAGCTGTTTGAACTTCTGATTGTGCATAACTAAATAAAAAATAAAATGAAAAAAAAATTTTAATATTATTAAAGTGAAATAAAAATTAAATAGTTATTTAAACTTACATTATTTTAGCTTCTCTTAATTGATCAGCTTCAGCTCTTTTTGCCATTGCTCTAACAATTGATTCTTCAAAACGAATATCTTTTAAATTTAAACGATCAACTGTGATACCATATCCATCCAATGCATCTTTCAATTCATCATAGATTTCATTTGAGAATTTATCACGATTATGTAAAACTTGATCCAATGTATTGTGAGATAATAATTCACGAATTTTAATTTGTGCCATTTCTTTTACTAGTGTTGTACAATCACCAACTTTAGTAACTACTAATTCTGGATCATGGATTTTGAAGAATACAATAGCATCAACTATTAAACTAATATTATCCTTTGATATAATCTCTTGTTTATCTAATGTATAAGTAAAAGTTCTAACATCAACTACATTACATGTTTGAAAGAATGGAATTACAACTCTAAATCCTGGTTCTTTAACCTTATGAAATTTACCAAGATTAAATACAACACCACGTTCATATTGATTTAATATTGTAAAGAATCCTCTCTTATTAAATCTTTGACTTTGTTTTATAAATTTAATTGTTGTTGTTGATAATTTTTGAATATTATTCATTTTAATTATTTTTATATTTTTTTTTTATTTTTTAGTTTTATTTTGAAACAAAAAAAAAAAAAAAAAAAAATATTTATATAAAATTTTTTTTAATTTATGATATTTTATGGACTAATTATGACGAGAGCGAAAAAATTCAAATCACACTTTTCAAAAAAATAAAAAAATAAAAAAAAAACAAGAAAAAAAAAAGCAGAATATTCATTGTTTTATAAACATAATTATTACTATATTAAATCCTTGAATTTAAAAATCTAAAAATTATTTAAAAAAAAAAAACATTAAAAATTTGTTATTTTCTTGATTAAAAATAATTAAGTTATTATTATTTTTTTTAATTGACAAAAAAGTCATGAAGAGTCAAGCGACATAATTTGAGAAAATTTCAATAAAAAATATCTTTTTTTCTTTTTTTTCTTGTAAAAAAAGTTAAGGTAAAATTTATTTATTAATTAATATAATTAATAAAAAAATTAGTTTATGGAATTGTAAAGTTGGCATCTTGATGATGAGTATGAGCTGGTTGTTTTAATTTTAATTCTGATGCTTTCATCATTCTTGGTTTAAGGAAAGAATATTCAAGTGAGACATCGGTATCGATATTCAATTCATCAGCACAACGTAATGGCCAGAATGGGTCTCTTAAAAAAGCACGAGCCATCATAACAATATCACATTTATTTGTTTCTAAAATACTATTATCAAAAATAATAAAGAATTAATTTTTGTTACAAAATCATTGAGAATTTTAAAATAAAAAAACATACCTATCAGCTTCATTTGGTTTATTAATTAAACCAACTGCTGCAGTTTTCAAGTTTGTATTATTCTTTACTTGTTCTGCAAATTTAACTTGGTATAATGGACCACCTTGAATTTTTTGACTTGATGAATTTCCACCTGATGAACAATCGAGTATATCCTAAAATAATAAATTTTAAGTTATTAGAATAATGGGCAAAAAGAAAAAGAAATAGAAAAAAAAAATCATTTTAGGAAAATTAAAATATAAAATAAAAACATACAACACCAAGAGTTTCTAGGATTTTAGCTAAACGAACAGTATCATCAATATGCCAACCATCTTTTACCCATTCTTCACATGATAATCTCACTGATAATGGTTTTGACAATGGCCAAACTGTACGAACTGCTTTAACAATATCAATTAAGAATTTAATACGGCCATTAAAATCACCACCATATTGATCAGTACGTTTATTTGAAGTTGGTGAAAGGAATGATGAAATTAAATAACCATGAGCACCATGAATTTCAATCATATCAAAACCACATTTTAAACATCTTTCAGCCGAGTCTCTAAATTGATTAATAACTGTTGTAATATCATCTAGTGTCATTTCTTTTGGTACTGTAGAGCCTTCTCCCCATGAAAGTGCAGATGGGGCAATTGGAAGCCATCCATGTCCATGTGAATCATCAATCGGAATACTTTCATTTCTTTTTCCTAAAAATGGTGGATGAGTAGATGCTTTACGACCTGCATGAGCAATTTGAATAGAGGTTTTCTAATAAACTCTGAAATTAATAAAATTTATTTAATATTAAATTATAATTTTTAAAAAAAAACTTACACAATCAAATTGTTGAATAAATTTAACAATTCTTTTTAGTGGTTCCATTTGTTCGTCTTTCCATAATCCAGAGTCAGCATATGTAATTCTACCAATTTCACTAACAGATGTAGCCTCCATAACAATCATAGAAGCACCACCTCTTGCAAATGTACCATAATGAACTAAATGATAATCACTCATAAATCCATCGATACTAATTATAATAATAGAAAAAAAATGTTAAGAATTTTTTTTTTTTTCAATGAATAATAAAAAATAATTACCTCGAATATTGACACATGGGACTAACAACAATTCTATTTTTTAATTCAATATCTTTAATTTGCAAAGGAGTAAAGATTTTTGGTGTACTTTGAGACACTTCTACTGGTTTACCTGCACTACCATAATGTTTTGGCATTGGGTATGGATAGATGAATTCCTTTATCATATGTTGTTGCATTTTTTTTTTCTTTTATTTTTTTTGTGTCTTTTTGAAAAAAATAATAAATTAATTTAATTTATACTTAAATTTTTGAAATAAAAAAAATTAAATTTTAAATAAAAATAAAATAAAATAATTAGATTTCCAAAAATGGAATTTTTTTTTTTTTTTTTTTTTTTATTATTTTTTTTTTTTTTTTTTTTTATTATTTTTTTTTTTTTGTAGATTTTAAAAATAAAATAAAATAAAATAAAAATATTATCTTTTTTTTTTTTTTTTTGTTTAAGAAATAAATTTTACATCAAAGTTGTTGTATGTATCTCTATTTTGACCTTAAAAAAAAAAATAAAAAATTTTCCTTGTTGCCTCATTTTTTTTTTATAATATGAGGTCCAAAAAAAATTTATTTTTTAATTATTATCATGTTTTAAAAGTGTTAAAAATAAAATATTATTCAAAATAATTCTCATTTGACATATATGGCTAAAAGTTAAAAAAAATTATTGTGAGTGAGACGGCAATTTTTGAAATTTTTTTCGTTAAAAAAATGAGGTGAAAACAAAGTTTTTAAAATGAGCCCATGGGTCGATATTAATTTCGATAATCTATAGATAATTAAAATTTATGATTATTATAAATAATAATATAATTTTTATCTATGTAATTCAAAAACAAAATTTGGTTATATTTTTGCTCTTCCTACGAGTAAAATTAAATTTGTAAGAGCGTATTTTCGATTAAATTTTTAGGTTACAAATACCTTTAAACACTTAAAAACCATCAAATCATGAGTTCTATCGATTGTTAATAATTAGTATCGATCCCAGAGGTCATAATAAAAATTTGAAATTTTGCTCTTCCAACGAGAAATTAATATGTAAATTTTTAAAAATAAAAGAGGCTTTTTTTGTTATTTCTCTGAATTTTCAAATGATTACTATTAGTAATATTCACGAAATTAGTAGTTCTATCTTTTGTTCTTAGCAAATATTGAAAAAAAAAAAAATGAAATACATTAATAAAAAAAAAAAAGTATTTTTATTTCTTTTAATTTAAATACATACAATTTTTTTTTTCTTTTTTTGGATGAAATGAAATGAGATAAATACTTGTTTTGTTTAATTTTTTTAAATATTATTTTTTTATTTTTTTTTTTATTATTTTAAAATTATTTTTTTGAAGCCAATTTCTTTTCGATTTCTTTAATAATTGAGAGAGCACAATCAGTGATTTTACTACCAGGACCAAAGATTGCAACTACACCATGTTGATAAAGGAAATCATAATCTTGAGGTGGGATAACACCACCACAAATGACAGAGATATGATTTGCATCTAATTTCTTTAATTCATCAATTAACTCTGGAACCAAAGTTTTATGACCAGCAGCTAATGAACTAACGCCAACGACATGAACATCACTTTCTACAGCACTCTTTGCAACTTCTTTAGCGGTTGAAAAGAGTGGTGAAATATCTACATCAAAACCTAAATCAGAGAAACCAGATGCAACAACTTTGGCACCACGGTCATGACCATCTTGACCCATTTTAGCGACCAATATTCTTGGTGGACGACCTTGTTCTTTGGTAAATTTCTTAACAGCATCAATTACAGCATCGATTTCATCTGTTTTACCGTATGCAGATTTGTAGGCACCACTTGCCAATGAATGAGTTGGTACATAACGACCAAAGACAACCTCCAATGCATCAGAGATTTCACCTACGGTACAACGAGCACGAGCGGCATTGATTGATAATTCCATGAGATTACCTTTACCGGTTTTAGCGGTTTCAGTGAGAGCTTCAAGACATTTCTTTACTTCTTCAGAGTTACGAGTTGCTTTGATTCTCTTGAGACGATCGATTTGGGCTTCTTTAACTTTTTTATTATCGATTGAGAGAATATCGAGTTTCTCCTCCTCCTTTAATTTATATTTATTTACACCAACGATAGTTTCAATACCACTATCGATACGAGCTTGACGACTAGCAGCTGATTCTTCGATTCTACGTTTTGGTAAACCTTCAGTTACAGCTTTAGCCATACCACCCATTTTTTCAACCTCTTCAATGATCTCTAAAGCCTTCTTCTCCAATTCGTTAGTTAATGATTCCATAGCGTATGAACCAGCCCATGGATCTACGATTCTTGGGATACCAGTCTCCTCTTGAAGAATCAATTGAGTGTTACGAGCGATACGAGCAGAGAAAGTAGTTGGTAAACCAATTGCTTCATCTAAAGCATTGGTGTGTAAAGATTGAGTTCCACCTAAAACTGCAGACATAGCTTCTACAGTAGTACGAACGACATTATTGTATGGATCTTGTTCAGTAAGAGACCAACCACTAGTTTGACAATGGGTACGAAGTAAGAGGGATTTCTCATCTTTTGGTGCGAATTTTTCTTTGACCAATTTTGACCATAATCTACGAGCTGCACGAAGTTTAGCAATCTCTAAATAAAAGTTCATACCAATACCAAAGAAGAAACTGAAACGTGGTGCTACTTGATCGACAGATACACCACCACTTACACCACATCTAACATACTCTAAACCATCAGCTAAAGTGAAACCCAATTCCAATGCAGTGTCTGCACCTGCTTCTTGAATGTGATAACCAGAGATGGAGATACTGTTGTATTTTGGCATATTCTTTGCGGTATAGACCATAATATCTGAGATGATTTTCATTGATGGTTCTGGTGGATAGATGAAAGTATTACGAACCATAAACTCCTTGAGAATATCATTTTGAATGGTACCTGCTAATTGAGCTTGTTTGGCACCTTGTTCCTCACCCGCAACTACATACATTGCAAGAATTGGTAATACTGCACCATTCATTGTCATTGAAACTGATACATCACTCAATGGAATACCATCGAATAAGATCTTCATATCCTCAACTGAATCAATGGCTACACCTGCCATACCTACATCACCTGCAACACGTGGATGATCAGAATCATAACCACGATGTGTTGCTAAATCGAATGCAACTGACAAACCTTTTTGACCTGCTGCCATATTGGCACGATAGAATTTATTACTCTCCTCTGCTGTTGAAAAACCTGCATATTGACGAATAGTCCATGGTCTATGAGTGTACATAGTTGCATATGGTCCACGTGTGAATGGGAATTTACCTGCAACTTCATCTTGAACGATTCCATAGGTATCGGCTTGTGTATAAATTGGTTTAATATCAATACCCTCTGGTGATTTAAATGTTAATGCTTGCATTGGATTATCATTTTTAATCTCTTTTTTTGCCATTTTCTCCCATTCTGCTAATAATTTTGAACAAAATGTTCTTTTAATAATAGTTTGGCTATTATTATTTACTAACTGAAAAAAAAAAAAATTATAAAAAAATTTTAATATTGAAGGAAAAATTTATTAAATTATTGTTGTTGTGTTAATTATTTTTGTTGTTGTTGTAGTTGTTGTTGTTTTAATAATAAAAATTACTTTTGAAATTTGTTTTGTTGATCTTAGTAAATTCATTTTTTAGATTTTATGTGGATAAAAAAAAAAAATAAAATAAAATGAAATTAAAAAAATAAAAAAAATGCACACAAAAAAAATACAAAAAAAAAAAAAAAAAAAAAAAAAAAAAAAATTTTTAAAAGAGTTTTAGGATGAAATTTCACTAAATTGGAATTAATTTCAAATCGATGTCATAAAAAGTTTCAAACATAAATTATTTTTACAAGAAAAATTAATATATAGTAATACAAAATCTTTTTTTTTTATTATTATTATTTTTTTTTTTTTTCAATTCGATTCTTCGATAACTCTATTAATTGGTGGAATTGATTTTATAATGTAATCATGAAAATCTGGAATATTATCAGCATAAACATGATGGCCAGCGTTCTTTAATAAATGTACATGTTTTATATTTGGCATTTCTTTTTGTAATTGATAACCAGGTCTTGAATCGATCCAAGATTGTTCACCATAGATAAAAGAGATATCAACAGATGGATCGATTGAAGGAATTCTTGGTAACAATGGATCGGCAGCCCAACCAAATGGTAGTGAAACGGTTCTAAATAAATGTTCACCAGTTGCAGGTTCAATTGAGTTTGAATGATAGATATAGTTGCTTACTATATTTTCAGTATTATCAGTCATTTCCATAGGATGAATATGTTGGAATTTCGTTAAAAGATCCCTTCTGAATTTAGTGACCAATTTTGGGCCCATTTTTCTAACAATTGATAAAGAGACATCTACTGATAACATTTTTGTTATCATTTTTCTAGTGAATGTCATATTTTGTTCATAGTCAATTGGTTTAACACTTATACCCCAACAATCTAAAAGTAATGTATGTTTTAATGTTTCAGGATGTCTCATTGCATAGGTTGCCGCTACATAACCACCCAATGAATGACCTACCAAATTGAATTTCTCTAATCCCAACTCTTTCGACCAATCATAGATTGAATCACTCCAAAGTTTTTCAGCATCATCAATAGTTTTAATTAACTCTGGATCAGGTCTTGATGATCTACCAAATCCTAATAAATCAATTGCATACACTGTATAATGTTTTGCTAAAAAATCTAAATTACAACACCACAATCCAATACCTGCACCAAATCCATGTATCAATACTAATGGTTCACCTTTATCTCCAACCTTTATAGTATTAATTTCATAATCACCAACTTTTACAAATTTTTGTTCATATGGTGTTTTAATATCTGTTCATATTGTGTATTATTATTATTATTATTATTATTATTTGAAAATTTAGAAAATATTAATAAATAAATTAATTATTTTAATTTTTAATAAATCGATAAATACTTGATAAAATTCTTTTTTCAGCAGTTTCCATATCTAATTTAGATGGTGAAAGTTTCCATGGGGAGAATGATTTAAAATAATTCATCATTATATCGCTAGTTGCTATGGTTTGAGTATTTGTTCTAACTCTACTACTATAGTTTCTATTATTATTACAGTTATTTAAATTACTTTGAGAAGTATTTGATTTATATATGTTGTTATTCCTAAATAGATTTGATTTATTAATTAATAAACTATTGGTTACTTTGAATTTCTTTATAAAGGCAGAATTTCTTTGAAAAAATGAAGCTATATGTTGATTTTTAATTAAATTAATTTTTGATTGTTATATGTGTATGTTATTATGACTATATTTAATAAAAATGTTTATTAAAAATAGTATAATAATAATAAAAATTGATAATAGGAATTCGTGATGATAATGACAATAATAAAATAATGAAAATTTTATATATATATATATATAATTTTGTTGTGTATGTATTATAGAGAAAAAAAAAAAATGTTTTATGTGTAAAAAAAAATATAAAAAAATTTAAAAAAAAAAAAAAAATAAAAAAACTGAAATACAGGTAATTATTATTTTTTACTTTTTTCATTTTTTTTAATATTTTTATTTTTTTTTTTATTATTTTTTTTATTATTTTTTTTTTTTTTTTTTTATTTTTTTTTTTTTTTATCGCAACATATGTTGAGTCAAGTTCTTGAAAAAAAAACTTTTTCTTTTTTTTAATTCAGTAATTAATTAGTCGACATTAAAAATATCTTTTTTTTTTAAATATATTTTATTTTTTTTTTTTTTTTTTTTTAAATTTTTTTTTTTTTTTTTTTTTTTTTTTTATTTTATTTTTTTTTTTATTTTATTTTTCTCCTCATTTATACTCCTATGATTAATTATCTTTGAAAAATGTTTTTAATATTTAAATAAAAAAACAATAAAATGAATCTAAAGTTGATTTTTTACAAACTAGATTTTTATTTATTTTTACTGATTTTTTTTTTTTTTAAAAATCTAAAAAAAAAAAAAAAATGAATCAGCAAATGGCTTTTCAGAATGATTGTTATATCTCATGGAGGAGATCTATCCAATAAAATTTTTTTTAATTATTTATATTTTTTTTTTAATTATTTTTATTTTATTTTTAATTATTTTTATTTTTTTTTTTTTATTTATTTCACAATCACTTATTAATAAATTAAATTTAAATAATTAAAAATAAACCGTTTTAGTGTCAAAAAGTATAACCCTTTTTCCACCCAAAAAGGTATTAATTAATTTTTTTTTTTTTTTTCTTTTTTTCTTTTCTCTTTTTTTTTTTTCAAAAAAAATTATAAAAAGAAAAAGGAAAAAAAAAAAATCACTTTTATTTTATTCAATAGCTTTTATTTACAAAATGACATTAATTATAGATAATGAACCAATTGGCAGCTTACCAAGATCAGAAGAATTGATTAAATCTATTAATGACTATAGAAATAAGGTTATTGATAGTTCTACATTAGAAAAAAAATGTAATTGTGCTATTGAAAAAACAATTAAAGAATTAATTAATTCAAATCAAAAGTAAAAAAAAATATAAATATTATTTTTGTAAAAATAATTTTTTAATTATTAATATTTATTAATTATTTATTATTTATTATTATATATTCATAATAATTATAGTACTGTTACTGATGGTGAACAAAGTAAAATATCATTTATTGGGTATCCACTTTTTGGGTCAAATCAAGTTGATGGTGATGGTCATGTTGATATGGAGAAAAGTGATGGAGTAAAAATTCCATTTAAAGATGGTCACACTCGTAATATACCATTTTTAAATGGTAAGAATTTACCATTCAAGTATGCCAAATATGCAGGTGATTTTGTAAAGGAATCTAAAAAGTTTGTTCCAGAGGGTATAAACTATAAACAAGCCGTTATAAGTCCATCTGCAATGTCATTAATTTACCCTCCTGATGGTATTGCTGATTATTCAAGAGAAAATTTCATTAAAGATCTTGAAAATGAAAGTGAAAAAGATATACTTAGTTGTTTTGAACATGGTGCTGATATAGTTCAATTAGATGCAACTGAACTTCGTTTATCATTGCTTTTAGATCCATCAGGTGGATTACTTCAAAGTATGCTTGACATAATCAATAGTGTTTTATCAAGATTCTCTAATGATCAATTAAAGAAAATTGGTGTTCATACTTGTAGAGGTGGTGATCAATGTTCTCCACATAGTGCAGATGTTGATTTGGCTGATTTAATTCCTCAATTATTAACATTAAAATGTTCACGTTTCTACATTGAATTAGCTTCAGAACCTAATCAAATTAAAATTATAAATACAGTTGCAAACTATATAAAACCAGATCAAAAAATTTTCTTTGGTGTTACATCAATCTCTCCAATAGTTGAAACAGTTGATGAAATCCAATCTACTATTCTAAAAATTTCTGAAATGATTCAACCTCAACAATTTGGTATTACTGATTCTTGTGGATTTTCACCTTTCTATGATGATGTAACAACATCTCGTGATACAGCTCTTTTTAAGATGAAAAATCGTTCCACCGCCGTTGCAAATGTCCAATCTCTTTTAACTGAATAATAAATATTGGATGTTTTTTCTAAAAAAGTTATTCAATAATAATAATAAATTATAATAATAATAATAATAAATAATAAATAATAGTAATATTAATTTTTTAAAATAAAAAAAAAATCTCAATAAAAAGTATTTATAATATTAAAAAAAATAATATTTCTTACTTTTTAAATTGGAATGACAAGATAAGAGGTTACAAATTTAAAAAAAAAAAAAAAAAAAAAACAAAAATTTCTTTTTCGATGATTAAAAACAATAGATTAAAACCACTATAAATATACATACCAATACCATTTTTAGAAAATTCACACTTTTTTTTTTTTTACTTTTAAAAAAAATTTAATATATTTTACTCTTTTTGAAGATTTTTCAAAAAGTATTTTTTAAAAATACAAAATTATAACTTGGGGCAAAATAATGGAAAAAGAGAAAGAGACAATGTGAGTTTGAAAATTTTAAAAACAAAAAAAAAAAATATATTCAAATTTAATATGTAAATTCAGTTTAATATAAATACTAAATTATTTTTTTAAAAAATTATTATTTCAAACAACCAACAAAAAAAAAAAAAAAACAATATAAAAAAAAATAATAAAAAAAAAAACAATACAAAAAAAAAAAAAAAAAAGAATGAATAGAAAATTATTTTTAATGTTATCAGTTTTATTGGTTTTTTGTTTAATTTTTTCAAAAGTTTCCAGTGAAATTACTGAAACCGAAACCACAAATCAAATTGATGAAAATCCTCTTTCAAAATGTTTAAGTGATTGTGAAAAAGAAAGTATTATAACAAGATTATATTGTAAAATCAAATGTCAAGTTATTACTCCAAGTGATTAATTAATTAATTTTAATAAAAAAATTAAAAAAATTAAAAAATAAAAATAAAAATAAAAATAAAATTAAATTTTAACTAATCAATTATAATTTCACCATTGTGACTTTATTTTCTTGTTTTTAATTTTATTATACTCTGCATTTTAACTCTAAATAATAATGATTTCTTGGCAAAAGCCATTAATGTAGTAATAATTATACAAACACAAACAACTGGTACAACAATTACGACTGGTAAAAACCACTTCTTTCTACCACCACTATCAGTATCACAATTTGATTTATATGAAGGTGATACTAATACTGAAAAATCTATAAATAATAATAATAATAATAATAATAATAATAATAATAATAATAATAATAATAATAATAATAATAATAATAATAATAATAATAATAATAATAATAATAATAATAATAATAATAATAATAATAATAATAATAATAATAATAATAATAATAATAATAATAATAATAATAATAAAAATTAATAAATTAGAGAAAAAAAAAGATAAATATTATAATAAAATGATAAATACCAGGATCAATTTGACATTGATTAATACAATGTGGTAAATTTAATGTTACAATTATAGAATCACTATCACTTCCTTGGCCTCTTAAATTTGTTGATGTAATTAATGTTGGTCTGTTATCAGAGATTACAGAATTAACGAATCTACCCATAAGTATTTTACCATTCTTTTCCATCTTTATATAATTTAAATCTGAATCATTTATATTTTGGACAAGAGTATTTTTATCATTACATTTATTACTATTACTATCACTCTCTTCATTTACTGAAGAAATAAATAAGAGTTGTAAAGTATTTAAATTACTTGAATAAGTATAATTATTAATTTCAATTGATACTTTTATTGAACCACTCTCTAATTTAAAATCTACACCTGCAAAATTCATTTCTTTTGTTTTTTTAATTTCTTGAATTGTTGATATAATATAACCGCTACTATTATTATTATTTTTTGATGATAATGTTTGCTTAAATAAATATGTTCCCGTTAAATCATTACTATCTGTATTTATCATATTATCTTGTAAATCAAAAGTTTTCACTGGATTATTATTTATATCTACTTCAATTAATGATTTGATATATAGTTTATATTTTGTTTCTTCATTATTTAATGAAAATGTACCAGTTTCAATGTTAATTTCACTTTTTGTTATTGGTAAGGGTTCAGAATTTGATTCAGTTGAATTACCTGTAGGTATTGTAGCACTACAATCAAAACCAGAATAACCATTATTACAATTACATTGACCATTTGTTTGATTACAAATACCTTGATTTGAACATTTATTTGGGCATGGTTTAATAATTTGATAATATTGGAATTTATTAATACCAATCCATGATATTTGATTTTGGGTTATATTAACTGTTTGAATACCAGTATTTGATGCGACAGTACAATTGATTTGATCTATTGATACTGCAGTGTAGTTACAAGGTAAACCACCAATTGAAATCATTAAATCATTATGTTCATTACCAAACCAACCATACAAAGTAATTGGACCACCTACACCAGATGGAGCTGGTGTAATACTTGAACAAAAATGATTTGGTATCGAACAATAAGAACCATTTGTCCATTTATTATTTGTACAAGTACAAACACCAGTTATATTATTACAGGAACCTTGTTGTAAATAACTATTACAATCATCTTGACATGGGATAAATGGAATTTTACAATCTAAACCTTGATATTTATTTGAATTACATGAACATATACCAGTTAAATTATTACAAACATTTGTGTTATCAACAAGTGAATTACAATCACCAGGACAAACTGCATTGAATTGATAAGAAGTTGATACATTGTAATTATTTTGTCCCAAAGTTAATTTGGTAATACCAAAACCTGGACCAATCAAACAGGTAACCTTTTCTTGCGAGGTTGACTGAATTTCACAAATCTTTTCTGGATCACTAATTGTACCATTACCAATTGTAACAAAAATATTTAAATGATTGATACCAAATTCACCAATGATTGTAATTAAACCACCATATTGATTCGATGGTATTACTGATGTAATTCTATGGCTTTGTTGTTGACAATATAGACCCATCCATCCCACTTCACATTTACAAGTATCCTTGGCAATACATTCACCTTGACCATTGAAATAGTTGCAATTGTTTACTCCAAGTTGGCCATAGTAACAAAGGGAACCAGTACTAGTTGAGTTTACATTAGCATCACCTATGTCAAGAGGGAATTGAATTTTCAAATTTGTATTTGAAATGATTTTAACAACTGCTGAAACAATACCACCACTACCTAATGAGTTGAAATTTAATAATTTACATACAACATAATAAAAATCTGAAGAGATAATACTACATTCTCTATTAGGTCCAGTTCCAAATTCAACTGAAATATCAGATGTATTATATGTGAAGAAACTACCTGTTAATGTTATTATTTTATAATCTGTTGAATATGTTGTAAACTCAACTTGCGATATAAATGGTGGGTTTTGAATGGTTGAAAGTGTGTAGTATTTTGATGGTGAATTAATGAAACTAATGGTGAAATTAGTTTCTTTAGTAAATTTTTCTAAATAATAAGATTTACTCAATGTACCAACTTTCCAACTACTTAATGGAACGCTACTATTACTATCCAATAGAGTACTTATAAAACTTAAACCAAAACCTAAATCTTGACCATAGATAATGGTGTTATTATTTTCAATTTTAATTTGTGGTAAAACTGTTGAACATGGTGGTTGAGTGGTTAAAGACAAGTTTGAATTATTAAGGAAATTATTATATATTTGGTTGATATAGCATGAATAACAACTTGGAAGTGGATCACTTAATTGATTTTTTGAGGCGTCTAATAAAACTGTGCAATAGCTATTATCAATTGTACCTTTTAAATTGTTATTTGATAAATTTAATTGCTTCACTTGTTTACCTTTATAATTTGATGGTAATGTACCGTTTAATCTATT
The DNA here is from genome assembly GCA_036169595.1 of Dictyostelium firmibasis. NCBI lineage: Eukaryota > Evosea > Eumycetozoa > Dictyosteliales > Dictyosteliaceae > Dictyostelium > Dictyostelium firmibasis. The sequence continues at coordinate 511,116 of CM069767.1, forward strand.
TGAGGCTAAATTTACAAATTGAATACCATTGAAAATTGAATAATCAAATGAATCTTCAAATAAAAATGGTAGATTATTACTACTCGTCCAAAAGAATGATTTCAATGGTGATAATTTTGAGAATGGGAATTTATTATTAAAGTAAAAATTATTACCAATATCAATCATTAACAATGTTTCAAAAACCATATCAAAATTTGAGAAATCGATTAATGCCTTTGGTGTTGATAATTTGTAACTGATTGAAAGAGTAAATAACTTTGGTGAATTCATATTATTTAATTCTATTGGAAATTCATAAGATATAGTTTTATTTTTTGGGTTATTTATTTGAAGTAGAAATAAATTTGAAATATTATTAAATGTTGAAAAATTACTAAAATCGCCATTAAAATTAATACCAAACTTTATTGTCAATTGATTGACTCCAATATTATTAAAACTTGGTATATTATTTGTAACTACATTTAAAATTTTAAAAAATTTATAACTATTTAAATCATTTTTTAATGATATAAAAACGTTTGATTCATCTAATGGTTTTGAATCAACTGAACTTGTTTCAATTGAACTATTTTAAAAAATAAATAAAAAAAATAAATAAAAAAAATAAAAATAAAAACTATTATTAATTAATTAATTAAAAAACTTACAATGAATTTAGATCTAAAAGATTTGAAAATGATAAATCTGAAGTAAAATTATAAGATAATCCAATATATCTATTTTTAAAATATTAGCCAATTTTTTTTTTTTTTTTTTTTTTTTTTTTTTTTTTTAAAACTTACAACTCCTTAATATTTTTATTTATTTTATCAACGATTGGTGATACTGAGGCCTTATCCAATTTCAAATTGTTGATTGATGACACTTCATATAAAAACTTATCATCGAATTTTGAATTATAAATTGATGCATAACTAACATTACTGAAACAATTAAAATAACCTGCTGAAACACTAAAACTACTATTAAAGTTAAATAAAGAACTGATTTTTTTTTTTTTTTTTTTTGTATTTGAAGAAGAAAAAAAAAAAAATTAGTGATTATTTTTTAAAATTAAAAAAAAAAAAAAAATGTTACAATTTTTCAATTAGAGCAGTTGTTTTGTTACAAGTGACACCAACACCATATCTACAAGGTAAAGTCTCAATCCCGAATTGATCTGGTCCGCATTGAAATGTTTCTGTACATATTAAACCAGATGGATAGTAACCTGTTAAACTAAATTTATTTAGTAATGTAACCATGCAATTGTATTCAGAATTTAAAATTCCATCAATTGTAACTGCAAAACATGTTTTTAAAAAGAGAAATGATAAAAATAACAAATAAATTTTTTTACACATTTTTTATCTTTTTTTTTATCTTTTAAGTAAAAAAAAAAAAATAAAAAAAAAAAAAAAAAAAACAAAAATAAATTTTTTACGAAAAAAAGATATTCTGAGAAAAAAACCATAGAAAAGTCGAAATTTTGCAGAGTCAATTTTATAAAATTGTTTTTGATTTGTTAACGTTTTTGACAATATACCAACATACCAATAATAATTTATATTATCCATATAATATACAAAAAAAATTGAACATAATAAAGGATTTTTTCTTTTTTTTTTTATTTCTAATTTTTTTTTCAAATTTTTTTTTCAACTTTTTTTTTTTTTTTTTTTTTTTTTTTTTGGTAATAAACATATATAAACAAATGAAATGATTTTTTTATTTTTTTTAAAAAAATTTTTTTTTTTGAATTTTTTTGAATTTTTTTTTTTTTATAAAAATTTTTTTTTAAAAAATTTTTTATTTTTATTTTTAATAATACATCATCTTCCTTATATTTTTATTTCTATTTTATTTATGGATAAATTAAAGTATCGAAAATAAATATAATATTAATATAATAATACAAAAAAATTAAGCTATAATAAATCATATGTATAGTAAAATAAATAGAAAATAAATAATAAACAAATATATACAGATAAATAATCAGTGTTTTTTTTTTTTTTTTGTTATTATTTTTTTCAAAAAAAAAAAAAAAAAAAAAAAGTAAAAACTAAAACACAAATATAAAATAAAAATAAAATTTTAAAAAAAATAACATTAAAAAATGGATTCAAGACTTGATGTTAATGCGATGGGACTTACATCTACGTTGGTATCAAAATTATTTGATAATTTATCCAATTCATTAGATGCAACATTATCAAATTTAATAACCAATGATCAATCGGAAAGATTTTTTTTGAGTGGTGGTTCAAGTGGCGCGAGCACTGGAAACCAACCAAATGGAACAATATCACCATCAAGTACCCCATTAACATCACCAACTATAATCACTACAAATACAGGTGGTACAGGTAGTACCGGTAGCACTGGTAGTGGGGGTGGTAATGGTAGTGGGAATAATAGTTTAAATAATAGTAATAATAATAATAATAATAATAATAATAATAATAATGTGGTTTCAATAAATGCAGCCTCATTGAGCAATAGTGGTAGTATTGGTAGAAATAGTTTAACTTTATCACCAAATAGTTTAATGAGTGTAAATAATAGTGGTGGAGCTGGTAATAGTAGTGGTAACCTTTTATCAGGATCAGCAAGTATTAAATTTTCTAAAGGTAATCCTTTGATTCGTAAATTGACCACAAGTGGTAAGATTTTAAATATTGATCAAAACGAGACAGAATGGACAAACTTTGCTAGAAACTTTTGGTTCTATTATCCATCATTGATGTTAATAAGTGAGTCAAGTAGATATTGCAAAGAGAATGCAATTCGTTTAATTTTAGAATTTCTACCAAAACATATTCAATCACTTCAATCTTCTTCAACTGTAAATTCACCTTCATCATCAACTGCCGTTTCACCAAACTTATCAAATTTAGGTGGTGGTAGTATTGGTAGATCCAATACAACAAATATACAATCAAACACTTTAACTGTAAATAATAATAATAATTTTAATAATAACAACATTAGTTCGACGACGACGACGACAACAACGACAACAGCATCAGTTGGATTTAATTTTTCATTAACAACAATAAATACACCAACAGTAAATACAAATACGGGCAGCGGCGGTATATCAACAGCGACAACAACAACAACATCAGCAACAACAGTTATTAGTAGTGGCGGTGTTGGTAGTAATTCTAATATAAATAATTTATCAACAATATTATCATCGAATAATCAATCCCAAAGTAAAGTTTTTTCATTTGAACAATTTCTATCAACTATAAGTTCATATAATTATAATAGTGATTCAAAATATTTGGATTTAATAGAGAGTACAGTAGAGATTGTAGTTGCAGATATTATCACTCATATACTTGGTAAAGTTGATTTCAGTCAAACTGGCAGTCAATCAAATCCACCTTTATCAATGTTTTTAATTAATCGTTTACGTGATATTGCATTTTATTATTTCAAGCCAATCAATGCTCGTTCCTTAAATTTTTCAACTTGGATTTCATTAAGATTATCAATTTCTGATCAGTGGTCTTTAATTTTAGGTCAAATTTCAAGAATTTCGTAAGTTGAAACACAATTAAATTTAAAATTTAAAATATATAATAACAAAAATTTTAATTTTTTTTTTAACAGTTTAATTCCGATTTCTCAATATTTATCAAAAACATTATCAACAAATCCACCATTAGACGATTTAATACCATTATTTAAAGGTATAAGATGGGTTAGTTTAATTGTGTGTATAATATACTTTTTTTTCCTTTTCCTTTTCATTTTTTTTTTTATTTTTTTATTAATTGATTTTTTTTTATTTTTTATTTTTAGACAACAGATAATGAAAAAATTAATGAAGTTGAAAAAATTATAACACAAATGTTATATTGGATTGAAGGTAATAAAAAGAATGTTTTAAGATTAGTACAATTAGAAGCATTAGATGGTATGTTGTTATCAATGAATGATTATACTACAAGTAGTGGAATAGTTGAAAAGATGAAATTGGTATACAAGAGAGCAGAGAAACTTTTGAAATCTGATGAATTTGAGGATAGATCATTGAAATTAATGTGTAATATATTGTCACGTGGTCCACATTCGATCTTTGAGGATGAATATGAATCTGTGATGAAGAGAGTTTGGAAATCAATTTCAGTACCAAAGAAACGTGATTATTCATTGGAGTGTATATTAAGATTGTTGCAAGGTAGATTTGTACCACCAAGAAAGATTAGTGGTATTCAAATTAATACTGCAAATGGTAGTGGAGGTGGCAGTGGTAGTGGTAGTGGGTCGAATGGTGGTGGTGGAATAGCAGCTCAACTTCAATTGAGATTGGATAGAGTTTATGAGAATAGTGGAAGTTATTCTTATGCCGGTTTAATATTTAATCGTGCTAAATTAGTTCCACGTTTACAAGAGATCATTCAAACACTCTTTGGAAAGAAACAAGTGATTCCAAGAATCATCGATTGTATTGATCTATTGACTGCTATCTCTGTTCATATCTCTGTTCATAGTTTAAAGTTATTGACCGATTCAATTTTACCATCTCTATTCTCTTCAAATAATCCATTGTTTCATGTGATTGCATTGAGAACTCTTTCGATTACATTGGATCCAGCTGGAGTATTTTGGAACACTGCATACAGTGCCAACTCTAAATCAATCTCTGGATTGGCAAGTCAATCCGATAACATCACCTACGTTAGAAAGGAAGAGATTCAATTGACTTTTGAAACCTTCTTAGCAAAATCATTTAAATTTTGTGAAGAACAATCTGGTTTACCACAATCTTCTCAAATGAATTCAATTCTCTCTGGTGACAACCCATCCATTTCAATGGATCCATTAACAATTAGCACACAATTTGAACCAACCATTAGTCTCTATAGTTTAATTACAGAGTCATCAACTGTTCACCATCATAAATTTGAAAATGATACAACCATCGATTCAATAAAACGTTGGTATGAAGTTTGTACAAAATCTGTTGAACAACGTGAAAGAGAATTACAAGAACAATCACGTGTTTTGACCATTTCATTGGCAACTAAAATCAATCAATGGGAACGTAATAATAATTTAGTGAATAGTTCACCCATTGAAGCTTTCCCAATGAAAAAGAAAACCATAAGAAAGAGAACCATTAATCTAGAGTTATTAGAACTCTTTAAGGAGACAATTCGTTGTATTACCTTTGTACCAAAACAATTCATCGTTCATTCTAGCCTTCATAAAATGGTACTTCACGAGGAAGAAGAAATTGCTTCAGCTGCTTCTCACGCCATTCAAGTTATAATGTGTGATCATCCGGAATTACGTACTCAATTGGTACAAGGTTTCACATCATTAATTCTTCAATACGCTGGAAAGGATCATGCATCACTTCAAACTCTTTTAAGTCAACTCTTAGGTTTAATCGATCTTTGGAATGAACGTTCATTTATTGAGTCACGTCATGCATCCGTTCCTTTGGACTCTAGCTTCTATCCACCAAAAATGTTGGAAACTGAAATTGAAGCCATTGGTTTTGTACATCTTTCCTCCCCAATTCCCGCAACTCGTTTAATAGCATTACAAATTATTCGTTCAATTAGTGGTATAAGAAATACTGAGATCAATAACACTCAAATCGCCTCGGTTATTCATCAAAAATGGCGTACAATTGCCCAACGTGCACGTCATCATCTTTTATTGGACAATTCATTTGGTATTGATAAAGAGATTAAATTAAATCCAAACGACGAATTACCATCGGCTGAAGAATTGGTAATGACAACACATGATAGATTATGGGCAATTACTCTTTGTGAAATTGGAAGAATGTGTACCGAGCATGATTGTGTTAGAACTCTATCAAAGAGTCGTGGTATTCTTTTAAATATCATCAATGCTATGCCACCAGTACCAACTGAATCAACTACCGATGAAAATAAACGTTATAATAATTATTGTTTACGTTACCTCTGGATCAATAGTCATGCATTACTATTATCTACAAGTGGTATTGCTTCCTCTTATCCATTGAGACCAACACCACAAGAAACCTCTCAGGATCCATTGGTTGATGAGATGATTAAATTTGAATCCAATCTTCAAGGAAAGATCACTCAATATTTACCAACCTTTTGGAACGCTCTCTTATCAGATGTATCTTGGATACGTGATAAACTATCATTTATTTGTGGTCTATTACATTGGCGTTTAATACCAACTTTAATTGATTCCCTAAATGAATGGTGGACTCAAAACAAACAAAATAAAAAACTATCGAGAGTTCGTATCGATTTATCAAATATTTTCCGAAGAATTTCTCAACACAAAGATTTTGCACGTGCTCTCTTTGAAAGTCAAGATTTGGTTCAAGTGTTTGTACAATTTATCCAACAAATTGATCCAATTTTTGGTGATCCAACCAAGTTGCCAAGTATAAACAATGAAAGTTATTTCAATGACAATGCAGTTGTTGTTTATAATTTTTGTAATTCTTTATTCACACCAACTCTGTGTGCATTAAATGGCCCAATCAGAAAATCATTAATCTCATCAATTAAATCTATTCCTTGGACTGTAGGTGAACGTTATAAAACCTTTAAAGCAATTCTTCAATGGTCAGGTCATCCAAATGTTTCTCAACAAAGAATGCAATTGGAGGGAATTGAAATTAATAAAAAACTTTCAAAATGTAAAGATTCGGCAGCACGTGAAGAAGAAAAAGAAAGAATTGAAATCGCATTGAAAAAGATTAGAGATTGTTCAAGATTAGCCGCTGAAAGTATCTTAAAACTAGGTACTCTCTTTGAAGAGGGTAAATTAAGAGAGGTTTTAGAATGGGTTGTAGATTCAGAGTTGAAAGGTAATAGAATTTTACGTTGGGTATTATCTTACCATTTCGATGAAGCATATGTTTATTTCCTAAGTAGATGTTATATTGATAATCCAGCAGAGAGTGTACTTTATCTTCATTCAATATTCGATCAATTCTTACCAATTCCACCAGTTAACCCACCAACCACTGGAATCACTCAAGATATTTATCAATATTATTTCGATAAAGCTTTGGAGGAAAAAGATCAAGAGGATTTACAAGATGAACCTCTAACCATCATCGATAAACAGTTCTCTAGAAAGTTGATTGATATAGGTGCAAGTTTATTATTCCTTTCTCTTTTAAATCTTTTACATCCAGCATTTTTAGCAAGAATTAGATCTTTTGATTTGATTACACGTTTATCGCCATCTTCATTTGGTTTATTACAAGAGGAGAATGTTTTAATTCGTTCACAGTTATTACCATGTCGTCAATCATTCTCTAGTAGAAATACACCAACCAATAAGATCAATGCATTGGAGGTATCAACATTAGTCAGTCAAACTTGTTCACAATGGACAGAGAAACTATTTGAAGAGGTTTTCTATCGTTTCAAAAATTTAAACGCTCAAAATAGAAAATGGACAATTCAATTCCTTTTGCCATGGTGTTCAAGTATTTCATTTGCTGAAGGAAAAATGACAAGAATGACACCCGTTGAATTCTTAAAGCAATTCTTTACCACGCTCACTGAAACAATTACACCAACTGGCAATAACACTGAAATGATGCCTGAGCTTATTGAACTTTGGTTAGCATTAGCTAGAAAAGATCCACAAAATCTCATTGTAATCATAAACTTTTTAGTGAAAAAATCCATCAGCAATCGTGACCATATGCCAATTTGTAAATTGATCATTCTTTACATTTATCGTATGGATCCTGAAAGAACTTTAGAACCATTAATCTATCAATTATCATATAGTGGCGTGTCTCATGCAATTGGTAATGAAAAGAGATTATCAGTTGGCTTGTCAGATACCGATTTAGCTAGTGGTAGTTTTAGTGCCAGTGGTATTGTAAATATTGATTCAGAAAGTAAAATTTCGCGTCAGTCAAGTAAAATCCGTGAGACCTGTGTCACTATCCTTACTGATTTAATCTCTGAAGATCTCTTCCCAATTATGCCATATCTTCATATTGTATTCAACTATTCAATCTTACGCATTGATTCGGCCACAGAATCCCCATTACTTCAAAAGATGATTAATATCCTCTTGTCTGGCTTAAGAAATAATCTTTATGCTCAAACATTTGTAAATGAACAGTCTAAACAACAAAATCGTACAATCTTAAAATCAATTGATACCATTTTAACAAGTTTAAGATTACCAACATTTCAAATTAAATTTGATTTCAACGACGGTTCTTTAGCTGCCAGTGGTTTATTGGCAACCGGTATTAATGGTACCATTAAAAGAAATGTTAGAAATAATGAGGTAATCAATCAATCATTTATTGGATTTGATAATAAGAACCCAATAGTATCAATCTATTCAAAGAGAAAAACTTCATTCTTGGTTCAAGGCACACACGGTGTCAATAGTAATAATGATGCATGCAAAGATAGTGTGATTGAGCATCGTAATGAGATGATCAAATGGTGTAATGGTTATATCTACGCTGATGAGTTGATTAGTGTACTCTGTAAATACTTTGAAATGTTAACACCAACCACTATCGATAGATGGGAGAATGAATCCTTATATTGGATTAAAAACTTTAAGGATCCAAGAGTCTCCATTAAGAGTTGTCAAATGTATAGATCGATCATTCAATGTCAACAACAAGTTAGTGGTTATTCAGTTAGTGGTGCTCCAAGAGCAAGTGATAACCTAATGAAAACTTTAAAGAGACAAAAATTACGTTGGGCCTCTTCAGTTGAGCATTTGGTTACTCTACTTCAAGAATGGTCCGATGACTTGGATCAATGCTTAATTAATTTAACAAAACTATCCAATCAAATAAATTCTAGTGGTGGTAGCCATGGCTATGGCTCAATTAAAACATTTAATGAACAACAAAATTTAGCAGTATTTAAGAGAACCCTTTGTGTTGAAATCTTACTCACACTCAAACAAATCATTCAGGCCAAAAACATTGATGAAAATTCAGTTTCTTTAATTTTCTGGTCTTCTATAGCTTTCTTGGTACCAACTCAACCATTCTATAAACCTTTGTATGAAACAAGTTTGGAGATTTTACAACATATCTTAAAGTTTGATAAAGATGAACATGATGATAATAAAGCACAAGATAATACTTGCTTCACAAAAGTGCCACTATTTATAAAGAATGTATTGGAGAATTCAAAACATATAGCCATTCCAAGAGGTATTCAATATCATTTGTTTAAAGGATTATTATCACCATCAACCGAGGATGTTTGCTCGCAATTGTTGGTTAGCTTCTTTTGTATCCAAAGTGATTCGTCACACATTGACCCAACAGGTACACCACTAAGATATCTATTACCTGTATTGGCATTAACCCCATGGTTACATAATCGTATCTTAACAAGCAAATCATCAATCATTTATCGCGAACAAAAAATTACAGCGGATAGAGTTTCAACTGGACTTTCTCAAGCTTTATTATCAAATGTCAATAAAAAAGATTTTGAACAACATTTAGAACTCTCTGAAATCTTTAAGTCCTATTCAAATGGTAGTTTCAATTCAAATCCAGATACTTTCTTGATTAAAGTAATCAGTAGTAGTTTGAAATCTTTGGTTATTCCAAAATACTCTGTTGAATGTTCTGATCTTATGACAACTCTATTGGACTCTTCAAGTTCTCTATCTAATTCCATTCTTAAGGTTGTAAACTTATTATTGGAAGGTACAACCTCTACAGTTGTTTTACCATTATTTAAGAATATCATTAAGATCGCTTGTGACTATGGTAGTTCACTACCAGTTGCCGCAGACTTAATTAATTTGGTAGCTTCGACAATGAAAAATTCAATTCCTCAGAATAACTTACCACCATTGTTACCACCAATCGATAAAACTAGTTCAGAAATTTTAAAACAAATTTTAGCTCCTGTAAAACAACAACAATTAATTCAACAACAACAACAACAATTGGCTCAACAACAACAATTGGCTCAACAACAACAATTGGCTCAACAACAACAACAACAACAAGAAACCTCACCACCATTAAATGTGTCACAAGAACAAAGTAAAAAGAAAGGTCATCGTAGAAATAAATCACCAATTTCTGATCATCCATCATTAAAAGAAAGAGCAAGAGACGAAAAGAAATCACAACCAGTTGCCCCACCACAATTTTCAAATGTGTTTAATCATCCAAATCAACAAGTGTTAATTCAACAACAACAACAGCAACAACAACAACAACAACAACAACAACAACAACAACAACAACAACAACAACAACAACAACAACAACAACAACAACAACAACAACAACAACAACAACAACAACAACAACAACAACAACAACAACAATTAGCTCTACAACAACAATTAGCTCAACAACAACAATTAGCTCAACAACAACAATTAGTCCAACAACAACAATTAGTTCAACAACAATTGGCCCAACAACAATTACTTCAACAACAAGAGTTATTAAGACAACAACAGGAAATTAAAGAAATTGAAGAAATTATTGACGAAGAGGATATTAACTTTGATGAATTTGATGAGTTTGATGATGAAGAAATGAAAGATTTAATTGAAAATGAAGGTTTGACAACTTCTATGGGTCAAGATGTTTGGAGAAATTCCGATGAATATAATGCTTATTTAGATTTGGATGAAAATGATTTAGATTTAGAGGATTTGAAAGTAGGGTTGGAAGGATTGGATGCAAATGTTTTAAATAATTTTGGTGGCTCAAAGAGATCATCAAGATCATTAAACCATTCCTCTGATCAAGAGAATGAGGAACTACGTTCAAGATCTTCACGTTCACAATCTACTGCTAGTAACCCAAGAGATATTAATAAGAGTAGATCAAGATCTTCATCAACTGCAAGTAGTCATTCAAATTTACAGACTACAAATACGACAACTTCCTCTTCAGCTAAGCCATCCCAACCTAATATGGTAGGTGGAAGTAAATCAAAACCACCATCTCTACAAGTCTCCACAGGGCAAAATAGACAACAGATTCAACACCAAGATTCAAGTTTAGCACAAGATTCAATTGAGTCATTAAGAGCATTATTAGGTACAAGCAGTGATTTATCCATTTCAAATAGTAATAGTATTAATGGCGGTGGTGTTGGTAAAAGAAATTCTGATTCTATCCAAATTGATCAATTGCTATCAAATTTAAAGAATTTTGACACCAATGATGAAACATTTGCTCAACTAGAATCAGAGTTTGATGATCTATTAACAGCAGATTCACCACAAGCTTCATTTTTAAATTTAGCATCGACATCAAGTAGCCAATCACCATTATCTTCCTCATCCCATAATAATAGTTCATCGTTGGGCAGTGGAATTAAAGAAATTTTGAATGATAGCAAAAAGAGAAGAGCATTTTTAGATTTCCTAAAGAAACAACATTTCCAAAAAGCAGTTAATAATGTTTGTTTCGTCGAAGTTGTAAACGATTTTAAATCTGATATTGAAGGTAGTGGTGAGACAAGTAGTGATCGTATTGGCAATGCTGGTTTGATATATTTAATGAGTCATATTGTTGATGGCTTCGTTAACGAAAACTCCAAGCACTCAATCTCTATCTCTGATCAAGTTCGCCAAAAAGTTGTAAGTAATTATCAAGAATTCATCTCTGATGGTAATAATATAGATTCTCATATTTTTGATGAAGCCTTAGAAATGGTCTACAAAGCATTGGAAGAGAAATCAATTTTAAATGCTTTCATCCAGTCATATAATAATTAAAAAATAAAATAATGTAAAAACTACGTCATTTAAAATACAATTGTATTTTATCTTTTATGTTTATTAAATAAATTTCTTTATTGTTTAATTTTAAATTTTTTATATATTTTTGTTGGTTTAATTTGTTATTGTTTTTTTTTTTAAAAGCTTCATGTTGTTATGGAATGGGACTTGCCAATAGTTGTAATTGAAGTTTTCATTTTGTTCGATTTTTTTCATTATCTTGAATTTTTCTAACAGATGATTAGATTTGTAAATATTCTCTCCTGCTTATGTTCATTATATCTATGTTCTATATCTTCAGAAGAAAGATTTTCAAAATTTGGGTATACCGAAAAAGTTCGCACTAAATATTTTTGAGAAACTTATTGGTAACTATAAAAAATAAAAGAGAATGTTAATGAAAGAAAAGAAAAGAAAAAACCTATATAATCTTACCATTTGACCTTTGATGATAGATTTTTCACTAATAATAATGAATCTTCTTTTGCAATAATAAGTTTTTCCCAATTCACGTGGGAAAAATAAATGGTTTTCTGAAACGATATAATAACCTCTGAAGTTAATGGAAAAATTATCCACTACATATCCTTTCATTGTTATAATTAAGTCTCTTAAAAATACTAAAAAAGAATGTTTTTAAAGTTAGTATGGTGTAAATTAACCAAAGCTTATATATGTTTTAGTTTTTTTTTCAAAAACTTACAATTTTCTTTGATATTGTCTGATAAAATAAATTCTTTACCAAGTATAGATGGGATATATGATTTTTGTGAGTTTAAACAAAGAAGTGGATTAAAGTGGAGTAATAGATTGCACTATTTTCTTTGGTGATGATTCTAAAAAAAACTCTTGAGCTGATTCTATATAAGGCTCTTGAGTTTGTTCGATAATTATTGAGGAATTAAAAGTATTCCATTTTTCTTGTTGTTGTTGTTGTTGTTGTTGTTGTTGTTGTTGTTGTTGTTGTTGTTGTTGTTGTTGTTGTTGTTGTTGTTGTTGTTCAAATGGTTCTTATTGAATTGTTGAACCATAATAATAATCATTATTATTATCATCGTCTCCTAATAATAATAATAAATATTTAAATTTTTTTTTTTTTTTTTTTTTTTTTTTTTAATATTAATGATTATTGTAAGACCTTAGTCTCAACAATAATAAAGTTAATTTATTTATTTGGTTTTTTTATTTTTTTTATATGATTTTTAAGTGATTGTTATTTTCTCTATGAAATTTTATTTTATATGAAAAAGTCTACAATCACATTATTAGGAAGTGATTTTCTAAGGATACAGTATTTGATTGCTATTCTTTTTTTGATTTTTTTCATTTTACTGTAATATGAGTTTTTATCGCAAAAGATTTCTGGATCTTTGGCTGCTGATAGCTTGTAGTCTTTTAATAGTTTAATATATTCTAGTGATGCTTGTTTGTGCCATTTGTTTAATAACAGTTCAAAATCCAAATTGGTATCTTGAAGCGCTTTGTCACCATAAATTTGATTACAAATCCATATCCATATGTATAAATATTTTTTTTTTTTTTTTTTTTAATATTAATGATTATTGTTTGACCTTAGTCTTTAACAATAATAAAGTTTATTATTTTTTAATAGTTAATTTAATTAATGTTCATTATATGATGCTTTTACATTTATATGAAAATGTCCACAATCACATTATTAGGGAGAGATTTTCTTAATATACAGTATTTTTTTGAAATCCTGTTTTTGATTATTTTTATATTATTATTATAAGAGTTGATATCATTGAATCTTTCTGGTTCTTTGGCCATCGATAATTTATATTCTTTTAATAATTTGATGTATTCCATAGAGGCTAGTTGGTGCCATTTGTTTGTCAGCATTTCAAAATCCAGATTGGTATCTTGTAGCTCTTTGTTACCATACAATTGATTACAAATCCATATCCATATGTGATGCATGATTAATGCTATTACATTATTGTATGCATATGATCTGTTTAAGTCATAATTAATGGCTTTATAACACCATGTGAAGTAAGGCTTGTGGAAGGCTTCTATTCCGTAGTAAGGATTGATTTGGTTATCGGTTGGAGTATTGTTATTGAATTTTGGAAATATTTTGATAATTGGTTTTCCATTTACAATCGCTCTATCCACCGTCCAGTTTGAAAGTCTACCTGTTGTCACAAAGACGAAATTTTTTAGTTTGTTAATATTTATGAAGTTTTTTGTTTTTGTGCAGCTAAAGAATAGGTGACCGTATGGATCAATAGACATGTTAGTATTACACATTGGGCATGGTTTTTCGTGGAGATAGTTTAGAGGGAGGCATCTCGAATGAAATCTAAACATTGTGTTTTTAGTTTTTGGATCTTTGATATTTAGTATGTTGGTGAAAAGGAAGTTATAGTTATACCCTCTCATAGAAAGATTATCTTGGAGAAAGGTTTTAGGTATTCTTTCCTCTTTGGAGTCAATTTCTTTATACCATTCAGATAGAGATAAGGGAAGACCCGATTGATTTTTTATTGAAATGGCGAATCGGAAAATTCCTCTTTTAGTTCTACATTTGTTCCAATCATCTATATTACTCTTTAGAAATTGTGAGGTAATTCTATTTGATGTTAATTGAAAGTTCCAACTTTTATGAGTGGCTGATGACACTGAATTGTTTTCTTGTGCGTGGATGAATTCTCAAATGAGTTACGCGGAAATTGTGACTATAAACATTGTGTTTTTAGTTTTTGGATCTTTGATATTTAGTATGTTGGTGAAAAGGAAGTTATAGTTATACCCTCTCATAGAATACAAATCCATATCCATATGTATAAATATTTAATTTTTTTTTTTTTTTTTTTTTTTTTTTTTTTTAATATTATTGGGATTAGCTGTTTCAAGTTTCAGAGTCGAACCCGCGACCTTGAATTTATTTTGTCAAAGTGATTGCTCGATGCAGGGATCGAACCTGCGACCGTGGCGTTATTAGCACCACGCTCTGCCGACTGAGCTAATCGAGCTTATCATGAAAATTTTGTGATAATTCGAACAAGATTATCTTTTAACATCGTAGAACCATTACAACAAAAGGGAATATTCGATATTTATTCATCTCAAGTTACCTTATCTAACCTGACCTTATTAAACCTCCAAATATGCTTTATAGCAGTTCATTACATTACTATTAAACTGCTAAAAAAAAAAAAAAAAAAAGAATAACAATAACAACTCACCACATTAAAATTTTTAATTTGAGACTGTAAATAAAATAAAACAAATAAATCCGGTTCTATCCCCGAGGAGAAACTGCTTAAACTGTAATATCCAATTTAAAAAAAAAAAAAAAAAAAAAAAAAAAAAAAAAAAAAGCAAATATGGTTTATAATATAACAGGTTAGAAATTATAACCTCCAACAAACAGTGAAAACAGGTGATTTCATTTTAACTAAATATCAGAAGAAAGCAGAAGGTTTTTATTACAATAAATATATGAAATTATGGATAGGCCCATTCAAAGTTATTGAAGTCCTTTCGCCACAAACAATCAAGATTCAACTACCAATAGGAAGCTAACTTACTTCTCTACAATCTTTACTATAAAATATTCAATAGTATGATGTCAAAATTGTTACACAACAAACCCATTTTAGGAGGGTAGAGTCCTGTTGAGAATCAGTCACCAAATAAAATATTAAAGCTAAACAAATAAAATAAATAAAAAATATAAATATTTAAAATTAACATATTACATTGCATTCTTTACATTTGTTGGATCAAAACAGTCTGATTCTCCACATTGTGTGATCGGTCACATAGTTTTTATTAAGGTGCCACTTTCAAATGTTATCACCCGTATCAGAAAAACATAGTTTGGAATGGTTAGTTTTGTGGCATTATGGTCATCATTCATAATCATATTGTTACAAGTAAATAATAATAAATAATAATAATAAATAATTATATTTACACTTCACCTACTACATATGTGATATTAGTATTATTACCATCATATACATACTCTAACATAAAGATTGAGTCATAACGTTTTATCGGTTAAAAAGCCTTTTAATATATTACAAATTCAAGAATCAAGCTAAATAAATAAATTTTTTAAAAAAAATAATTGAAATTCAAACTTTGGTTTTATTTAAAAGGTATTCTGATTATTTTTTTTGTCCAATTCATATTTGAAATTATTTATGAAAACAAATCAACGATCACTTGATTTTTCATTTGAGAGGTACAAACAATTGTTGTCTTTATCTATGAAACCATTTTCAAATAAAATCTTTAGTATATTAAAATTCCTATATTTAAAAGCTCTATCAATGGTATGTTGGCAAATTTTGAAAAGACCTTTGTTTAAAGGCAAGTATTTCATATAGGTCTTAAATAAAGGCACAAGCGAGTCAGATAAATAAGTTATTTCATTAGCAATCTTTGTATTTGGATGATTTATACATAAGTACTCGTATAGATTTATATCGAAAGAATGAATGAGTTTTGTTGATTGAATATTGTAATGATTGATAATAAATGAAATGACACTAAAGTATTGTAGTCTATAAGTGGGTATTAATAATTTGTCGAAATAAGTATAATTCGGAGATTCTTCTATAAATGAAGAAATTATATCAAATGATTTTTGTAATAGTTGATAGTCAATTATATGACTCTTATTTGATATAGTTTTTATTATTTTTTCAATTATTGATCCATCATTAAATTTTATGTTTGGGTGGCAAGTTTTAATTTGTTCAATTTCTTTAAAAAATAAATCAAATCTTCCAATATCCAAAAAGTAATTGATTAATCTTGAGTAATGATTATTTATTAAACCATCTTTATTTTTTTCAATCATACAAATTGTATTGTAGTTAAATTTTGAAAAATATTCTATTAATGTTTCAAATGATACACCATTCAATTTGTATTCACATTTTTTATTCAAACATTTAATATCACCAAAAATGTAATTGAATGTGAAAAAATTTTCATCCAATAATCTTCTAATTAAATCCTTTGAATAACATGGTTCTTTCATTATGGCATAATTATAATTATAAAAATAATTTAGCTCTCCAAATGGTTTTGTAATATTATTAATATTATTAAAAAAGTATTTTATAATCTTTGGGGATTTAATCATTAAATGATAAAATACATTATATGAATTATTTCTTATGAATATACAATTATTATTATTATTATTATTATTATTATTATTATTATTATTATTATTATTATTATTATTATTATTATTATTATTATTATCATTATTATTATTATTATTATTATTATTATCATTATTATTATTATCATTATTATTATTATTATTATTATTATTATTATTATTATTATTATTATTATTATTATTATTATTATTATTATTATTATTATTATTATTATTATTATTATTATTATTATTATTATTATTATTATTATTATTATTATTATTATTATTATCATTATTATTATCATTATTATTATTATTATTATTATTATTATTATTATTACTACTAATATCATTAATTAACGTTCTGATTCCAATTAAGTGTAAATAAGTTACACCTCGAATTTGAACTAGTCTATTATATAGATGATTAATAATTGTTTGAAAAAATTTAATAATTGGTGAAGATTCTATAGTTTTTATAGTCTTTAATGTAATTTTAGCTTTATCTATCCAAAACTTAAAAAATTCAATGAAAATATCTATATTAATTTCTGAAAAACATATTTCATAACGAACAAATAAAATGTTTGATAATGGATTGTTTATTGAATTTGAAATCAATACAGAATCCCAATGATTCAGAAAATATTCTATGTAACCATTGTTAACTTCAAAAAGTTCGATCCCATTTAATAATACTAAACAAACATTTAAATTATTCTCCATAATAGAATTAAATAAAAATTTCATTAATTTGTTTTTTGGTTGATTAGAAAAATCTATTTTAATTCTTGATATATTATTATTATTATTATTATTATTATTATAACTATTATGTATATTATTACTATTACTATTATTATTATTATTTTTATTATTATTATTATTATTATTATTATTATTATTATTATTATTATTATTATTATTATTATTATTATTATTATTATTATTATTATTATTATTATTATTATTATTATTATTATTATTATTATTATTATTATTATTATTATTATTATTATTATTATTATTATTATTATTATTATTATTATTATTATTATTATTATTATTATTATTATTATTATTATTATTGTTAATTTGATTTATAAAATATTTAATTAATTTTAATTTAAATTCAAATTTAACATCAAAATTCAAATTATTTCCAGTGGTGATGTGCTTGTTTTTTAATAATTTAATTAAGAAAAGTTCATTTTGATGAGATTGACTTTGAAATTGAGGATCAATTATTGAATCATTAAGTTCGTATTGAATCAATAGATGAGATAATGGGTTGTCTATAATTTGAGACCATTTAATTGGACTAATATAAATAGGTGATTTATATTTATTTAAAATCTTTTTACTAAAACAATCAATTTTACAAATTGAATAATGTAAAAGTTGACTAGACTTAAATTGTACCATATCATTGATCCTTTTTCGTTTATATATTGATTTTATACTTTTAATATATCCATTTGAACTCTTTTTAATATTATATAACCAATCGATAGTATCTTTTGAGTCAATAACTAAAATTTCATTTTCATTTATTAATTGATTTAATTTTGAATTCCATTCAAGTGGTAAATTTAAAATGTATACCATTTTTGAACTTATAGAGTTGATAATGATTTGATATGTTTCTTTATTATTTATAAATTTAAAAATTGTATCTCTAATGAAATTAAAAGCAATTCTATTATTTGTCCATTTCTTTGTTTTATATTGATTTGAAAATGATTCTAAAAATTTAATAAATTTATTTGAATCAATTCCAATATCCTCACCATAACAATTTTTAATTATAAAACTTTTTATAATATTTAAAATGTTAAAAGTTTTAAAATTATTAAAATCATTAATTTTTAAATGTTCACTTTTATCTTGGTCATTGATAATTTCAAAATAATTAAAATAATATAATCTATATAATTTTCTTGATTCGGTAACACAAATCAAATATGTAAATAATTGTTGAATAATATTATTTTGATTTTGATTTTTTATAAATAAAATTTCATTTTTTATTATATCAATTTGAGATTGAGTTTTTGTATTTTTTAATAAATTAATATTAAAGTATAATTTAAATAATAGATCGATTGTATCAATGGTTATATTATTTGAATATTTTGAAATTAAAAATTTATCGATTGATTTTGAAAAAAACTCTAATGAATCACTTTTATCAGATAAAATCGATATATTAAAAAAACTTTTATCTATTAATTCCATTAAATGTTTTATTGAATATTTTGAAAATGATGAAAAGATATTTCTTGGACCTAAATTTGGAAATTCTATTTGATTTTTTCTTGGATCAATTTTAAAAATCTCTAAAAAATAATCAATAATATCTTCATTTGTAATACCATAATGAGAATATTTTGAAATATCATTAGTGTTGAATATATCACTACCTAATTTTAAACTATTTTCATATAATTTCTTTATTAGTGTTATTGGTGTATTAGATCTTAGTGCTGAAAAAAACCTTTCTGTATCAACACCTAATGAGTATGGTTCGTTTACTAAAATCTCTAATATTCTATATCTTTTATACATAATAGATATGTTGACTATTGGTGGTGTCATATTTAATATATAATCAATCTTTTTCTCTAATAATAATTTAAATAATTCAATTTCATTTTCATTAATGATCTCTTCCATTACCCCTTTGTTATTTTTTTTGAAAGTGATTGATGCTTTGATTAATTCTAAAACTCCTTTTGATGTCATTTCAATATATTCATCATTTTCGAGTCTATATCTTAATAATTTAAATTCTCTTTTTTCAATCATCCATTGTAATGATTTTATATATTTAAATTTAATTCTACTATCAGCGCTATAGTATTTAATATTACTAAATTCAATCTCCATACCACTTAAGTTTTCATAGATTTGATTATTTAAATATTTATTACGATAAATTTTCCAAAATAATATTTCATTGTTTTTATCATATCCATTTTGTTGTTGATTTTTATCTTTCATTTTTTTTTTTTTTTTTTAAAAAACAATGACTGAAAATTTTTTTTAAAAAAATATAAATAAAAAAAAATGAGAAAATAAATGGAATGTTTTTGAAAAAAAAAAATAAAAATTAAAACAAATGAATTTCTTTTTATGTATAATAATGATAATTCATCTTTATGGATTTTATTTTAATTTAAATTTTTGGAGAAAAATTCCCACTGCTAAAGAAATGCATAAAATAAAACTTAATTTTGCTGTTTTTAAATCCCAATTTTTATAATTTCCTTCTTTAGTTTCATTATAAATTTTATATAATATCTTCATTGTAATTATTGTTGGTAGATTTAAATATAAATTATTATAAATGACTGATAATATTAATAAATAAAAATAAATTCTTTAGAAAGGAAAATAAAAAAAAAAAAGTTAGATTTTTTTTTTTTTTTTATTATTTTTATAAATTAATTCCTTACAAAAAATAAATTAAAAAATAAATTGAATAAGATAAATTTTCACCTATTATTATTGGAATTGTAATAATATTTGAAAATTTATCAATTTTTAAATCTCTAATATTATTTGAATAGATAATTGAACAACAAGACAATGTTAAAATCATAGAATAATTAAAAATTTCAATAAAATATTCTTTAAATACTTGAATACTTTGAAAATATACTATAAAGGGTACGATTGTGAAATAATTAAAAGAAGCACTTATTTCACCTAATGCTCTGTATTTGAATGATATCGGTGGTGCAGTATAGAAATGGGAAATAAATGAAGTGACTACTATAGTTGGTATTACATGACTAACAATTTCATTAAATCCGAAATTACAATAAACTAATAAGATAATCAATGAAATTATAATACATATATATGTAACTTTAATAAAAAAAACAATATCATTTGGTGTAATCTTTATTGAATCTTGAAATAATGTTTTATCACCTGATGTTTCCTTTTTATCCAATCCATTCTTATAATCATAATAGGTGTTTACTAAATTTGAAATATTATTTATAAAATATAATACCAAGAAACTTAAAAATAATGAATAGATATTCAATGAATTAATTCCACCTCCATTTTCTTCATTTTTCTTTGTAATAATTGATATGGATCCAATTAAACTTCCTGATATGAGGAAAGAAGTTGACCAAATCCTAGTGGATTTTATATACTTAATTAAAAATAATAACACCATTTATTTTTAAAATAATAAAAAAAATAAAAAATATAAAATTTAATATAAAAAAAAAAAATACTCTTTATTTTTTAAAATTATTATTTTTTTAAAATTTTTTTTGTTTTTTTTTTTTTTATTTTATTATGTACAATACAAATGTATTTGTTTTAAAAAAAAAAGGGTGAATTTTTTTTTTTTTTTTTTCCTTATATATTAGTCCCAGAGATTTCATTAAAATAAAAAAAAGAATATTCATATTATTATATATTAATACAAATAACCTATTTTTTTTTTATTGTTACCCTTCCTCTTTACTT
>CM069767.1:535000-562500 GCA_036169595.1 Dictyostelium firmibasis
TTTTATTGACAGGAGAAATTTTATTATTTTTTTTGTTTTTTATTTAATTTTTTTTTTTGATTTCTGTTTTCTAAAAAAAACTTTTTTTTTTTTAAATCTCAATTTTTTTTTTTTTTTTGTAAATTTACAAAATCTATTTTTAAAACAATTCAAATTATTTTCCGTTATAATTTTTTTTTTTTTTCCCACCCAAGATCCATTTAAAAAACATTATTTTTAGAATTAAAAAGTCGTTGAAAAAGAGATTTTTAATTTTTCAATTGTTTTGTTTTTAATTTTGTTGGAGTTTTATTTTTTTTTTTTTTTTTTAATTTTACTTTTTCTACTCTTTTTATTTTAATTTTATTTTATTTTATTTTAATACACTTTTTTTTTTTTTTTATGCAACACTTTAGATTTATTTTACAGTGACTTGTTTTTTTTAATTTTTTTCTTAATCCTAATTAAATGAAATTATCTTTACTGTTTACTTTTTTAAATTTTTTAATTTTTATATATGGAAATATTGTTAGAATAGGTTTTTACTGGGGTGATGATTGAATATGTTTTACCTACTCATTGCCAATCAAAAAATTATTTTTAATATTATGATATTTATAATTAAAAATTTCATTTTGTTGGGAAAATTAAAAATTATATTTTCTCCTCAATATGAAGTTTTTAATTATAAATATCTTTATTTTAAAAATTATTTATTCAATAGGTAAAAAATGTATTTAATAAAAAAAAAAATTATTTTTTAAATTTGGTTTTTATTTAGTTTAATTTTTTTAAATTTTTTTGTTTTTAAAATTTTTTTTTTTTCATACTCTTCTCATATAAACATATACATAATTTATTTTTTCATTATCAATATCAATAAAAACTTTATCAAATTTTAAAAATGCAATTTACTAAAACTTCAAGAAAAGAAATTTCACCAACAGTAATTTCCAATTTATTAGAATTTTACAGTAGACAAATTTTAAACTTTAAACGTAAAAATAGTAGATGGTTTTGTTCTAAAGGTGTAATTTCCATTTTAAAGGAATTATATTTAAAATCAATTTCAATTTTAACAACATCACCAATTTTGAATATTAACTCTTCTTTAAATTCAAATTCAAATTCGTTTTCAATACCATCATTATCACCAGTATCATCATCAACAAAATATATGTATAATGATGATGATAATGATAATGATTATTATTATGGTTCAACAATTCAATACGAACCATTTGAACAACAACAACAACAACAACAACAACAACAACAACAACAACAACAACAACAACAACAACAACAACAACAACAACAACAACAACAACAAGAACAACAACAAGAACAACAATTCTTGTAAAATAATGAATTCCCATTCTGAATGGTGTCTGGATCAATAAGTTTATCTTTAATGCAATCAAAGTACCATTTCAATGTAACGAATTTTTTATGTCTTTGATTGATTTTGTGTTGTGGTCTTACCAAACACAAGCAAACTTATATAAGTTTTACTGTTATTTGGAAATGTAGTGGTACGCGAAACTTTTTTTTTTTTTACCTATGATATGTGGTACGCGAAGCTGTAATAAGTGTTTGGGGTGCGACCAAAGCTATTTTTGTTTTATTGCCCTTTATGGGGATCGAACCCTTGGATATGGGTTCTCTCCGCTAAAATTTTGTAAGCTAAGGGATTCGAACCCTTGTATCAATGATATTGCAGCCTTAATGCAACCCCTTAGACCAGCTCGGGCAAGCTTACTTTTATATTTTTTTAAATTTTATAGCTAAATTAAATATAAGGTGTGGGGGGCTTAGCATAGTGGTTTCACACTGAATAACACAGCCTCCATGGCCTTGGTTCAAGTCTTGGTCATACCACGAATTAACGTGGTCACAGAAAAAAAAACTTTAAATTAAAAATTAAAAATAATTAATAAATAAAAACAAGATTCGAACACATCCAATTGGATGAGGTTATTAAAAAAAAAAAAAAAAATATAAGGTAGTGGGGGGCTTAGCATAGTGGTTTCACACAGAATAACACAGCCTCCATGGCCTTGGTTCAAGTCTTGGTCATACCACGAATTAACGTGGTCACAGAAAAAAAATTTTTAAATTAAAATAATTAATAAATAAAAACTAGATTCGAACACATCCAATTGGATGAGGTTATTAAAAAAAAAAAAATTAAATATAAGATTATTTTGGGGGCATTGTGGTTTCACACTGAATAACACAGCCTCCGTGGCCTTGGTTCAAGTCTTGGTCATACCACGAATTAACGTGGTCACAGAAAAAAATTCAAATTAAAATAATTAATAAATATAAGATTATATAATAACTAAAATTGTAAAATCTAATTTAAACCTCATGAAAATACAACCTGGAAAAATTCAGTCAAACCTGGAAATCTGAATCAATGAATATTCAATTAACAAAATATCTATAGGAATACCAATCCTATAATTATATTGATTATACTATAATTAAATAAAATGAAACATGTGTTTGAACACATTTGGATGGTTATTAAAAAAAAAAAAATATATTTTATAAAATTTTAATAGCAAAATTTAAATTTTAAAATAGTAAAATTATATTATGTATACAATAAAATAAGATAATAAAAATGAATATAGAATGTTTGAAAACACTAAATAATAATAAAAATAGAAATTTATTAATTATAATATAATTATTTAAACTATTATTTTTTGGAATTTGTTATTGGTATAAAGTAAGTGAGTGGATAATAAAATCCATTAAACAAAAACAATAGATAAATAAATAATTTATTTATTGGTTTAACTATTTTACAATTAAAAAATTTCCATATTTGTATTTGCATACTTTTTATTATCCTTTAAGATGAGTTTCTTTTATACCTTAGTCTATGTTATAATTTATTGTCCTTTTTAATTGTATAATTACTACAATCAACTGTAATAACCCATTACAATGCCATATAGTAAAGTTAGCTATATTGTTTCATTTTTGAGATAGTTTAGAATTAATTACAATACTCTTTAACATACTTTAAAATGAAGTATTTTAATTATTTATTATTATTAAAATATTTTGAGAACTGTTGGTTTGAAAAAAAAAAAAAAATAATAATAATTTACTTAATTAAGGGCTGTATGTTCACTTTAGTAACCAAAATCCTATGAAAATGTTGGTAAGAAATAATAAAAAATTTAAAAAAAATTTTAAAAATAAATATATTAATATTTTATAAATTCTATGATATACACTCCCATTCTCCTCCCAAATAATACCAAACTCAATTTATTTTAATAAATATTGTGAAAATCCATGCTAAATGAATTTATGTACATACATCTTATTAACACCCCACAAAAAAATATATAATTCATATTTTTTTTTTTGATATATTTATCTGAATTTATGTAGAATAACCAGGATAACCCCTTATTTGAAAAAACAAATCATTTTTTTTTAATTTTTATTATTTTTTTTTTTTTATTAAATTTTTTTATATAAAACACCCAATATAGTAAATATAAAAAATAAATAATTTATATTTCAAAAAAAAAAAAAAATTATAAATTTAAAAAATTTATCGCCATTATTATTTTTATTAATATTTTCTCTTCTCTAATAAAAAAAAACAAAGAAAAAGAAAAATAAAGAAAATAATGAAATTATTATTATTTCTTTTTATTATTTTAATAACTTCAAATAAAATTAAATCATTTGACATTGATTCAATTGACCCATCACATTGGGAGTCAGATGAAGGATATGAACACCATAAATGTTGGGGAAAAAATTTTGGTTATTACACTGGTATTTATATTTCATTTTCTTTTTTTATTTGATTCAAAAAAAAATAAGATGACTAATTTTTTTTTTTTTCTCTTTTTAAATTATAGAATTTGCATTGACTGCATATAATACATATTTCCCAACACCATATGGTATCATCCCAGTTTCATTCTTTGAAGGAGGTTTAATTAGTGCTGATTTTAAATCTCAACAAATGTATGTCCATTTCGGTATTGTTGGTAACAATGTAACAACTTGGGGTAAATATTGGGGTTATGGTTCAAATAGTACTGAATATGTTTTAATTAATGGTACATGTACAGCCAATAAATTATCATATCCATTCCCACCATCGGTTCCAAAATTCAAAAAAGTTGGTGAAACTAAAATCGGTCAAGTTGGTATGTAAA
Source organism: Dictyostelium firmibasis (assembly GCA_036169595.1). Taxonomy (NCBI): domain Eukaryota; phylum Evosea; class Eumycetozoa; order Dictyosteliales; family Dictyosteliaceae; genus Dictyostelium; species Dictyostelium firmibasis. The sequence goes on from CM069767.1 coordinate 539,182, forward strand.
TAATTATAATCCATTTTTTTTTCAAAAGATTTATTTGACTAATTTTGTATTTGTATATTTTTCTAATAATAATAATAATAATAATAATAATAATAATAATAATAATAATAATAATAATAATAATAATAATAATAATAATAATAATAATAATAATAATAATAATAATAATAATAATAATAATAATAATAATAATAATAATAATAATAATATTAATAATAATAATAATAATAATAATAATAATAATAATAATAATAATAATAATAATAATAATAATAATAATATTAATAATAATAATAATAATAATAATAATAATAATAATAATAATAATAATAATAATAATAATAATAATGATAATTAGATGTTGATGTTGTTATTATGAAACATCAAGAAAAATACACCAACTATACAAGACAATGCACACTAATTCAAAAGGGTACCTGTATTCCAATGTCAAATAATGTTGGTAATGTTGATAAAACTAACAAAGGCTTCACAATGATGAATTTCTACAAATATGAACCCAAAGCCCGTAAAGATAAATTTGATTTACCATCAGAATGTTGGGATGTTCAACCAAGTGATCTTACTCCATCATTTAGACTCAACAAAAACAATATTGTTGAAAGTGATCTTGGATATCAAGAGGAACAATCATCAAATTCAAAACAACCTTCACCAAAATCAATTCCATTCCACCATTTATTTTAAATAAATTAGAAAGAAATTATATCTAAAACATTTTATTAAATATAATTATAAAAAAACTTGTGATATAATTTTCGAAAGCTTCCTCTAAATTTTTTTTTTTTTTAAAGATACAAATCATTTTCTTTTTTGTCTAATAAAATTTTTAAAACTTTATTTAACTATGAAGAAAAGAGTTTTCAAGATTTTTAAATAATATCACAAAATGCAACGTCTAAAAAAAAAAAAAAATAAAAAAATATAAAAAAAATAAAAAAAAATTAAAAATAAAAAAAAAAAAAAAAAAAAATTTAAAGTTTCGAGCACACATTCACATTTTCTTTAATTTTCATTTTATTTAATAACCAAATTGATTATGCACCTACACAAAATTTTCACAAGATAAATAGAAAAACTTAAGACATATTCAAAAAATAACATGTTTTACAATATAACATAAATATTAATAATAAAAAAAATAAAAAAAATTTAGACAATTAAATAACAAAGAAATTTTTTTTTTTTTTTTTTTACCATACTATAAATATAAATAGAAATATTTTACATTCAACATACACTCACACTCACACACATACATTATAAACAAATAAACACACCCACGAAATTTAATAAATTAATAAAAAATATACAAAAAAAAAAATAATAATGGAAGATAATGGAGAGATACCATATAAACTTGAATTATTATATTATACACTCGGTATACTCTCCAGTGTATTATTTGGGGTACAATATTTACCACAGATGTATTTAAATTTTAAAAGGAAATCAGTACAAGGATTTTCATCATCAGGTATAATCATAAAATTGGTTGGTGCATCATTTCTTTTTGTAAATAGTTGGTTAACTGGTGAGTCAATGCCAATCGTTTTCTATGGTCTAATAAATGTATTTCAACATACAATTTTTATGTTTCAATTTTCAATATATGATACAGTTAAAGGTGCTACAAAATATTTACCTTGGATAGGTTTCCCAATAATACCTTTTTTAATAGGTTTACAATATCCTGGTTCAATGTGTAAGTTATAAGAGAGAAAGAAAAAGAAAAAGAAAAATAAAAATAAATAAAAATAAAAAGAGATAAATAGAGACCAATTGGAAAAGATAATTATTATTAGGTTTATATACTTATGTTTCATCTTCCCTTCACCATTATTATTTGTAATTATTTTAGTTATAACAAATTCATTTAAACCGATTACTCAATTATTAAGTCATTTACCACAGGTAATTTTATGTTACCAATCGAAATCAACAACAGGAGTATCATTACCTTCACAATATTTAAATTTTATAGGAGGAATTGCTGGTGTTATAAGTATGTATATAAAATTATAAAAATATATCAAGATAAATAAACCATACCCTCTCTAATCAATTTATTATTTTTTAAATCAATTACGTATGTTGTGTAATATAGTGTGCTTAATTATACCACCCATTTCAACTTTAACATATTTAATTTATATAAATAGTGTAATCCAAGCAGTTTCATTATTTTTTATGTATTTTATTTATGATTTTAGGAAAGGTAAAGTTTCCGTTCATAATCATGAAGTTTAAAAAAATAAAAAATAAAAAAAAAAATAATAATAATAATATAACAATAATAAAAATATCAATCATATATTAATGATAAAAGAAAATAAATTAATATTATAATAAATGTTAAAGTGTAAAAAAAAAAAAAAAAAAAAAAATTTAATCATTCATTTAAAATAGATTTAAATTTTATTATTTTTTAATTTTCCTTAATTTTGATATTATTATTTTAATAACAATTATTAATTTTTTTATTCTAATATTTCATCTGTTTTGTTTTTATTTGTTTTTTGCTTTTTGTTATTGTTTTTTTTTTTTTTTAATATATATTTTATTTCGATGATATAGGTCTATGATTTGAAATTAATAATCTACGATCAATATCATTCTTTTTGAAAACGAATCTATCGATTTTATCTTCAGCTTCCAATAAGATTTCATCATCATCCAAAACTCTCTCTAAACCATCTCTTACGATGTGCAATGAGTATTCAAATTCTTCAGTTGATGATACTTTCATCTTTTTAATTACCATATCTCTTACGGTACCACAAATTGTGTCATAACCAATTGCAAAACTACAGAATAAAACATCACCAAATCCTTCTAAACAAATTCTAACAACAACTCTACCTTGTGTATTTTTTGGTGGTGGCTTATGTGGTTGAACCTCTTGTTGTTCTTTTTCTTCACTATTAATTGTTAAATTTGATGAATTTATTGATGTCGTTGAATTTTGTGTTGAGGTAGTTGTCAATTGTTCATTTGATTCATTAGTTGTCGATTTATTATTTACTAAACCAGATTGTTTATCAATTATACTTTGTTGTTCTTTTGTTAAAGTTGGTAATGGTTTTCTAACTTTTGAAGTCAAAGATCTTGTTTTAGTTTCATCCTCACCATTTTCATTATTAATATTACTATTTGATAAATCTGGTGAACTTGCTAAAAATGTAGAGTCATTTTGTGAAGTTATGGTGGTGCTTGTTGTTGAAAGTTTATAACCATCATTGATTGCAGTTTTCTTATCAATACTATTAATAATATCATCTAATGATGATAATACTGATGAATTGTCTGCAAAGATATCAATTGATTTATGTTTATTTGTAACCACTTCCGTTGTTGACACTAATTCTATCTTATTGTTATTATATTTGCTAGTACTACTACTGCTACCAAATTTAAGGAAACTATTAATATGTTCTTCTTCATCTTGTAATCTATTATATTCATTTTGGAACATTTCCAATTCTGAATTGGTTTGTTCATCCTCTTCAATGGTAGTATTAACTTGTGATGTACGAATGAATGATGAAGGTGGAGTTGTAGTTGGTGAGGTTGATGATATTACAATGTCCTCCAATAACTTAAATGTGTCCATGTCATTTTCATCATGTTTTCTCTCCGATCTTTCTTTTTTCTCTTTTTCGAGTTTTTCTCTTTTGTCTTTTTCCTCTCTTTCTTTATCTTCTTTTTCTCTTTGAGCTTTTGCAATTTTCTCCAATTTAGCTTTCTCTAATCTCTCTTTGGAAATTCTAGCTTCCTCTTCTAACTTTCTAATTCTGGCTTCTTCCTCAGCTTCTTCATCATCGATTTGTTTTTGTTTTTCTTCCAATTCTCTTTGTCTTGCTTCTTCTGCTTCTCTTTCTACTGCCTCTGCTTTTCTTTCTGCTTCTAATGCAGCTTCCTCTTCTTCTATTCTTAGTCTTTCTTCTTGTTCTTGTTGTTCTAATAATCTTTGTTGTTCTTCTTCTTCTTGTTGTTGTTGTTGTTGCTGTTGTTTTCTTAATAATTCTTGTTCTTGTTCTTCTTTTTCTTTTTCAAGTCTAGCTTGTTTTTCTTTTTCTAATTGTGATGTTCTTGGTACTGGTGCTGGTTTAGGTGATGATGTTGGTGATGATGTAGTAGTGGTTGTGGTTGGTTGTGGTAATGGTTTTGAAACTGGTTTCAATTTCAATGGTGCTGTTGCTGGTTTTTTGATTGTGGTTCCTATTGGTTGTTTTGGTGTTAATGTTGGTGATGTTGCTGGTGATGTTGCTGGTGATGTTGCTGGTGATGTTGTTGTTGTTGTTGGTGGTGCAGCAGTTGTTGGAGGTAGTTTTCTTGGCGGTAATTTTGAAATTGTTTTTTTTAAAGGAACAGTTGTTGGTTTTGGTGGCTCATTAGTAGCAGTTGAAGCGACCGAAACTGAAGATTCTTTTTCTTTTTCTAATTTTTCTTTTTCATCTTTTTCTTTTTTTAATCTATCTTCTTCATCTTTTTTCTCTTTCATTAGTTTCAATTGTTTATCACGAATACTGATGGTTTGTTCTGGTTCTACTGATGGTCTTGGATTTATACAAGATTGAAGGAATTTTGATTTATCTTCTTCTTGACCAGATAGGTAGATATAATAGAAAGAAAGATAGATTAAGAAAGACTTCTCATCCAATTGATCATCATTCCAGAAGGAACTATCTACAACCATTGGAATTGAAAGAAAATTAAAAGCTGCTTCAATGATTTGTTGAGCTTGATCTTGTTTAGATTTAATCTTTTGAAGTGAACTGAAATCCAATGTATTAGAACCAGCGAATTTATTAACTAATACAGCGAATACCATTGGATTACGTAGTGATGATGGTGAATCTACTATTATCTGTTTAGAGGTTTCTTGTAGAACTATACTTGAACACCATGAAATTAATTTATCACGTACATTGAATTCTTTACCTTCACAATTACAGAAATAAGAGATAAACATTGACCAAAGAATACGTACGATAATTTTTGCAACTTTACATTCTGTCACATCGGATGAAAGAATTCTACCATAGTCACAACCACATTTTGTCTTTAAAATCTCTAAACATTTATCTATATTACTTTGCATTTCATACACTGATTTACCTTTACGATAGGAGATGGTTTGATTGAATAAATCTTCAATTAAATTAACAAATACAATACCATCGCTAAATGCACTTAATACTTCTGTCTCTTCCACTTTTATACTTTTACCCTCTAATATATGATTAACCCATTGAATTAATGTTGATACCAATGTTGTAGTATTCTCTGCTTTAGATTGTAATTTAACTCCTAAATCTTTTGAATTTGGTATAAATCCACCACTTCCACCACCACCACCAATACCGATACCACCTCCCATTAGCATACCACCTGCCATTGGTGAACTATTTTTAATGATATTCGGTTTTGAACCTGGTGTATAGCTCATGGTCGCTTGTAATTCTTGTGCCCATGAAACAATCTCTGATTCAGATTCATGTGTGAATATATATCTTTCAGAATTACCCAATGTCAATTGAAGATGTAGATCTTGTTTTAATTCAATGATTGAATTCTCTAATGATAACTCATAGAGTGGATCATTATCTGTATCTTCATTCTCGTAGAGTCTTAAATACTTATCAGCTTTACTAACTGCATATAATTTATCATATCTACCTGGTCTTTTTCTTAATAACCAACCAGATTGACCTTTTGATATTTGTTGTTTTTGTAATTCTTGTGGTTTTGGTGGTTCTTTTTTTGGTGGAGCTGATCCACTTATTGATGCTGATTGTGATTTCTTTACTTGTTTATCTTTATCAAAACTAATAAATTCACCATTTGGATTTAAAAAGAAAAATTTATAATCTTTTTTTTCATATTTTATTAAAAAATCAAATGGAAAATCTGTATTCTTTAATTGATGTCTTACTATATAATTAATTATTTATTTATTTTTTTTTTTTTAGTATTTTTTAAAAATTGAATTGAAATGAAAATAATAATAAAAACTTACCACCACCTTCAAAAATAAATAAACTAAATTGTACAACCTCTGAATCTTCTAAAAATAATTTTTTGGCAAATTTTTCACAAATTTCACCTGTAGTTGAACTTGGTTCAATTACCATAGTTTTATATAATCCATCTTGGTCAAAAACTTTTAATATTTTTTTTTGTGGTGCTTCCATCTATTGATAAAAAAATATAAAAAAATTTAGATTGATTGACTTTTTTAAATTAATTATAATAAAAAATACAATGAAAATAAATAAATAAATAAATAAATAAATAAATAAATAAATAAATAAATAAATAAATAAATAGATAAATAAAATAAATAAATTACAAGGTTATTGTGTGTAGTTTATTTTTTTTTTTTTTTAATATATATAAGTTATGAATTTGGAGAAGAGGAGAAAAAGAGAAGGAAGAGGAAGGGGAGGGGAAAAAAAAAAGAGAATCGTGTGAGTGGAAAAGATTTGGTTTTATATTTATGATAATCGATTTAAGAAAATAAGACTTTTTTTTTATTGTTTTTTTTTTTATTTTTTTATTATTTTTTATTATTATTTTATTATATGAAATATCTAATTAAGTATGAATATTTTAAGGTTATCCCTGTTATGGATGGGTATGTGTTTTTGAATGGATGAAGCCAAAAAGAATATGTTATCTATTTGCCTTTGTTTTTTTTTTTTTTTTTGAAAATTTTTATTTTAAATTTAATTTTTTTTTTTTTTTTTCAAAAAAATTCAGTTGTGGATTTGCTTAAAAGCTTTTTTTTTCAAAATATCTTTTTTTTTTTTTTACAATCAAAAGATAAAGGCGTTACAAAAAAAAATTTCAAAAAAAAATAAAAAGATCATGGATAACATTAAAATAAATAAAATATTTACTTTTTTTTAAAAAAATATCTTTGGGGGGGAAAAGAGGATCACTGATTTTACTACAAGAATTTGAAGGGGTGTATTGTGTGAAAGTATTTTTGATGATAAGAATAATTGTGTGTGGACTAAAAAATTTTAATTAATTTTGAAAAAAAAAAAAAAAAATAAAAGGAAAAAAAAAAAATTAAATTGACTGAGGCTTTGAATTTATTTTTTTTTTTTTTTTTTTTTTTTTTTTTTATTTTATTTTATTTTTATTTTTTTTTTTTTTTTCAAACAAACGTCTATCAATCTAAATTAATGTACCGAAGACATTTGTGAGATCTTGAAATCTGGATTTTTTTTTTGTTTTTTTTTTGTTTTTTTTTTTTATTTTTTTTTAATTTAATTTTTATTTTCAATTTTTTTTTTTTTTTTTTTCTTAACAAAGGTAAATAATAATCAATAAAAAAAAAAAAAAAAATCAACAATCCCCCATTAGGAGAGTGAAGTATGTGATTTACACTACCCCCTTTCTCTTTATTTATTCCTAAATTAGTTATTATCACTAGATGTATATATTTGTATATTCATAAAATACATCCCAATCTTGGAGTGCTTTATATGTATATATTTTCATTTGGTATGCATTTCACATAATCAAATAAATTATCACACTTTTTTTTATTATTGGTTAATTTTTAATTTGAAAAAAAAAAAAAATAAAAATAAAAAAAAAACAATAATAAAAAAAACACACACATACTGTGGTTGTATTTGGATATAAAAAAAAAAAAAAAAAAAAAAAAAAAAAAAAAAAATTAAGATAAAAAAAAAAAAAAAAAAATTATTTGACAAAAACCTATTCACACATTCTCAAATAGAAAATAAATAAATAAATAAAAAAAAAAAAAAAAAAAAAAAAAAAAAAAAATTAAAAATAAGAGTTTTATATATAAAAAGAATTATATCAATAAAAAAAAAAAAACAAAAAAAAACATTGGAAAAAAAAAAAAAAATAGAAAATAAAAAATAAAATTAACAATGGTTTCTTTAAAGACACCAATTGTAATTTTAATTGCCTTTATTGGTATTTTATTTTTATTTTCATCAAATTTAAAATTTTTAAATATAAATTTGCAAAATGAAAAACAACAAGAACAACAACAACAACAATCACTTCAACAATTAAAAGAAGCTCAAGAACAACAACAACAACAACAAAATAGACATATAAATAATGTAGATGATGAAAAATTTCAAACTATCACTGCTTCAATAGTAGATTCTAATAAACAATCATCAGCATTTAAAAGTGGTGACACAAACAATAAAAAAAAACTTGGCGGCGATAATGGTAATGAAACTATTGATGACAGTGGTGGTAGTGTAAAAATTAAAATTCCATTAAACCTATTAAATATTTTTCCATCTGCAACAGTTGGAGAGGATGGGGTTGTTGAGAAATTAATATTGAGTAATTTTGATCCAATTACAATTTTATTCAATAGACCAGTAGTTGAATTGGGTGTAATTTCAAACTATTCTCCATTTACATTGAAATGTTTAGGTAGTTCAGTTGTACCAAACGGTCAATTCAGATGGGTAACTACATCGATTGCAAGATTTGATATTCAAGGAAATGGTTGGCCATCAAATTTAAATTGTACATTCTCTGTAAATTCAAATATTAGATGTTATGATGGTACAAGATTATCAACAACAAACCAATCAACAACTTCAATTTCATTTACAACACCACAACCAACAATTACCATTCAAGAGGTCATCTCTGAGAAAACTCTAAAATTTACAAATAATTATTGGAATTCCGCTTACTACATGAAAGATCAAATTTATCATGAAATACCACCTGATGCTATAATTAAATTCTCTTTTAATGAACAATTAGATCCAAATTATATTACAAAATCTTTAGTTGCTTATCAATTTATAAATCAATCATCATCTAATAATAATAATAATAATAATATTGGCCAAAGAAAACCAATTCCATATAAGGTTATAACTTGCCCAAATACTACAACTTTATTACCTAGGTAATTATTAATTAGGAGAAAAAAAAAAAAAAAATTAAAAATACTAATTATAATTATAATTATTTGATTAAATAGATTTTATAGTGAATATATTTATTATCCAAACAGTAATAGTAGAAGAGAAAATTATTATTTATGTATTGAATTTATGGATAATAAATCATTAGAAGTTGGAAAGTTTTATAGATTTGAATTTAAAAAAGGTACAAAAATAAATGATAAATCTGGTGTATTAAAAGAATCAACCATCATTTATTTCTCGGGATTAAAACAATTTTCATTTGATTTCGATAATAATGTTTTAACAAATGTTATTCAGAAATTAGCTATTAGACATGGTCTTTCAAAAGGTATAACTTCTTCACAATTAGCTTCGACAATTTCAATTTTCCCAACTACAAAAGAATCATCAACAACAACAACAACAACAACAACCACACCATCAACAACAACAACCACATCAATACAACCATTACAATTTACTAGTAGATTAAATTATGAAGATTCATCATTTTTAATTCATATAATTGGTTTGCAATATGGTGTAAATTATACAATTAAGGTTAGTGATAATAAAAATGTAACTGATTGTTGGGGATTACCTTTAATTGGTAATAGTTGGAATTTTACAATGGCAATGGTATCATCATTCCAAATATCATATGATGCTTATGATTTTCCAATGAAAGCTGAAAAGAATAATGATAAAATAAAAGATGAAGAGTTAGGTGAAACTACTCCCACAATAAAAACTAGTAATAATAATAGTAATAGTAAAGAAAAGCAACAACAACCTCAACAACCAAATCAACAAACAAAACAACCTCAACAACAGGATCAACCTCAACAACAGCAATCATCAACACCAACAACAACAACAACAACAACAACAACAATATCTCCAAATATATTGCCACCAATAAATGATTTTATAGTTTTTCATCAAAATTTATATAATAAATATAATGATAGAAATGAAATATGCAAAGATAGCGGAGGAGAATATAAGATATCAGGTTATCCAATAACTAAATCAAACTTGAAATTAGCATTGAAATCATTTATAAATGGAAAGAATTTTATGGAGCAAAAACCAAAGAAATCTATAATACTTGAAGAATCAACATCAACAAACTTTTATAATAGTTCACTCGATAGTAAATCCCTATGGAAACAATCTGGTGTTTATTTAGAGGTACAAACATTAGGTATAAGTTATAATTGTGAACCTCAATATAGTTTAAATTTCATTTCAAGCACTGATGTAGGTGTATCAGTATTAGTTTCATCATTAAATTCATTAGGTTGTTGGATAACTCGTTTATCAGATGGTTCAAATGTAAAGGATGCATCAGTTAGTTTATATCAAATTGTTGATAGTAAAAATGTACCAAATGAGAGAGACATTGTTTTGGTTGGTGGTAGTTCAAAGAAAACTTCAAATTTAGGTACTGTTGATTTTAAAATCAACAGCACCAATACTATTGTGGTGGTAGAGTATGATGGTGGATCAAAATTATATATAGCTAAAACTGATTCAGTTTTATATAGTTATAATTCATTACCATTTAGTAAAAGAAGTGCAGCAGTAATTGTCACTGATAGAAAACTCTATAATGCAGGTGAAAAAATAGATTGTAAAATCTATATGAATGGTGATTACAATAAATATCGTTTCAAACTCTCTATTACATGGACAATATTAAATAGTGTTAGTGAATTCTCTCAAGAGATTGATGTTGATGATGATTATGGTACATCAAATTTAACAATAGATATACCTGATCAAGTTTCAATGGGACCTTACTCAATATTAATTCAAGGTAAAGATACATCTGATTCTGGCTCCGATGTTTATTTTTATGGTAATATATTAATTAGTGATCCACGTATTCCATCTGGCTTAATTAATATTAAACAAAATAAAAGATTCATTCAATTAGGTAGTAGTACTGGTGGTAGTCATGGGAATGGTGGTAGTGAATCACATGAAACAAGTTTTAATATTCAAACCACAACTTATTTAGGTACACCATTACCAAATAAAAATGTTACAATCGTTTGTAATTTCGATAGAAACTCAATTGATCCATCTAGATCAATGGATTATATAATTGCAAAATCAATTACAACAGACAATTCTGGATTTGCAAAATTGTCATTTAATTTTACAAATATATTATTAAAGGATGGTGATATTTTCATTTGTAGTGGTAGCTATTTAGATTCAACTGGATCATTAATTAAAGAGGATCCATTGTATACCTATGTGTTAACAACCGAGTATCGTTTAGAGGTTCAAGCTGAATATACAACTTACTTTGGTTATCCTTCTAGTGCATCAGCATCATTAATAAATCAAACATCTGGTCTTCAAATTCCAAATATTACAATTGAATTGAAATTGATTTCAACAGATTCTTCAATTGATTTAACTTCATCAAATAATAATAATAATGATTTTAAAGTAGTAAAAAATTCAATCTTTAATATTTGGGACAAAAATATTCCACCAATATTTGATAAATCAAATGCTTTAATCATTGGTGATTTAACATCAAATAAAATTTCAAATGAAATCTTAAAAAATAGTGGAACATCATGTAGATTTAAATCTCTTGGTAGTAATGGTGGTTCTCAATCAAATTGTTATGTTATTTTACCACCTTCATCATTATCATCATCAAATTTAAATTATTATATTTTAGCAACTGTTTTAATACCAGGTAATAGTGGTAGTGGTAATAAAAAAATAATAACAAAACTTTATAAATATGATATTAATAAGAAATCTGTTTTTTCACCACAACAAGCATTATTATCATTTAATGAAAAGGATGAATATTTACCAAATGAAACCATTAATATTCGTTATTATAATCCATATAAATTTGGTCAATTTACATTAAGATATGGTTGTGGTAATTCAAATACATGGAGACAAATTTCAAATAAGCCACATGGTTTCCAAACATTATCAATAAAGATACCAATTGGCTGTGAATCTAAAAAACTATCAATTGTTGGTGTTTTAATTGGTAATAAATACTCTTTTAAATTATCAGATACTCAAATAACTTCATTAACAACTTATGACCCATTAAGACCTAATCCACAAATGATCTCTCAATCATTTCAAATTAAAGACCAACCAAAAATTGATATTTCAATCAATTTTAATAGTAAAGATAAAATTTATCAACCAGCTGAAAATGTATCATTTACAATTGAACTCAATGATCCAGAAACTAATGAACTAATTAATGAATCGGTTGAGGCTTGTATTATGGTAGTAGATAAAAGAAATTCCGATATCTACTCTAATCCAATTGCAAATGGTGACCAACTTTTATTTGGTAGTCTCTATAACTCTGTTTCAGATTCACGTTTCAATTTAATTCATAACTATAATGAAATGTTAAGAGTGATAAACAGAATACTAGATTTCGATAGATGGAGTTACCTCTATTGGTCAAAAAATTCAGATTTAACAACTAGTATTGCAAATCATTTTCAAAATAGTTTTGAATGGTTAACTGAACCAAATTATGGTGGTAGTGGTGGAAGTTCACAATATTTTTCAAAAGGATTCAATGGTGGTCCAAAACCAACTGCTCCTGTAGGAGCTAGACAATTAGATGATTTAACTCAATCAGTAAAATCATCATCAGATGATTTACCAATTAATACTAATTTTAAAACTACACCATTATTTATTGGTAAAACAATTATAGAGAATGGCCGTGCAAATATTGATTTTAAATTACCAGATGATTTGACAACATTTATCGTTAGAGTTTATGCAATTACAAAGAATCACAAACTCTATTCAAAGGAGTCAAGTTTAATCTCTAGAAAAGATCTTAATATGATTAGTTTTTCACCAAGATTTGTTAGAACTGGTGATAAATTTGAAGCTGGTGTTAGTATAACACGTATTGATAAGTCTATTGGAGTATCAGATTTAAGAGTAATTGCAAAATATAAAGAGTCATGTATTGAATTTGATTCTACAATTAGTAAAGCTAATCAACAACAGAAACAAGACATCGAATTTAGTGATAATAGTGAAACATCTGTAAATATTGTATTCCCATTGATTGCAAAATATCAATGTAGTGCAATTGTTTATTTCTTTTTAGAACAAAAATCATCTGGTAAAATATTGAATGGCGTAACATCAGAATTCTCAGTGCTCGGTAAACAGCTACCATTATATATTGGCACTAGTTTCCAAGTTAAAGCAAATTCAACATCTACTGAATTCTTGAGTTTACCAGAGAGTGAAGGTGGTATAGGTAGTTTGAAATTGACCATTGGTGTTGGTAATTATCCAATTGTTGAAGAGAAATGTTTAGATCTTTTATCAATTTCAAAGAAAAGATTACCATCTTCTGTTGATCAATTATCACAACAAGTAACATTTGGTGCGTTATCTGCCTATAGTTATAACTCTACATTGATCGTTAGATCACAACAAGTACTCGAGAGTGTAAATGATGGATTCTACGTTTACACCCGTTTCAATGGAATTTCATGGTATCCACAAGGACTTCCCGAAATTTATCCAACATTGTTTGCTGTGGTACTAAAGACTCTAATGGACGCAACAAATACAGCTGGGTGGGCAATAATGTCAAATATCTCAACTTGGAATGATTTCATTGATTTAGAAGTCAATTCTCAGTTAAATAAAGACATCAAATCAAATACATCAATAAATAAAGAATTAATTGGTTTGGCATCAGTTGGTTTAGGTTATTACTGGGCACCAAAAGATGAAGATCTAAATGACTTTTATTCTTTCAATGCTTTAACTGCAAACATCACCGATAACTGTTCATTACTTTGCCAAACCTATTTCTCATTGGCCGCACTTATTCAAGGTGAATCATCTTCACCATTCATTGAGGTGGTTGTAAATAATTTAAAGAATAAAATCCACATTCAAGGTAGAACTGCATATATAAGCGATGATGATAGAATTGGTCAATCAAATACAAACATTTTTGATTTAACAACCTATGCTTCAATTTTATTTTCCCTTAGAAAAGATTCTGATACCGCTATAATTCTATCGAAAATGATTGCATTCATTAGTATTGGTGGTCAACAATCCACTATAAATACCACTCCAAAACCATATCTATTTGGTGCTTCATCACAACAAGAAGCATTATCATTGATTGCAATCTCATTCTATGATAAATCAAATAAAAATCAATCACCTAATCTAAAGTTCAAAGCTTATCAAGAAGTAGCAGTTACAACAACGACAATAAAATCACCACCATCACATCCATTAATCTTATTGGAATACAGTTTCACATCAAATACTAGTTCAGAGAATGTTGAAAAAAAAATTCCATACTCTTCTTTAATAACTAATAAAACCGTTCATTTCAGTTCAATTGGTAATGGTGAAGTTTCAGTTGCTGTTGGTATTGATTACACCCCAGTTAATTTACCAACTAAACCAATTTATAATGGATTCTATGTTGAAAAAATCATTCAAGATATTAGTGGTGGTCATGAAAATAATGAAAATAATGAAAATAATAATAATAATAATAAAAATAATAATAATAGTCGTGAATTTTATCGTGGTCAAGAGGTTATGGTAACTTTATCAGTCACAATACCAGATTTTATGAATGATGTTTTCATTGAAGATCCAGCAAGTGGTGGAATTGAACCAATTGATAATAACATTGATAATAGTGGTTCTGATTCCAATCCAATATTTTATCAAAAAAGCTTACCTCGTTTAAAAGTATCAGGCTATCAATATGATCAAATTAATAATGATCGTTTAATTTGGTTCTATCAACCATTTTCGCATCGTGAAACTAGACGTGATAAAGTAATCTATCAAGGTTCAAGTATTTCACCAGGCTCTTATCAAGTAAGTTATAAATGTATTGTTACAAGTAAAGGTAGTTTCACAATGCCACCAACTAAAGTTTATTCCTCAACTCAACCAGAAGTATTTGGTACTTCAAATGGTTTTACTTATTCAGTAGTTTAAAATTATAAAACAAATAAATAAAATAAAATAAAATAAAATAAAATAAAATAAAATAGTCAATTAATATAAATTTAAATTTTTAAAAGTTGTTTTATTTTAATTTTTTGTTTTAATGTTTGATTTTGTTTTATTATTATAAATGTTAATAACCTCCTCTATTGACTATACACAACAGCACATGGTGCTAAAGTATCTTGGTTATCGAATTTATCTTGATAATAATATTCAACTAAAGTATCAACACCATAAACTACAATATCAGCATTATCTCTAAGAATACCAGACCAAAAAGTATCGATACTTATATTTTGATGATCGTCATGAATATGAAAGAATGAACCCCAAACATAATTTGCCTCACCTGTTGATCTTTCAACTAAACCTTCACTATTAACTTGAACATCTTGATTCTTTGTATTCTTTTCTCTCTTTAAAATAATAATTTCATCAGGATCTTGAATTTCTTCAATAATTGCAACTGTCATTAATTTTACTCTAAATGTAATTTAAATAATAATATTAATAAATATTTATTTTAAAAAATTAATATTATTATATTTTTATAATTATATACATACTGTTTTGGAGCAACAACATCACCAATTATATTATCACCAACATAACAAAATGAAATTTGATCTTTTTGAAAATGTTCTTTTAATTTATTTAAAACCAAATGAATATTACCACCTTTAAAGACAGTATCATGAGTAACATTTAGTTCAATATTTGAGCAAGGTATGTAATCCGATTTTTCTTTTGGATGAAAAGACATTAACTTTGTGAAAGGTTTTGAGTTTATATCGCTACTGAAAAAATCTGGTTTCTTTGCATCAACGATTATACAATCAAAGTAGTCTCTAAAGTTTTTACCAAATGAAAATTCCAATACTGAATGACAATATTCAGATTTCGAATTTGTAATTAAAAGTACCTTTGTATTATGTTTTGGAGAACGAATTTCCATTAACCAATTCTTTAATCTATCACTTGCTTTATATATATATTTTGAAGGATCTTTTCTGAATGAGGTATAATAATGACCAGTATAGAAATCATTGAAATGTTTTCCAAATGATATATATATCTCTTTTACCAATTGTTTAAATAATGAATAATCGATTGGTTTATCTAAACGTATGGATTCACTAATCTGATATTCCATGAAATCTCTGATTATAGATGTAATAGGTGTCTCAAAGAATGATATCATTGTAAAGAAACGTGCTGAATTACTACCATTATAATCTTTTAATGGTGAACCAATAACCATTTCATCATGATATATTGAATCTATCTCCTCTTTGGACACTATAGATTTTCCTCTGAATGCTTTGATAACTCTTTTCTTATTATCTAACTTTAAAATTAATCCAAGTTCTAAATCTATCACTAATCCACGTTTACTGAATGAAAAATCTAATTTAGATTCTTTCAAAAATGGAAATACTGTTACCAAATGATCCAATACACATTCGTATATTACTAATGCTGTTGTTTCATTATTATATCTAACTATTGCCATATCCATATCAAATCCAATAACATTTACATTTTTGAATTGTTTATGTAATTCAACTTCGGTTTTAATGATTTCTTCGATATTACTCATACTTTTTTTCTTATAAATTTATTTATTTGTTTATTTATTATTTATCTATTTATCTATTTAATTTTAATACTATAATATTAAACTTGAATAAAATAAGGTATTAAATGTATTGGTACATATATATAGGAATTAAATTTAAAAAGAAAAAAAAAAAAAAATAAAAAAATAGGAAAAAAAAAAAAAAAAAAAAAAAAAAAAAAAAAAAAAAAATGAAAAAAAGTCATATTTTGTTGACAACATCTCTTTCCTTTTTGAAACAGATTTTTTTTATTTTTTTTTTTAAAAATTTAAAAAAATTAAAATCTTATATTATTTTTTTTATTTTTTTTTAAAACTTCAATGTTGTTAAAACAATAATGGAAATAGATATCGATGGAGTTAACAAAGAAAAATATCATTTAATTAACTATTTAATTTTTTTATTATTTTTTTATTATTATATAAAAATTTGCTATTTGTTAACCGTTTATGTTTATTTTTTTTATATTTTTTATATTTTTATAAACCAAATTTATTTTTTTTATTATTGTGCAGCAATTAGCTATTTGTAAAATGTATATATATATATTAATATATTTTTTTTTTTTTTTTTTTTTTTTTTTTAATATTAATAAGTATATATATATTAAATTTTTTTTTTTTTTTTTAATATTATTGGGATTAGAATTTCTAATCACCATGTTTTTTTTTTTTTTTGTTGTTGTTTTTTTTTTTTTTGGAAGTCGAGCTTTTTTTTCCGGTTGATTATGAGGTGTGTTATTTATGACCACGTTACCTCGTGGTATTACCTAAGGCTCGAACCAAGGCCACGGAGACTGTGTGATTCAGCGCAGAACCACTACGTATAGCCTCCAATAATGAGGGTTTAATTATGACCACGTTACTTCGTGGTATGACCAAGACTCGATCCCAAGGTCTTGACCACGGAGGCTTGTGATTCAGCGTGGAATATATTAAAAGAATAATTATGGCAAAAAAAAAAAAAGGTTAATTTTTTTTTTTTTTTTAAAAAAAAAAAGGTTTCTTGAGTGTTTGCGGATGTGGGTGGTGGAACTATTCAGAAGTTCTAAATAATTCCATTTTATACGCAATTGATAATCAATTTCAAATTTTCCTTATAAATTTTAAATTTAATTTTTTTGTTCAAAAAACTCTTCGAAGTAACCACATTCCTAGTCACCCTATTAAAACCCCAATTAATTATTTATAAAATTTTCTATAAAGTTCCTAAACTTTGAATTGTTTAATAATTTTATGGGAATTCATAATAATGAATATTAAAAAAGTTTTTTTTTTTTTTTTTTAAATTTTTTCAGTTACAAAGAAATTATTTAGAAAAAAACATTGTGTATTTTTTATTTTTTTTTGTTTTTTTTTTTTTTTAATTATTTTGATTTTTCATTTCAATTTTTTTTTTTTTTCATAAAATTTAATTATTTAAATAAACCCAATAATATAGAAACTGCCAATATCGGTAGTCTACAAACCATTTCAACCTCGATTACTAATAATAGTATTGATGACAAGAAAAAGCACCCACAAAAACAACAACTGATGGAAGTTGAAGAGGCTGGTAAACTAACCTATCTTACCAATAAATATAGAGATTCTGAGGTTGTGAATCAATAATCTTCCATTTACTACCACCAACACTGCCAAATTCTAAAACATCAACCATTATCAAAACCAATAGTTGAGGAACTTTAAAACAAAAAAAAAACATCATTCAAACCTTTTTAATATTTTCCAGAGATCATCTGATAATAAAGTTCAAACAATACCAAAGATTAACAAGAAATTATTTGTCACAAGCAGATAGGTAGGCTAGGTTCATTGGCAAATAATCACTATTATCCTCTAGTTGAAGGTTCAACATCCGGTAATGGAATAACTGGTGCAACCAATGTAGCAGCAACAACAACAACAACAGCAGTAACATCATTTTTATCACAGCCAGAGCCATGCTTTATGATGGGACTTCGTTATACACATTTTACTGAATAAATTACACCATTAAATCATTCAAATGATGATCAATAGAGATTAACTCTCTCGAAGATTCTAATTGAATTCACTTTTTCTTATCACCAATACTATTTTCATTAAAAAATTTGATTTGAAAAATTAAAGAATTGATTAATATTTAACATATCAAGAAGAACAATTTAAATTAAATAATTACTTGGATGAATAAGTTTCACCCAAGAATATACAACTGAGGAAAACTTTTGAGTTAACATATCCCTACTTTACAAAATCTCAAGATGAAGCAAGATTTAAAAGAATTCCACACAGCGCATCTTTAAATTTGAAAAAATACTTTTAAAGAAGTTTTGAATTAAAAATAATTTTAATTAAAATAAACCATAATTGAATTTATTTTAAAGTAACAAAATGGAAGTCACATTTTCATTTATATTAATTAAAAAATACCTAAAATAATTTATTTTCCAACAAAATTGCCAATATCAATAAATATCAATATACACAAAAAAAGGGGTCTTTAGTGTTAAGAGATAAAAGTTCATGAACTTTGACATTCGAAATTAATTTTTATTTTATTTTTTTTTGTTTGTTTTTATTTTGTTTGAGTTGGTTGTTTTTTTTTTTTTTTTTGAAAAGAAAACTATTCTTTCATTTCTACTAAAATATTATATTGTTATTGTTTATTATTATTGCTCTATTTTCTTAAAGTGAAGAATAAAATAACACCCAAAACAGCACAAACAATTAAGAGAATGAGTACGATCCAACACATTTTGGTTCTAGAGGATTTTTGGTTTTTGCTTGCTTCTCTTAGATGGTTGACACCTTCTTTTGTATTGATGGTAGTTGATTCAAGACTAGCCTCAATGGTATTGATCATTACACCTTGTTCTGCAACTAAACCTGATAAATCTACAAAGATTTCGTTAATCTCAACGATTGATTGTTCAATCTTACGAATACCCTCATCCCTCTCTTGTATGATTGAATTTTGGTATTCTCTTTCTGCTTCGATTTGTGCCAACTGTTGTCTACGTGATGATTCCATTAAACTTTGATGTTCATCCTCTCTGTTGTCATCCTCATAATATGGTTGTTGATTGTTTAAAAAATGATTATTATGGCTATTATTATTGTTTCTTCCAAATGGTGCAGGTTGTTGATGATCTGATGCAACTGGTAATGGTGTTGTCTTTTCTTTTTTTGTTGCAACCTGTGCAATATCTTTAAATTGTTGTAAACAGTTATTGAATTCTTTAACTAATTTTTGATATAATAATTTCTGAAAAAAATGAAAATAAAGCTATTAATAATTATTTATTTAATTATCCAATTGTTATGAATATATCTCTTACATTTTTTGAGTCACGTGAACGATTTGCTAAAGATGTAAGGTTTTTAACTTTACTGGACTCTGAAGAGATTAAATGAGTTGTTGAATCAACACAATTACGACTAATTTTAAAAAGTATTGTTAGTATGATATTTTATGCAGATATTTAAAATTAAAAGATAAAATACATTTTTTCTCTTGTATCCATTGAATCTTTTGGTGTACCCAATAGTTGAACTAATTTAGTTAATACTTGTACAGCATTTTGAATTTGTTGAATATTTCTGGTGGTTGATTGATAGTCAGAGTTATTTGTAACATCATCATCTCCTCCTCCATAACTATTACTATCAAAATTACTATTATTATTATTATTATTATTATTTACATATTGTTGTTGAGGTCTATTATTGTTGTTGAATCCACCATTGTTGTTGCCATATCCGCCTCCACTATTATATCCACCACCATTATTATATCCACCGCCATTATTGTATCCACCACCATTATTATATCCACCACCATTGTTATATCCTCCTTGATTATAACCACCACCACCATAATTATTATTATTGTTGTTGTTGTACATTTTTTTCTATATTGTTTCTATACTTTTATTCTAGAATATGTGATTTTTTTTATTTTATTTTTTGTTTTATATGTATTATATACAATTCTACTATTATTATTATTACTATGTTTTTTTTAAATTTGGTTGTTTAATTATTTATTAAAAATTTGGTGTGTGTTATTTTAAAAAAAAAAATAATAAAAAATTAAAAAAAAATTAAAAAAAAATTAAAAAAAAAAAATGAAAAAAAAAAGAAAATATAAATAAAAAAAATAAATAAAAAAATTAAACGAAAATGTTGTTATAATATGTAAGAATAACCTATAATGTATGATTCTTTGTATGGTTTTAAAATGAAATATAAATAAATAAAAATAAAAAAAATTTTGTATTGGAAAAAAAATAAAAAAAAATCAAGAAAAGTTTTCAAACTTTTTAATTTTTTTTTATTTTTATTTTTTTTATTTTTTTTTATTTTTTTATCGTATAAATTTAAGATAGGCTATTTTTTTTTTATTTTTTTTTTATTTTTTTTTTTTTTTATTTTTTTTTTTTTTTTAAATTAAAAAGTTTCTGTTAACTCCCTCTTCTTCGTTTTTAGTAAATCCGATCGAATTACTTTAAATATTTTATTCTCTTAAATACCAGGATATCTTTTTTTTTTGACGAATATCACCTTATATGAAAAAATAAAAAATAAAAAATAAAAAATTTAAAAAAATTAAAATTTTAAATTAAACAAAAAATAAAAAAAAAAAAAAAAAAAAAATTTAATTTCTTTCTTGCAAAACACAAAAAAAACTGAATTTACACCAACTTTATATAGAGATATAATAATTATATGAAAAATATTAATTAGAATAAAAGTAATCTTTGTTAGATAAATTCACCTTAACTAAAAAATAAATAAAATAAAATAAAAAAAAAATAAAAAAAATTAATAAACATAAAAAAAAAAAAAAAAAAAAGTATAAAAAAGGGATGAAAATATGAGTAACTGGAGTTTTCCATTATTTGATTGTTGTTCTGCACCATTTGTAAGTAAAAAAAACATAAAATTAAGAAACTAAAAAAGGAAAACAATAAATAAGTTTTTGAAAATTCTTATATAAAAAAAAATATTATTTACAGATTTCTCTAGTTACTTTTTGCTGTTGTCCATGCCAAGTAGCAAGACAAAGAGCAACTTTAAAAAGAGATTCATTTGGTTGTGGACGTATGTTGTTTATATATTATTTGTTGATTTGAAAAAAAAAAAAAAAAGTTATTTTATATATAGATTATTAATATAAAATTTTAATATTTTTATTTTGAACGCTTTGAATTAATTTCTATTAAAAAAATAGAATGTTTATTCTCATTTTTTTGTTTACCATTTGCTGCTTGTTTAAATAGATATGAAATAAGGTCAAAACATAATATCAGAGGCACAGGTATTGGTGATTGTGTTTGCTGTTGTTGGTGTGGTTGTTGTGCAACCGTACAGCAAGCTAGGGAATTGGATTATAAGGGTGATAAACCAGGTGGTCTATTCATGTCCACAGGTGACTCTTCAAAAGATTATGAACATCCAAATTCACCAAGTTATCAAACTCAAAATGAAAATATTAAAAACAATGATGATATTGTTTAATTTTAATTAAAACAAAATAAAAATAAAAATATAAATTAGTTTTTTTTTTTGTATTTTTTTTGTATTTTTTTTTTTTATTTTTTTTTTTATTATTTTTTTTGTGGAATTAATTAACTTTAATAGTTTTAGAAGTATTTATGATTGCGGTTGGTTTTACATTATTATTGTTACTTTTGTTATTATTTAAATCTGAGTCGATTGGAAAATTAAAAAATGTAAACCATTTTTTACTACCAAAAAAGAACTCTGTAATATTTGAAAAGAAACCACGATGAAATACATTCCATTTACCACCTTTTCTTAGGTAAGAATATCTTGCCAAGTTTAATAATTCATTTAATGTACAATTGAATATGATACCTAAAATTTGGGCGCTCAACAACTTTAATATCCAAATCCATGCTAATAATCCATAAACTAAAAATATTGAAACCATTCTATGTGTATCATAATAATATTGAAATGCTTGTTTATATCCATCATCAAATGATGGTGCATTTAAATCTAACTGTAAAACTATAATTATTTTTGAATTACAAAAAATAAAAAAAAAAAAAATAATAATAATAAAAAGTTTAATAATAATTTAAATTAATATTAATTTTTTTATAAGTTGATAAATTAATATTAATTTTTATAAGTTTCAACATACATTTAAAAGCGACATAATAAATTGGAATTGCTATACCACTATATAATGATAAAACTAATAAAAATAATCTATGATTTGCAGTACCAACACAATTATTAATCCAAATACAATGATGATCGAATCTAGCAACACATTGTTTACAAAATTTACAATGCTTTGCTCTTAATGGTTTATGGATCTAAAAAATTATTATTAGTATTTGAATATATTTATATAAATTAAATATAAATAACTAATCAAAACATACATCACAAGTTGGACAAATTTCAGGTATTGATTGATTGTTTTCGATTCTATAAAGAAAATCTTTTAAATCTTCATCAGGTGATGAATTTATAATACCAGCATTTGAAAATGGTAATAAACATAATGCATAAAAAAATATAGCACTAAAAATTGATATAACTGTATGACAAAATATATAATTTGGAACATCTGCAAATAAATTATGAAACGAAGGGTAATTAGTATACATATATATATAGTTATATTTATATAAAGATGTAGGTTGATAGATAAAGAGAGGAGTTTTTTTTTTTTTTTATAAT